>CM062806.1:266960770-267392940 GCA_031772625.1 Pinus tabuliformis | reverse complement strand
TGGTGGTTTGATTCCATCATGTCCTAACATGAATTAATCTCTAAAGAAACAAAAAGATTCATATTCTATATTTTTTTATAAATAGAGACTTTTTATTGTCCTCTAAAGAGAAAAATAAGGGGATTAAAGACATGTTGTCTCTATAAAGACAATAATTGGGATTTAAGACATACTTGTCCTATAGAGACAATATATCTTTAATCATAGCTATTGTCTCTTGAAAGTAAATTGCCTTAACTTGTGTCAAAAAAGAAATTGGAAATTGTATTAAATATTGTCTTTAATAGGGTGTCTCAAATTATTGTCTTAAAAAATTGTCTCTATAAAAACAATATAGAACACAAGTATTATTGTCTCTCGAAAGACAAAAATGAATTGTCTCTCAAGAGACAAAAACTTGTGTTCGATATTGTCTTTATAGAGACAATCTTTTAAGACAATAATTTGAGACACCCGATTAAAGCCAATATTTAAGACAATTTTCAATTTCATTTTTGTCTCAAAAAATTATCTTAAATATTGTCTTAAAACCCCTTTACATATAATAGTGTCATCATTTATTTCAATGGCATAGTCTATCTAGTTTTGCTAATTAAAAAACTTATATATTAATTATTAATCATTATATAAAAGGATTCGGATCACATGTATTTAATCAACATTAAATCTAACCATGGAATCTTTTTTTTTTTATAATTTTGATAAATAATAAGAAAATAAGGGAAAATAAGCTTTAATCCTCTTATTCTTCGAGAGAAAATATCCAAATTTGAACTGAGAATATATCTTTGGATATGGTCGTATATTCATGTAAATATATATAGGTTCGTGGTTATGCTGTGCTACGGAACATAATGTATTAGCTACTAAATCTTCCAACGTAACATAATAAATATACTATTATTTAGTTAGATCAATATTATAATGTACACATGAGATGATATGGATATCGATGTACCTTAGTTTAAACTTCAACGTACGGTTTATCTAACATCTAAACATTTGATGCTTTTTCACCGTTAAAAGCATTTATCAACAATGTCTACTATCCAAAAGGAACGAGCATAGTTATATTTTATCCCTTTCGGTGAATGTCTACTATCCACATCAAAAATTTTCTATTGGTTCATACCTGTTTATCACAATAATAAATTGTTTTCTCTACCATTCTAATGCATATTATTTCCTTCCATAAATAGTGGAGCAAAAATCTGACAATGTTCTCCGCTGAGTGAATGTTATCTGAATGTACCTGCAAATTTTCAATGGCCAATAATATTAGACCTTGCACTACGACTTAAGTTTAATTGGAAATTAATAAACACTCTTTCAAATATTTATTTAATCTGATAATCTACTTATAAATATAAGTAGATAAATGATTTAGATATAAGCATTCTCTCAATTAATTAGAGAATCTACTTTGATCATATAATCAATTAGTTAAGCAAAATTATAAACATTATGTCAATATAGGAATCTAGTTTATTAGAGAATATCCCTCAACCAAAGTAAATCTAACTCTTAAATAATAAGAATAAGAACATACTTGATGCTGGAGGATTTTCTCTCAACGATCATCTTTGCAAACCCCAAAATAGGTCTTCTGAATTTTACCAAGAGAGTTCATTCCCTTTATCTCACTCTTTAAATTATAATATTTTAAATTAGAAGAATTTAAATTATAATATTTTAAATCAGAAGAATTTGTATAGTTAGGATGTTATGCTAAGACATCCTTAAGGGACAAATGTTCAAAGTTTGTTAGGATAGAGTGGTTTTTCATGAATGGTTATGATAACATATAAAATGAGAAAGCATTTAAAGGAAAGTGTGTGAGACAAACAAAGCAATTTGTCGAGTGAATAAGCTATGTTGAAATTTTTTTTTTAGATTTTGGTGGGTTAATTCAAACAGCGAAATTTTGAGCATATTGAGGGGAGATTAAGGAGGGCTTCAAGTAAAAGTTTCAAACCTTACTTGACTGTACTTTTAAATACATATTCTATGGAAGTAAACATTTGTGATTGGTCCTAAAAATTTGCTTCAAACAAGTCATCTTGGAATTTTTGCTATAATATTTCATGACATTATGTACTGTGCATTTTTGACGAGATGTAGGTGAGATCTTTGGACACTTTTCATCAAAATTTTAGGCATTGCTTCACTATACTTTTGGGTATATGCTCTATAGAAATTAAGGTTTTTAATAGTCCTAAAATTTGTTTCAAATAGGTAAGCATGATTAGTTTCAAAGAATTCTGGAAACACATAGAAATACCTCAGATAATTTTTTTATATTTTGGTTCACTATACTTTCAGAGACATCCCCTGTGGAAGTGAGGGATTTTGAGTGATCTTGAAATTTGTTTCAAATAGGTTAACTTAGAATTTTTATGTAACTTGTTTTATCATACTTTTCAAACCATGAATTTTTCATAGATCTTAGGAGAAATATAGAAGTACATAAAGGAAATTTATTACTTTTTCGCCCTATAATTTTGGATATATTTCGTATGGAACCGATGATTTTTTAATGGTCTAAAATCGATTTCAAATAGATGAGCATGTCATTTATTCTATAACTAGTTTTCCAAGACATTTTAGACTATGAAGATTTTAGAAATGTAGGGAGACTTTAAAAAGTTCCTCAAGTAAAATTTTCAAGGTCATATTCCAAAATTTGATGTGTGGCATGTTGTATAAGTTCATTCTTCAAAAGAGGGAAAGAAAACAATCTTACAGGAAGTTACTAAAAATTACATTTGGGAGCTCAAATTTTAGATAGACAAATGAAGGTAGAAGGAGTGAGTAGACCCAATTAAGGAATAAGTAACAAGTAGTCCTAGTGAATGTAGAAGTAGAAAGAAGGCTCAATGAAGGTGATGTGAATGCTATCATATTTTGAAGAAGTTATATGCACTAAGGAAGACTTCTAATGAGGGTTTTTGCTCAAGCATGGGGATTGGTATCTCTTGTTAAGTTGGTATCTCGCATTGGTAATTGGTGCATACTAATATTTGAAGTGGTGGGGATTGGTGTCTCCAATAGGTTGGTCCCTACAAATATTTGTAATAGTCTGAATTGGTACCTCTAGAAGATTGATGCCTACACGTATTTTTAGTATTGAGGATTATTGTCTCTAGTAGAATGGTGTTTATAAATATTTGTAGGATTAGATTGGTGCCTATAGGGATTGGTTTGTACACGAGGTTGGTGCCTACAAAGAATTGTAAAAATATTTTTAGAGCTTTCTCTCAAAAAGGGTTTCCACGTAATCTTTGTTCCATGTTATCCAGTTGATACATCTCATATGTGATTTTTCTCTTATTGTTCATGAAGCCTTAGATAACTAAAACTTATTTTATACTAATTCACCTCGCCACTTAGCATAAGTGTGAGATCAAAAATTGGTATGGTAGCATGTTCCTTCAGAAATAGTCTAAACATTAGAAGGTCTAGCTGAGAAGCCCACATGGCTAATCAAGAATGTTCATTTTGGAGCAGAAGAATGTGAACACACCTAATACCTCTTGAGTTTGATATTCAGAAATAAAATATGATTAGCTATAAATCTCCAACAACTCCACCAATGGATAGAGATGGAAGGTGGGATAATGAAGATAATGTAAACTCCATGAATGATATCCTATTTGATCTATAAGAATATGTGTTTGTCAAAGTGATGCATTTTAGATCGACAAAATATTTTTGGGACAAAATTCAAAATATCTATGAATTTAATGGCATGGTTATGAAGGAAAATCTCCAAACTATTGTAAGAAAATTGTAGAGTCTAAAAATGAAAGACAAATAAAATTTTGTAGCATATCTCCTTTATATGGGTGAAATCGTCAACACCATCAAAGGAATAGGAATTGGTGAACAAGTTAAATATTTAGTGATTGTAAACATGGTTTTAACTTCAATTCCATTAAGAATTTATGTCAGGGTATTTTATATTAAATAAATGAAGGAACTTGATGAGTTCAAAATAGATGAATTCCATGGGATTGTCATGGAATGTGAAATGAGGACCAAGAAGGAGATACCATTAGAATAAGAAGTATCACTCAAAGCTTTAAATAAGAGAGCGGAGGTCATGAAGCAAGCAACATCTTTAACCATGAATAAGATATAAACGAAGTATGTTTTGTAAGAAAAATAAAAAACACATATAGAAAATACAAAGTTAAGAATCCATATCTGAAGGATGAAATTAGTGATGATGAAGAAGACCATACTGTAATCAAAGGACATAAACATCATCAACAAAAAATGGAGAACCATGAAAATAATAAAGTTCTTATAAGAAGAAGAAGATCCTCTACCTAAATGGAAGCAGGGACATGTCTAAATAAATTAGTAAGATTAGCTCTGATAGTGATTGAGAAGAAACTCTATGATAATCAAAACAAAGATTTGTGAAGAGATAGTAATCTAAACAAAGATTTGTGAATTCTCTGGGGCATCTTCTGGAAGAGTTTCCTCATTGTTATTGTTTTCATCCATAAGTTCTCCATTTTCCCTGATGAAGTTATCTTAAGTCTGTTGGGTTTTCCGTAAAATCATTATAACTCAACAAATTAACTAATCCATGATGGATTACTACTAAAAAAGGTTATTTAGATTTTCCAACTCTAAGTGCAGTGTCATGCAAAATAGATTTCAAGAAGAAGGGAGTGTTTAGAGATACCTTATGTCTCAAATGTGCCATTATCATAAGGTGGCCACCTCAAACAATGTTGAATCTTCCATCACAAGTAATATATATTTGAATTATTTCTACTAGCTCCTTCCATGGTTCTAATAACGAATTGGCATTGTATCCCTTCCCCTTCTTTGCCAGTTTTTCTCCTTCATCTAAAAATAATAGAGTTGTGTTTTGTAGTGAAGTGTGTGGTTCATAACACTTCTCTCCTTCCATCGTCAACCCTATGACCTTAGCTATAGCCTCCTCATTCACTTCAACCTATAAACATTTTACCATCCTCATTCCATTATCCAAGTTTTGCATTAACTCCAACATTATTTCTCTGTCAAACCCCTAAATCATTCTGAAATAATAGATCCATATTACGTGCTTCAAAATGTTGTGTGCCTCATATGTGGCTCGTAGGTGGCTTATCTCATATCTAATAAATTGACCCCCCATTCTTACTGCCACAACTTACTCTGGTTGTTCAAAATTGGCCACAATTCTTCATAATACTAAACTTGAATTTTCTACTTTCTCGCATTCATAATCGATTTTACGTAAAGACTCGCGAATAATTGCAAAAAATATGGGCAGGTGACAGAAAATACTTACACATTATACCCCCACCCCCTTAATGACTCTAATGATCGTCCTCGGTCAATGATCATGTCAGTTGTAATCGAAAGGAAGAGTTCAATAAATTAGTCATTTCAAATAATAATGCAAGGATAATGGTTATACCACTGTATGATTTGACACATGAGACAGTAATGAAGTCGTCGCCAAAAACTCAGTGTTGAAACAAGAGATTAATTTTTGAAAATATTCAAGGTTTGATTTAATTATTAATCCAATTTGATACCAGTGCATAGAAATAATGAAATGATAATGAATGAAGAGAAAAAAGTATATAAATCAATGTGGAAAGCATAGGAATGACCTTAAAATTTTGTACCCTATCAATGTTAGTATAGTAGAAATTTCCCTTCTGTTACAAAAAAATTATAATATATTCTAATTATATAAGAAATGTGTAACAACTTCTAAGGTTCTCACAATCCATGATGTTCTAGTGTATTTGAAATATCAAAACATTCTTCTTATAAGAAATTTAAAGCTATTCCCTAAAAGTCAAAGTATGGAGTTCATTTTCTTTAGCTTTGACTTATAGGAGTAATGATGATTGAATGTCATCAAAACTTCCCCAAGGTCAACAATGTTATGCTAACTATTATATATTTCCCTTTTACTAGGCATATCCCCACTTCCAATAGACCTATTAGCCCCATTGTCAGTAGGCATGTTCATTATCCTGATGGTTTACTTTCTTAAGCACATTATTTTACTTATCGGGTTGCGTTTTTTAGCACATATTTCAGCATAATCCCTTTTTCATAGCTATTTTAATGGTAGATAGGATGGAGCGCTTTAGGGAATAACATAAAACTTCCACATATTCATTAATTCCTTCATTGTTATTTTGAAAGTTTAATATAAAAAACTTCATGGAAATGGGAAATGGGCCTCCATGGAAAGTTATGGCGCTAATGATCATGTAATAATGATTGATAAAAATTGATTAAAAAGTGATCCAAATCAAGGATGCATACATTATTATTATTATTATTGTTATCCAATTTTAAGGTCATGACCAAGCCACACACCAAATTGGTGTATGAGACCCCCCTCTTTGTGGCACAAGGGACCACCTTCGTGCAAGGATTTGACTTCTAAGTCCATGAAGGCATACATACTCTCCACCCTCTCATTTTTAACTTGTGACCTCTTAGGAGGAACCACATGCTCTTAACCATTAGGACCACTCTGAATTGCATATAAAAGAGCATATTAACCAAGTAACTTGACACATGAAAAAGAAGTGGAAATCATAAAACAACCATGAGATCAAAGGCACACAAACGATTTGATTACACTTTTGGGCCCTGCTCAAAGTTGAGAGGCCTTCTTTCATTAAATAGAGGCAAAGAAATCAGTTACAAGAAAACTTTCAAAAATGATCCCTATACTTCCATTTCGGATGATGGCCTGAAAATGGAGATGTCTACTGGAGAAATAGACTGCACGATTAGATTCTTGGCATGAAAATGTGCAAAATCAACTATAAACTTATCGAATTCTGACACTGAAACCTATTTACCTATAAAGGAATCTTTTCATCATCTTGGAGATTCCCTCACTCATGGTTTCGTTACCTCTAGCCACTCAAGTTTCTAATGTCAACCCTTTGTGAGTCTAGTTCAAGTGGAAGAAGTGAGGTTAAATATAAGCTCATGCGCAGATTGATGAAAGTATGGGTCGTTGGCCCAATGGTAACGCTTCACATATTTGGTACGGCCAAACAAGGTTCAAACCCTGCCCACCCCATACTTGGTGTGAAATCGTTTTAACAAATATGGCTATATGTATTTTTAAACTCGACGGTTATAATATGTTTCGGCCTTGGTACATGGTTCCACTGGAGTTCTAACAGGGGTTGGGCGGGTCCGCCGAGAGTGGCCTACCCACCCTATTAATATATATATTATATTTATATTGGTCAAGGATTGTTGGGGGGTAGCGGGGCTGGCAGCCTACCCAACCCCCCCCCCCCCCCCCCCCCCCCCACCCAAATCTATATTTTTTAAATTTTTTTATAGCACAATAGTTAATTTTTTTTGCCAAAAAATAAGGGATATTAGATAAATTAAAGAGGAAACAAATTAGCCCATTATGACTATCATTTTCTATGCACTGTGACTCTGCCAAATTTTTGCCTCATTAGTAATTGCCACTTGGCCAAGTTTGACAAGAAATTTGACCATCTATAACTTGATCATACGAAATTGAATTCTAATGTTGTTCACACCGTTGGAATCACGACAATGAACACTATGATGTGGTCATGGTTTCAATTCCATCTAAGGAATTTTATTTTTGAGCTATTTTCAAGGCCACTTCTATTTCTGGATCCACCCAGATCATTCCTCCCACTAGTGAGCTTTTGGACTACCAAAATATTTATCAGTCAATTGGAAAGTGAGGGAATTTCTCTTTCACTCTCTCCTTTCCCATCCATCAAGCCTTACTTGGATGCATTCATTTGAAACGAATATGAAGGTATCACATCTCCTTGTCGGGAAGTCCTGGTCTTCCTGTCGAAAATGATGTCCTCTGGTAGCTTGTCCAAGTATTCAGGTGTAAAATCATACACTGTAGGAACTTGACCAACCTCTTTGGTGTCCATGATCAACAAAGGCTCATAAAGCTTCAAATTTTCAACGTTCACCACTGAGTACATCTACATGCATGTTGGAAAATCCAAACGAAAAACATTGTCTCCAATATTCTCTAATATGGTGAATGGGAAATATCAGATTGGTCACAATTTCTTCCCTTCCCCTTTAATTTTCTCTTTGCTGATGTGGAGCCACACTTTGTCTCGAACCTAGAACTAGTGATCAACTCAGTGCTTGTCATGTCAAGCTTTGTATTGAGTTTGACGTTTATCCAACTGTGCCCGCACTAACTCATGAATCATATGAATTCACTGAATGAACATTTGCACTTTGTCCCTGTCATCTTCCCCACTGCAAGATTCATCCCTCCCAAAGACCATGTCTAAGGGATCCTTTGGAAAATAACCAAAGCATGTCTCGAATGGTGAGCTCTGAGTGGATGAATGCACTGCCTGGTTATATGCATGTTGTAAATAAGGAAGTTGCTCGTCCCACAACTTGGGATACTTGCCACAATAGCCTCAAAGTAAGTGTATCATTGTGCAATTGGCAACCTTTATTTGTCCATTGGCCTATGGATGAAATGATGTGCTCCTCTTCAACCTGGTGTCCATCATTCTCCACAAACTCATCCAAAAATCTCTAAGAAAATGAGAGTTTCAATCAAACACAATGAATGTGGGCAACCCAAACTGGACCGATAAAAATTGGGAGAAGAGATGAGTAGTCTTCTCTACAGTGACCTACTTTTTACAAGGCATTAATACCCACATTTTTCTAAATCAATCCACAATGACATATAAATAGTCATGACCTATCCTAGAAAAAGGAAAACTTCCCACAAAATCAATTGACACACTTTCCCATGGATGACTCGGAACAAGGACTGGTGTGTAGAGCCCAAATTTTTTATTAGTGGGATTTCTAACTGAGCACAACACACATCCCTTTACATATTGAGTCACAACATTTTTCATACGAGGCCAATAAAACAACCTCTGCGAATGAAACAAAATTTTACCTACTCCAAAATGACCTGACACAAGAGAGGTATGTGCCTCTCTAATTACATGTTTTTGTTCACTGGTGGGGATACAAAATTTTCCAAGGTGATATAACAAGTTTCCCTGCAAATGATAATTATCCACCTATGATCCATGAGTCCGCTTTGCATAAATCTCCTAAAATCATCATCATATTATTCAGCATAACTTTCAAAAGATAAAGAGGAATTTTGAAAAACTATAGATGCAAAAATAGAAGGGTGAGAAAGCATATCTCCCACTGTATTGTTGGTTCCCTTCTTGTATTTTATTACCAAGTGAAATTGCTAAAGGAATCCCATCCATCTGAAATGATCTGCTTCTTGAAGCTTGGTATGCAACTGGAGATACAACCAGGGTTGGTGATCTGTGTGAATGATGGTCTCCTTGCAAATCAAATAGTGCTTCCACTTCTTCACGTTTTGAACCAAGGCATAAAAGTCCTTGTTTTATGTGGGATAGTTCACGAAAACTTGGGAGAATGTCTTCAAATGGTAACATACAAGTTTTCTCTGCTGCATCAATAATACTCCCATGGTGTATCCATTAGCATCAATCTCAATCTCCGAAGGTTGTTGGACATCAGGTAAGGCCAAAACTGGTGTAGTGTTGATCTTCTCTCTCAATGCATCAAAGTATTTTTGTTACATTCCTCCCCACTAAAAGGTTTTCTTCACACTCTTCAATGCATTTAAGGGGGATGTAATGATGGAGAAGTTTGAAATGGACCTTCTCGAGTATTGTAATGCACCCAAAAATCTATGAACCTATGTAACATTGGTGGGTTTAGGCCACTTTAAAATCACATCAATTTTAGAAGGATCTATTTTCAATTGTCCACCACTGGAAATGTGACCTAAGTAAACCAAAGAGGTCTTACCAAACTCACACTTCGACATTTTGACATACAATTTTTCTTTTTACAAAACATCAAGCACTTTTTTAACATGACTCACATGATCATCCCATGTCCTATTGTAAAAAATAATGTAATCAAGATACACAAGTACAAAATCATCAATAGAATGCCTAAAAATATCATTCATCACCCTCATGAATGTGGCGGGACCATTGCATTGTCTAAATGGCATCACCAACCATTCAAATGACCCTTGGTTCGTCTTGAATGCAATCTTCCATACATCCTGTTCGGCAATCGTGACTTGATGATAACCATTATGCATGTCTAGTTTTCTGAAATGGATAGAATTTTTCAATTGATCTAACAAATCATAAATCTGAGGGAGAGGGTGTTGATTCTTCACTATTATTTTGTTGAGTTCCTAGTAGTCCATGCACATCCTCCATGTGCTATCTTTTTTTAGCACCAACACAATAGATGGATCACATGGAGAATAACTTGGCCTTATGACCCCTTCATTCATCAACTCATGTACCTGCTTCTTTATGTCCTCCATCTCAATGTATGACAACCTATACATACTAATGCTAGGTAAAGGCGCATGCTACTGCAAGTGAATCTCATGTTGGATCTCACGCTTTAGAGGCCACCCACTTTGTAGCTGAAAAAGGCCATCATAGTTAGAAGAAATTTCATAAAATTCCTTTTTATGAGTGGGATCACAACCTTGGAAATCTTCATATGTCTCAACATATTTTTCTCTCACAACCATGAGCATGCACCGTTTGGTGGAATTAATCAATATATTCATTTGACCTGCATTTACAATACTGGCACTGCTTTTGGCACGATGAACTCTAACAATCTATTCTACCTCATATTTTGTGATATGATATTTGTTTTCATTGTAAAATAAAACTACTTTCCTATCATACAAATACGGACTCCCCAATACAATACCATAGATATCTAATGGTACAACAACAAGGTCAACCTCATCTACTAGTTTGGATGCAATCACAAACCTAACTCTACGCTACTTGGTTACATGTAATTTTTCTTTATCACCCACCGAATCAAGCGGATATGGTTTCGGATGAGGCTTGGTCTCTAATCCTAACTATTTAACCAAGGATTATGTAACCAAATTTCCTTGTGAGCCTCAATCAAGCAACATTTTCACTTTAGTATGTTTCATTACAACTGTAATAAGGAACAATTTAATTCTCTTTTGTACATTAATTTTCAAGAGGCTGATTTGAAGAACTTGTACTTGAATGTGATTTAGAATTTTCATTAGCATGAAGAGAAAGAGTACCTTGTGTGCCCACTTCTATGATCAATGTCTCCACCAAAATTAGATCCAAGGTCCTGTTGCGCAGTTGTCATCGTCTTTTGCTTTCCATTTTCACTAAATCTCTTTGGCTTCAACTCTAGATGCAACTTCCAACATTGTTCATCATCATGGAATTCCTTCTTGCAATGTGTGCAAGAGTTCGCCGAAAAATTTTTGTCCTAAAGGATTCATTCTAGTTTAATCACAGATCTATCAGCTATGTCCAACATAGTAGGATTTGGTCTCATCTCATGTAATCCATGAAAAAAACAGGAGTTAATGTGATAATATTGATAACAATTCCTAGTTCTACCAAAGTATTTGGAAAACTGGTGCCTTGCACTTTTACACTGACTATAGGATTTCTAGGGTCTTCGTATTTCATAGGATCCACTGGATTAGATTGAACAGTTTCCCAATCACATAGATAGTGATAATATATTTAGGTTTCTTAATAGGCTTCTTAATTCACAAATCCTTGATTATATTTGCATATATAGGAATATATTTAATAGCCTATAAGAGAGGAATCTTGACACAAAGGGTTTTTAGTTCCCCTATTAAATTGAATTTGGGGTATACTGGTTGTTTAATTACAGTTAATCTTTCTAAGAATGGGGGAGGAACACTTATAACCTTAGTTGCATTTTTAGTTTTGCTAGGTTTAGGAAGTGAATATGATGTTTATGGTATAAATTATTATGACCCACCATAGGTTGTAGCTATTGAATATTTTTCAAATCGAATTCGATTTTTCTCTTTCTTATATTTTTCAATTTTTGGTTGCAAAGAATTTATTGGATATTTTTTTGCAAAAAAAATTCGCCCTGATATTAGTTGAATCTCATTACATTATAGAGGGGAGAGTAAATACTTATAAGTATATAATATTTCTAATAGTTGAACGATTCTATTATTTGGGTTGGGGTCAGGTTGTGTGGGAAATTAAGGGTGTACGGTGGTGAAGTGTTTGGGGGTAATTGAAGCTTTAGTTTTGATGGATATAACTATCATGATGATGTTACTATAATAATGCCACTAAAGGTTGATTAATCAGACCAAAAGGGCATTACCAATTTTCAAGCCATACTGGCCCCTAAGGAACCTAATTTATCCATTGATAAGGGTATTGCATGTTTTGTGGACTTCATCGGGATGGCCCAAAGTATTGTTGATTTTACCATGAAGATCCAAGGTATGGTTGATTTGGCCAGGACATTGTCGAATATCTTTTACTCTGCCAGGGCGATCTAGGATATTGTTGACTCTTCGAGGTCGGTCTAGGATACTGTTGACACTTCTAGGTTAGTCCAGGATATTGTTGTTGATTATGACCAAGAAAAAACATACAAGGATATTGGGCCATACCTGGAGGACGATATTTCCATTGTCATTTCTAGGCCACAACATATGTTGGTTCAAGTTCCTCCCCAACCTCCTTGTAAACTTCTTTTAATCTTGGAAGGGATGGAAAACAATCAGTTGAATGCTATTTTTCACAAATAACGTAGACTTCAATCACATATACTGGACATTCCTTGTGTCCATGTTTTCAATGACAACAAGGACAAAAAAGATCGAAGGCTTGCTTCACCTCTAGCTATTTTTGTTTCACCCACAAAACATCAAATTGTGTGGTAAAGATACTAAGAATATCAGTTTTAAAATTTTCTAACAAAATACCTATTTTTGAACAAGTGACTCCTCCACTAGTAACCCTACAACTTTTACTCAAAGGCTCTTGGATTCCATGCCCTCTCCTTACACTTCCTCAAGAGCACTTGATACACAATTTAACAATACCATCATATTCTGCCTTAAAAATATCTCATTGTTCCATTAAACTAATTTTTTCTAACCATTCATCTTTCATTCCTATGATAAGGGAAGTTTTCAATACTTCTTTAGGACGAGTGGTGTATGGTGACCTGTGTAATTATAATTTATCCTTTATATGTATTCTTCTAAAGTCTCTCCTCTTTATAAGGCATTTAAATATTTCTTCTTTTAAATGCCTATACCGACAATTAGGCATAATATTTTGTAAGAAGGGCTTCCCTCATTTCATCCAAAGAATTAATGGTACCACCTCCTAATCCCATAAACCATCATATTGTTGCTCCCTTCAAAGTAGAAGGCAACAACTTCAATTTTTTGGGATCAGTGGTATAGTAATATCGTGAGCATAGAACATAAAATTCGAATATAAATGCATTTGGGTCTTCTAAGGAAAATCTATGAGAGTTTGGAAGACCTTTAAGTGGTATGTATTTCATGGGTATATTTTCCTATGGGACATTGATAGGGAATTATATTCTTGAGGTCGATTTGGATGATTTGCTTACTTGTCCCACCATTTGGTCAAAGATTTTCCGATAGCCCTCTAGAATTACAAATTTAGGAGGCACTAATTGGAAGGGACTAGTGCGCTACTAAGGTTTTGGATCTTGTCTAGGCCTAACAACACCACCTAAGTCAAGAATCGCAATTCCTTCCCTTGATATTGGTGTTATAGGTGGTTTTTTTTGGCAAGTTGGAAATTTTGGTACTTGTTTCACCTCTTCCTTCCCTTCAATTATAACAATGTCCCTAACTATTATTATGAATATCGAGATACCCAAGCGATGAGTATTGGAAATTCTCCTCTTCTTTTACTACAAATTTTGAAGCTCTATCGTGAATATTAGATTCCGCTACAACAGACGAACCTACCACATGAGTGATAATAGAAATAGATCCTTTATGGATAATGGTTGGGGTCCTACTTAAGCTTGATATTTTTCTTTCCCTCTGATGTCGTTTATAAAGGCTGATCTCCCAAGTTTGACTTGGCCCTGGGTTTTGTTACTTATTGGAGTAGTTTTTGGATTTCTTTCTTTTTTATTTCTACCTATGTTTCCCTTTATAATCATGCATACTATATGACCTAAACCTATTAGTTCATGATAGAATCCACCACAATTTTATCCAGTGTGCATGTGCATGTTCTTACCTACCATCTTTAATATCTGGCCCTCAAGGAATCAAGTATTCATATACAATGAGTCATTTTTTGATCTAGGTGGCTCCAAACACATGTAGAAGTCCAAGAGGACTCAGGAAGGGTAAAAAAAACAAAGTGTTTAGATTATGCTCGAACTAGGATCATGTTAACTATCTCATCGTCGTGATCGTGGGGGTGTGAACGGTTCGTCAATCCGAGTCCGGATGAGGAAGATAGAGGTAGTCAAAGTATGGTTGACTTTTGCTGACTCAGTAGGACTAAAAGAGACACAATTTGGACTTTTCCCGGCGCACAAAATCTGACCAAATCTAGCCGGATTTTGGGCAAAATTGTCGCCTAGTTAAAATGTACCCTTCGGCCTAAAATCAGGATTTTAACAAATGACCATTTTGTTGTTAATAATAATAAAAAAAATTATAAAAAAAGGGGTGGCGGGCCACCAACCTCGCCACCCCAAACCTTATCCATATACTAATTAATGGAGGGGTGGGTCACTACCCCCAGCACTTCCCCCATTCCACGAACTACCCTAACTATGTGCAGAATTAAGGTGGTGGGTTGGTCCTTGCGGTGCGGACCCATCCACCAACACTAAATGAAGACCGCCAATGTGGGCTAGCCCTTGGGGCGCCGACCCAGCCTACAACCGCCTGCATAAATGAGTAGGAGTAGGGGATAGGTGAGGTGAGCAGGCAGCCCAAGGTGGGCCCAACTCGACCTTCCTTCCCATTTAAAAATTTTTGTTATGTAAAAAAAGGAGGAGGCGAGGTTTGACCACCTAACCTCCTCCATAATAAATGGATCCGTAACCACTCTGCCCAACGGAGTCCTTGTGAAGTCTGCCAGCTTTTTCTTATATACACCTGTCATTTCATTAGTGCGCCCATGCATGGAGCAACCAGGAGCAGGGACAAAAATCTAGGTGAATTTTTAATTAATTTATTTGCGGGTCGAATCATGATTGAGCAAAATTTCCAAGAGGGTGAAATTTTTGCAGTGTCCAAATTGGAGAAACTTTATGTCGATCTTACACCTCTCAGTGACATGAACCCGATGGAGCAATCAATTTCCTGATCTAAGAAGCCAATGTGTAGAGGACCTGGAGGAGGGAATCTTTGAGGAATCTAGGGGGAATCTAAAAGATTCCTTGAGCCCCAGAATTCCATTTTCTCAGAATTTAGAAATTTGATGGTCCATTTTACACTCTTTGATGCCACAAATCTGATGGTGCATTCAAATCTTCCATTTGATCATTTCATTTTTCAGCCACTTTTCAAAGTGGAGTGTAGGTCTCAGCTTTCATGTGCGAGCAGTCATTTCCATGCGATTCGACGCCGCGAGATTGATGGTACGACTAGCTTCAGTAGTTTGACATCCTTTTCGGCCCCTGGATGTGAGGTATATGCAGTGTGTTTATGTACTTATGTTTTCTATGAGATGCATTGTGTTGTATAGATCCTTGTTTGATGATTGATGTGGGATCTTGTTTTCTTACTTGTTTTCATGATTCCAGCTTGATGTGATGTGGAATCATTTGTGGGATGTACCTGTTGTCATGATTCATCATGTTTTATTTGATATCCCTTTGTTGTAAGTTGATGGGATACTCATGATGTCGCCATGTATGTTTGCATTGAGATCCCTTTTATGCCACGTTGGTAGGATGCTCATTATCATCATGCATGAGTTTGTGTCATACTGATAGGAGTCCTTTTTGACTAAGAGTTCCTGTAGTAGAACATCTCTTGGAGCCACTCTTGTGTGAGGGCATTTTCCTTGTCTGATAGTGACATCATCTCTTATGTACATCATCACTATTTACAACACTTAATGCAATGGCTAACACCATCTTGGCACCAGGGCCCGGAGACGTAGTCCCTCCTGGATGAACTCCGTTATCAACATCTTATGTTTTCATGTGCTGATGATTGTCATGTTCCTCTTCTTTACAACATGAAAATGTATTCATTAATGCTATTTTAAAAATTAAATTTACCACATCACGAAACTAAAAGGTCTTGGAAGGGTCCTTTGTCACACCAGGACCTAAATCAAGCGGTATCAGAGTGGTCTTTACATGGATGTGAATTGCAAGCATGAACAATGGAACGTGCAGCGATAGAGGATGAAAAAGCGATGTACGAGACCACGCTCAAAACTTCCAAAAGGGTGGAAGTAATGTATGAAACTCTACAAAAAAATACTGAGGAAAAGGAGCGATTTCAGCTTCAGTTGCGAGCCACGAAAGAGGCCCTGGAAGAACTGAAGTAAAACAAACATAATCTTCAAATAGAGAACGCTGAATTGAAGATGCGTCTACATGAAGAGAAAGAGGATAAACATAGTTTTCTATGACAGCCACAAGCAAAGGATGAGGCCTTGGAAAAGATGCAGCGTGACCCATGTGAGGTAAAAAGTAGTTCTTTGAATTCATGTATGTGTCCTGATTATCATTTCGTTGTTTTTGAAAATCATACCACATGAATTGGCTCCAAACTGTTGAAGAAAATGGGGTATGAAGGAAAAGGCTTGGGTGTTAATAGCCAAGGCATTGTCAACCCCATGAAAGTAGAAGAATTTCCCTGTCGAAGAGGACTTGGGTACATCAGAAAGGAAGTTGGGGAATGCACAAGACAGCGAGCAAACCACCAACAACAGATGAAGATAGGCCCTCATCAATTCTTTCCAAATCGATAGAGGAGGTAAAAGATGTTGATTTCCTTTCTGTTTCCTCTTCACATAGTATGATTTCTGTTGGAGATTTGGAGATCCCAATTACAAGGAAAAGCATGAGGCTCCTTACAAGGACGAGGCACAAGGAGGAAAAAGAACTTGGTGTTAATAACCAAGGAATAACTCAACCATTGGAGGTTGTGTAGAGACCTCAATTTGCAGGCTTGAGATACACCGAAGGAGAATGCTCGAAGGTGTCAGATTCTTCTAAGACATCATCGAAATCGTCAAGGAAAGAGAATGATAGGAACACATCCCCATCATCCCATGGCATTGTCCATTGCAGGGAAAGAGTTGAGGAAAGTGCTTATCGCCATACTTACACCAGAGACAGCAAGGAAAGGCATTACCAGTCTTTAGATTCAAATGTTCATTTCAATTATAATCATGTTGTTAAATATGAATATAAAACATGGCATTGAAATACATGTACCTTCTGTGGATTACATAACCATACATTTTCTAGGTGTTGGAAAAGAATGGAAACACACAAAAGGATGAGGCGTGAAAGATCCTCTCAACAGTAGCTGAAAAAACATGTTAAGGAAATCTAGAGGAGGAAGAGGTATTGTAGTCATTATGATAGAAATGGCCATCAAAAAGCCACATGTTGGAGGCTCCATCCAGAGTAATTCCTTACAGACAAAAGTGTCAGTGCATGAAACAAGTGAAACGATTGTTCGACAAGAAACACCACCACAGGGAGATGACCCATTCACCTTGATAAGGGAAAAATGGTTTCTATATATGTTAGTGTTTCATGGTCATGCTTTTGTAAATCATTTGTTGCATTTTAAAATGCAAAAGTGATGATGTGTTTTCCATCACTTGTTCAACAACAATGATGTCTAGTCTTACTTTTTTCTTTGCATGACAAATTGTGAAAGTGATGCATCGTGTTTCCATCATTTGTCAAAGAAACAATAGTGTTTGTCCTGTTGGGTGTGGAGCCTGATTATCTTCTGTATTCAAAGGTTTCAGCCAGATGTATACCCCAGGAAGACTGTACACCCCTCCACGCGGGGGGGGTGCGAGGGGAACTTGTCCCCCCTGCGGGGTCTGGGGGGCTAATCCCCCTCGACTGGGGGGTCCAGGGGCCAGCGGTCCCCCGGCGGGGGTTCGGGGGCAGCACCCCCGAAGCTAAAAATAGGTGTAAAATTGCCTTGTAAAAGTCTAGTAATTTCTAGTCAATCTGGGCAGTTCATTAGGTGGATGATCTGATGGTAGAAGTTATGTTTAATTTAAGGTTTTTTTCCCTAGAAGGTAACCCCTCACTATATATGAGGGAATTACATTGCATCTATGCATATCTGTTTCTGAGTGAGGAAGAGCGAGGAGATTGAGAGCGAAGAGGGTGTTACAATGGATCTACTTTAGGTTGTATCTCTTTAGTTTGCTGGATAATATAAAAGGAAGGACTGGTTGTTTCTCCATCGACGTAGCCCAAACTGGGTGAACCACGTATATCTGTGTCTCTCTTGTTTTATGTGTTTTCTATGTTTATATTTCTGCAATATTTTATGTGTTCCATTGCTCCATAATATATAATTTTCTAACATGGCCTTCTTTTTATCATGCGTTGGAGTGATGATGTGTTTTCCATCACCTGTTGAAGCAACAATGATATGTTGGCCTTGTTTTTGTAGCTGGGGTATTTCGTCCATCTTAATGTAAGCTTGACCACCGAGTATGTGTTATAAACTCATGGAAGGTATGGGATGCTTGGGTCATTAGTTGGTCATGAAAGTTAAGCATGTAATTTGCAAAACAATGTACTACAGGTTACAGAGGTTGTAGGTGTCAGCTCATCTCTTAAGGCTCCGAACAACAAACGTGAAGCAGAGGGAAGCGAGACCTTTTCAAGACACAAGTGATGTAGACAAGGTATAGAGAAGTTGCATATTATTTTAATTCTTTTGGTGTCCAAAAGCTCCTCAGTGGGGAGGATTGATCCAGGTGGCTCCAGACACATGGAGAAGTCCAAGAGGACTCGGGAAGGGTAAAAAATCAATGTGTTTGAATTATGCTTAAACCATGATCATGTTAAATATCTCATTGTCGTGATCGTGGCGATGTGAACGGTTCCTCAATCCGAGTCCGGATGAGGAAGATAGAGCCAGTCAAAGTTTGGTTGACTTTTGCTGACTGGGCAGGATTAAAAGAGACATGATTTGGACTTTTTCTCGCGGATGGAATCCAACCAACTCTGACCAAATTCTGGGAAAAATTGTCACCTAGTTAAAATGTGCCCTTCGGCCTAAAATCAAGATTTTAACAAATGACCATATTGTTGTTAATAACAAAAAAACAATTATGAAAAAAAGGGTGGCGGCCACCAACCCCGCCACCCCAAACCTTAGCCATATACTAATTAATGGAGGGGCAGGCCACTACCCCTAGCCCCTCCCCCCATTCCATCGATCACCGTAACTAAGCAAAAAATTCAGGCGGTGGGACCCAACCACCAACACTAAATGAAGACCACCAACGTTGGTCGGCCCTTGGGGCATGGACCCAGCCTACAACCGCCCGCATAAATGAGTAGGAGTAGGGGACAGGTGAGGTGGGAGGGCCACCCAAGGTTGGCCTAGCCTGGCCTCCCTTCCCATTTAACAATTTTTGTTATGTAAAGAAAGGAGGAGGCGGGGTTTGACCACCCAACCTCCTCCATAATAAATGGATCGGTAACCACTCCACCCAACGAAGTCCTTGTGAATTCCACTGGCTTCTTTTTTAAATATAAAACTATCATTTCATCAGTGCACCCAAGCATGGAGGAACCAGGAGCAGGCATGGAAATCGAGGTGAATTTTTAATTAATTTATCTGCAGGTGGAACCATGATTGAGCGAAATTTCCAAGAGGGTGAATTTTTTGCAGTGTCCAAATTGGACAAAATTTATGTCGATCTTACACATCTTAGTGACACGAACCCAATAGTGCAGTCAATTTCCTGATCTGAGCAGTCAATTTGTAGAGGCCCCGGACGAGGGAATCTTTTTGGAATCAAGGGAAATCTAAAAGATTCCTTGAGCCCCAGAATTTGATTTTCTAAGAATTTAGAAATTTGACAATCGATTTTACACTATTCGGTGCCACAAATCTGATGGTGCATTCAAATCTTCCATTTGATCATTTAATTTTTCGGCCACTTTTCAAAGTGGAGTGCAAGTGTTATCTTTCATGTGCGAGCAGTCAGTTCCATGCGATTCGACACCGCGAGATTGATGGTACGGCAAGCTTTAGCAGTTTGACATCCTTTTCTTCAAATGGCCCCAGGATGTGAGGTATATGCAATGTGTTCATGTACTTCTTTTTGCTATAAGATGCATTGTGTTGTACATATCCCTGTTTGATGTTTGATGTGGGATCTTTTTTCTTACTTGTTTTCATGATTCCTACTTGATGTGATGCGGAATCATTTGTGGGATGTACTTGTTGTCATGATTCATCATGTTTTATTTGAGATCCCTTTATCGTATGTTGATTGGATACTCACGTTGTCGCCATGTATGTTTGCATTGAGATACCTTTTATGCCATCTTGGTGGGATGTGCATTATCATCATGCATGAGTTTGTGTCATACTAATAGGAGTCCTTTTTTACTGAGATTTCCTGTAGCGGAACATCTCTTGGAGCCACTCTTGCGTGAGGGAATTTTCCTTGTCTGATACCGACATCATCTCTTATGTACATCATCACTATTGACAACACTTAATGCAACGGCCTACACCACCTTGACACCGACCCGGAGATGTAGTCCCTCCTAGACAAACTCCATTATCAATGTCTTATGTTTTTCATGTGCTAATAATTGTCATGTTCCTCTTCTTTATAGCATGCATATGTATTCATTAATGTTCTTTTAAAAATGCAATTTAACACATCACGAAAGTAAAATGTCTTGGAAGGGTCCTTTGTCACACTTGGACTTGGATCATTTGTATGGTAGCATTCTTTTCTAAAACTGCCCTGGAAACGATGCCAAAATGTTGGGACTATTGATTGTTTAAAATAAACAACTATTCATCTAATATTAACTTATCAACCAAGGGATTCTTCTTTTTATTTCAAGGCAGTCAATAAAATCTATGCAAAGAACTACCAAAAACCAATTTTGGTGTGATATGAATTGATTTAAAATCATAATATTTTCTGTAAAACGTAAATTGATGGTACCTATCAGGAAATCACCACAAGCGATCAGAAAGCAAACTCTATATCTAAATCAAATAAAATAGTGCTTGTGAAACTGGAATTCAAGTGCAAAACTAGTTTCTTGTCTTATTCTTAATGAAGCTTAAATCAAGTAACAACTAAAGTAATATTTTAATTCAAAACTTTCAACTATTTTATTGTTCTCCAAATGAACCAACATCTGTTAAATAATATTAGCCTCTAAAGTAACAACAAGAAGAAACCAAAGGAACAACAACTACCTATTCGCGAAACACCAATTAAAAATGATCCATTAAATCCTACTATTATCGAAAATATAAATAATATTTCCAATAATGATTCGAAAGGTAAACAATGCAAAATTGTAAGCATGTAATACAACACTTCATCCATGAAGTAGGCCAAAACCACCATGTGTCAGTCTGCCTTCTTAAAGGAACTTACATCAAGATATAATTGATAAAAGATAAAACTAATTCACACTTGTTTTCATTACGATCTTCAAAGAACAAGTATAATTAGGACTTAGTTCACTGTTTTATCTCAAAATTATAACTTTTCACCCCCTACCAGAGGCGACTTATTTTGTTTTTATAATACAAAAGGAAGTTACAATAGAAGATATACTAGATAAGGAATGTCCTAAGTATCAAATATTCTTAAGGCGATCTTCCTAAGTTAAGATGAATCTTCTAGCTTCACAAGAAAACAAAAGTTTTGTTACTGGAACTAACTCCATATCTAGAAACAAATCCTTTTGAATTAACCAATAACCTTCTTGGATGCATTCACTTTATACTCATATTCATAGTCCCTATTTGTAACAAAATGTTATTCAACATATTGGTAGCTCAATTTATAAATAAAACAGCCTTGTCCATATTGTTAAAGCATAGTTGTATAAATAAAATGATTGTACCAAGGTCTAAACCATATTGAGAAAGAGAATATGACTATGAATCAAGAAGGATAAAATATTGATATAAAAAGTAAGAAATTGATCATAACAAGTATAACAATTGTGAGTCCCAACAATAAACAATAATTAAGAAATCCACAAATCTGAGGAGAAAGAAACCCTCAAATTGTAGATTTTAGATTTTCTAATATAGTTTAGTAGATCCATTATGACAAATTGTCTAGTGAAATATCCACAATAGTTTAGAAATCACTTAATAATTTTACTATGAGAGGGTTATGACATGAAAAGAAAAATTATAAATTGCGGTCATGCTTTCCATAAGAAAAACAATAATTTTCTAGGTGAGAATTATTGATCAAATGGTAAATATAAAGAAAAAATTAGAGCTACTGTAAAGATCCCTATGGAAGGACAAAGACACTTTACTGAAAATAGACAACTAGAAACCATAATCTATTAAATTTTTACAACATCTCCAAATATAAAATGCTCATTTTGGTTTAGTTCCTACCTAGAAGGGTAGTTTGTAAGGAACTTCCTTCATTGTCTTGAAGGTTTTTCTATTAAATTATGTGGTCGGAAATAAGAATTCTACTATGATTTCTCTAAGCCCTCCTTTTGAGGAATATATCATCGAGAAATATGAAGAGGTGCCAACATTTGAGGGTTGTGATTTGGACATCAAAATAACCCTTTACTTTTACCAATCATTTGGAATAAAATTTTACCTCAATGGTTTCTATACTCCTATATCAAACTTTTACGACCATATCTATTTGTATTAAACAAAGCATTGTGAGATATATCTGTGTTGCTTGAAATATATATTTATTTTCTAGTTTTCAAATATTATTTATCATTTGAATATTTTTTAGGACTTTCTTTCTTTTAGGAAAGGGAATGTATCTTAAATATCCCATGCTTCCAAAATCTTGAGCCTGCTACTATGTCTATTACGAAAAGTAAACTTCAAAATCTATCATTGCATTTCAGTTATTTATGATTTTTTGACGATATTATGAATACTATGGGTGAATACATAAAATAGATATTGAGTGGGTTAACTCAGACTTTTTCACATATAGTTTAATATGTGTTAAGATCAATACCAATGAGGGTCTACAAAACAAATTAATAATACAAAAGGAAAATTATAAATGGATTAGGGTTCTAAATTATAAGATTTCATTTTTCTCTATTACATCTAATAATGAAAATTCCAATTTGTGGACTCTTGTCTCCAAGAATGAGTTTCACATAAAAATGAATAAAAAATGAATAAAGGGTAAATACCTTGGCCAATGTAGTTACAATTATGTGAGCAATTGTACACACATAGTGAGGATTATTAAACTACAGAAATTTAGCTACCAAGGACATGTTTAGAAAAGGATAATAATAGAAATCTAGAAGTGCAAGTTGAAGATTCAAACATTCCCTCAAAGGATAGAGAACAAATAAAGAATTCAAGGCCTCCTTCCTTTAGAGTATGGAAGATGAAGACAACTAGGAGGAATGGACTCACTTCAAAAACTTAACAACTTTGATTCAAATAATAAATTGATACTCTATATACATCTAAGAAATATGAATTCAATATTAAAATTAATTGAGCCCTCTATAGGAGGAGGGTGGGATGAGGTTAAAAAGAACAAGGAACAAAGGGAGGGTTAAGGATTAATTTTCTGTGGGAATATAAAGAAGTCCATTTACATATGTAACATTAAATTTGTAAGTTCAATGAGCATGTGAAAAATGTACTTTCCATTAAATGTTTGAATGGAAATTGTGACTTTTTCTCTCTAAAACATATTAATTTGATTTTTTTCATAAGAATAGGTTATTGATAAATATTATTAATGTACAAATCCCAATTTCGCCTTCTGATATCCTTTAGATTTTCAAGTTATAATTTGTCTCCATAATCTTTTTGGATAGAATGTAGAAAGGCATAGAAGTATTTCTTGTTTTCTATTTATATCATATTTATTTTTTGTTTTCATTAGTGTTTTGTAATATTTTATCTTGCTAACTTTCCGGAACCATCACAAGCTTATCCATGTATTTTATAACATTGTTACAATCATTGTCATAATCGATGGTTAGCCATCTCATTTTCCTTCTTACAAGTATTTATTTCTATGTATATCACACCTATTTTTTAATTTGATTAGTGCTTTGTAACATTTTATCTTGTCAACTTGGAAGGATTCATCACAAGGTTCTTAATGGCTTTTTTCAAATCCTACAATCTTTGCCATATTCCATGAAATCATCACACACAATATTTTCATTCTTACAAACAAAGTCAATGTGTTGTTGTATGATAGAAATTTAGAATATTTCTTTTCTTCTTATTAGGATATTAATTTCAATTTATAAATATTTAAAAAAACAATAGAAAATAATGTGATTTTCTTTCTTAAAATTTTCTCCTATAAATTTTTTATATACTATAAATTTTAGAATTAAAATTTAAAATATAACATATGCTTAGCATGTCAATATTCATAATTTAATTATATGCTAAAATATATGTCAAAATTAATATAATAAACACAATTTTTAAAGAAAACTAAAAAAAAAAACATTTTCATATATATATATATATATATATATATATATATATATATAATTTTAGTTAACAATGGTATGTTCTATGCTTAGCACAATTAATTTAATGTTCCTTTAGCAACCCAATAACAATTTCCAATTTATTTTTCGAATAGAAATCACATTAACCATTAATCACATTGAAAATAAAAATAGACATAACATGAAACAAAATACAGAAGACAAGCCAAGAGAAGAGGACACTAGCTTTGGCAAATGCTAGGGAAAAACTCCAATTTGAGGAAAACTCTTTGATTAATTCTACTTATTATTATATCAAATGTTCGGTAGAGAGATAATACAAAAATGTAAAGTTGACTTTCCAAATCACAGTCAAAACAACCCTGTCAAATCTGCAGTCAAATTGGACCCTAACTAGAAAGTCAAAGATGGTCAACGCAATAGAAAATCTTCCTCTTTGGAGTTTTCCCATGCCCAGCGAAACTCAACCTAATAAGGTTGTCAAAGTTAACCCAAAACAATCCTGAAAACTACAGTCAAATTTGGTCAACTCTAGGGTGACCTCTACACTTAGGTCTATGGTCAGTCTTGTAGTCAAAGTGCCCTGAAATTATCGGCTCCTCTGCCAAACAGTATGACCTGCCAAAAAACAAAATTCCCACAAAATCTTAGCCAAAGGATGAGTTAAAGTGCTCAGTAAACGTTGGTCAAACCCTACAACATTTCTGAAATTTTGGCCTTGTGATTTGTCTGAAATTCGTCCTCCTTTGCCACATGTGTGAGAGAGAGAATTCTCAATAATTGTACGAACCACTGAGAGAAGGAGAGAGAAAAATGTGTTAGTGATGATGACACAAAATGAGGTAAGATTTCACTTGTTTTTATACAAGTCATTGAGGGTGAAATGACACATCCATTGGGCTTCATAAGCCTACATGATGATGTGACAGACCTAAACAATTTGCACATGGGTGGGCATAAATTCAAAATCACACTTCTGATTGTCCAAATTACATGATCTTTATATCAATTTTGGTCCTCTCAAACAAAGGAATTTAATGAAATCATAATCTCCATCAAATGAGTTGTATAAAGTGGAAGTTGGATCTAGTTTCCAATTTTAACACTCCCTCTAAACTAGGGATAATTCCACCTATGAATCCATCCATCATCATCGATCATCATGCCATTCTGTTGTCATGTACCATCTTTGAATCTCATCTCATCTATGCTCTGATGAACACTAATGTGAATAATGAAGAAGAATAGATCGGCGTGAGTGAGAAGACCTAACCACTCTCCACTGACAAAAGTCAGTCTAGAGGTAGAACCTAAACCATGCTTGATCCCAGATCAAGTTGTTGAAAATCATGCATCCTAGACACAGTGAGTACTAAAATACATGATGCATCCATCTGTAGTACTATGGTCCCTATTCACTTTTCCCAACTCATTGGATATATGGGAGGTACTTCCCATGAGTCTCGACTACATGGGTAGGATGTATGCTAGGGCATCAAGAGGAGAAGGTGAACCACTCATCCTACTCATATGCCATAGGAGAAGTTGAACCACTCACCCTATGTATATGTCGTCAATCATAGGGGAAGGTGAACCACTCACCCTACACACATGTAAACCATCATAGAGTATCATAGGGGAAGGTGAACCACTCACTCTTTACACAACACACCAATGGGGGGAGGTGGATCACACACCCTATGGTCGCTCATAGCTCCTGTTAGTCCTTACAATCTCCTAGGCTGAAAAGGAAATCGACAAGGGTAACCTTAAACCACTTTAGCTTAGCAGCTAACCCTACTGAGCATGAGAGGGATCTCTCTAAGTCTCTTATCGGTGATATGAATTTAAAGCAAATGAAGTTTAGGCTAGATATGTGTATTTGTTTGTTTATTGTGAAAAATTGGTTTTTTAAGGACTTGCTAAACTTAGGGTTTGGAGCCACAAGTAGGTCTAGGCTGTGGGAATACAGGAGAAAACATAAGAAGGAGCTAGATGTTAGAAGCCATGGTGTAATTTGAGAATTTGTCAGTGTAGTATAGAGGATATAGTGTGGAAGAAACTAATGAGCATAAATAAATATGATTTCATTAGCTTAGGAAGACAAAACACATAACCATGAAAACCAGATAATAGAGCTTGAAAACAAGCATTTTGAGTATTTTATCACAAGGAATTCATAGAAAGGAGAGATATAATGTAGATAAATATGTTTAAACCATGAGAAAACAAAAATAATGAAGTACAAACACCATGAACTCAATAGGCTAGAGTTCCTTGAAAATAGTTGTAACATGTATCTGTATTAGCTGAAAGATGATTATAATGCAAGCCTCCTTCACAAAAAAGTTAAAACCCCTTCTCCTGAAGTGAAATAGTACTTATAGACTACCGTATACCACTTTCCCACCTTCAGGAGTCGAATTCCTTGGTGGAGGAAATGACTCGAGGATTCTCTCAACCAACAGGTGAGAGTCAGAAGGTGCAACACAAACACCTCATGAAGAGTTTGTTTAGGAGTTTGCTTCTTTTATGAGGCCTAATAAACATAAAAAACAACCTATGATGTACATTTATTCATTCCTACATCACCTAGCCTCGTAACTACTGCCATTACATAGAGAATCTTGACTTTGACCAAGTCAGACTAGAAACTAGAAATTTTACACACTGAAATTTTCCAAATAAAAACATAGAAAGTGCAGAAGCGCAACATCAACTTCAAGTTGATTTTTAGGTCCCTTCCAGGGGTCAAAATGAAAATATGAGAGAACAGTCAACTAGCCCTTCAAGTCTAGTTTCTATAACAGTTTGATTTCAAATTTTGGAGGATTGGAAGAGCTTGAAAAATCCATTCTCCCAAGGTCACTCCAGAAGTGCAACGCCTATCAAGAAATGGTCCAGAATGCTAGTTTTTTTGCCACTTTTTTTGCATTTTTATCCAAAACTAAGCCACCTCTACAAAATATGGGAAAATGGGTATTCAGAGGATGGCAAGACCTTTCCAAAAATGTATACCTTCCCTCAACTGGAGGCCAGAGGAAAATTCACAGCACCAAGGAACTGCACTTCTGGAGCAACTGAATTTTTGAACTTAGACCAAAATTTTCCAAAAAACACAAAATGCTCAAAATTTTGAGGGAAGGTGTAAAAATAAGTTTTTTATAATTTCATGGATGCTTCAGCAAGCATCTCCAAGTTTTCCCCATCCTTTTTATCTTTGTTTGGCCTCCTTGACCTTGTTTTTTAGTTCTTTTACTTTGACATTGGCGATCATGTTTTGAGCTTGATGCACCATGTGTCTAAGAATTTTATTGTCTCTTTTTGCCTTCTCCAGGAGCTTATCCAAGTGTTTTTTCCCCCTATTTAGCCAATATTCTTTATCTTGATGTACCTCTAGGGCAATTCGTTCCTCTAGGTCAAGGTCTTTATTCAATAGAATTTGCTCTTGCTCTTCTTGCAATGCCTTCTTTAGGCCCATTGTTCTTGGCCCTTTCCTCTTTCCTGTGCCTTTTGATCCTTCAGGCTTTCTTGATTCTATGATCTTCTTAACTTTTCCAACCCGCTACAATAACTTGGCTTGTTTTTTTTCCATGATTAGTTGTTTAGTCTTAAGCCGACTATTTTCTTGCTCAAGGAAGCAAATGATGGAATGAGGGAGTTAGGGAAGGGAGATGATGATAGGGGAATTTTTGGAGATTGATACGAGTGGTAGAAAACTTAAGAAGCTTAAATGGAGTGAAATGAGGGAAATAAATGATTAGGAGAAATTGAAAAATAGAGCTGCTAGGAAATCTACTCAAAATGCTAGGTATGAGCTAGGGTTTAGGTAAGGGTGAGGAAATCTGATGATTGATAAGTTATTTAGTGAATCAAAAGGCATTTTAAACATGTACAGAGGTTTGAGGTGGAATATTTACATGTTTCCAATATCAACACTAACCAAACTATCAGTTACACTAGTGCTTATAGCATGAGAATTTCATCTAAACCCTAGATCAAGAGAACTTGCATTTGCATTCATCTGGCCAAAGGAAAAAGGTGAGAAAAAGACTTATAATTACTTGTGTGCAAGCTTAGAATAGCAATAAATAGGTTTTCAAGATTCAAAATCAAAACTTGGGTGAGTTTAGATGAGTTTTGGGCTGCTCTGGCACAAGCGTAGTGTAGTTCACAGAAGCACAGTGCAGTTCACAGAAGCATAACGCAGTTCACAAAAGCACAGTGCCATCCTCCAAACCACTTTTGGGGGCCTTAAAATACTCCAAATTGATAGCTTGATAACTCATTGGAAATAACTTGAAGTCTACTATAAGATGGACACCTCAAGAATGTAATTTGGACACTCCATGAATGAGAAAAATTGAGTTTCCCAAGGTCACTCCAAAAACTTAGGCTTTCTCTGACAAGAGCATAATGCCAAATTGTAAAGCACTTTTGTGTGCCTTCCACTAATCCAAATAACAAGCTGAAGGTACCACTGGAAATCTTAGGATGTCTGCTACATAATAGAGTCCTTAAGAACTACCACCACCTATTCCAAACCCTTGAAACATTGTCTTGAAGTCAAGTTGTCCAGAACTACAGCAACTCTCCCCTAGCAAGTGTATTTTGGGAATTTATTTCAAATCATAACACCTGTGCATAAAATGAAGGAGTTTTTTGTTCCTTGGACTAAAATGGACACAAACCTCTTTCACTTCTATAAAATTCTTCTCCATTCGGTTGGAAACATATTTTGAAGAAAACATGTCCCTATGAGAAATGATGAGGCAAGGTAGTGTACTACAACATTGTCTTATTTGAAATAAAACATTACCTATAACTTTATTTTTCCTTCCCTAAGCTGTTAACTCTGTTTGCCCACTTAATCACATGATGGACATATTTTTGGCAACATATGGTATCGTGATGACACATGGAGTGAAAACCTAGACCATGACCTAAAATGAGGAATTTAACCATTTCATGACCCAAGACACTTAAATGAAGATATGATACCTCGAATAATTCAATGAACATGATGAGTGATGAATACCATGAGTAAGTGAAGGGAGCAGCAGTGACCTAGACACAACAACCAATGATCAAATTTTTATTTGAAGATTCACTGAAATGAAAAAAATTTGACTTGACACCCTAATAACACCTTGTAAGATCATATTTGATCTAGGTGACATGCTAACAAGACTGACACTAACAGCTCCAATAAGTACCCCAAGCCCCGAGGAACTCCCAGAGATTAATGACTAACTCAAGCAATACTCTCATGGGAGGGTCTTTCCATTGCTCAAAGTCTCTCTCAAAATGCTAAGAATTTAACCTTCCCTAAGTGATTCGTGAGGATATCTGTGACCTCCTCATCATTCATGATGTGTTGGAGCCTTATTTCTCCTTATTGTACCATATCCTGTATAAAGTGGTACATGATATCAATGTGCTTGGAGCAGTGTGGAACACGAGATTCTATGAAAGGTGAATCCCACTCTAGTTGTCACAGAATATCACAGTGGTATCTAACACGTGCTCAAATAGCTCACAGAATATTTTCCACAACAAAACATTTTTACAATAGGCCATACGAGCTGTAACGTATTAGGCCTTATCAACGCTCAGAGCAATCGATTTTTGCTTCTTTCTCATCTAAGAAATTGAAGCAAACCCTAATAAGAAGCAACATCTAATTGTGATTCTACAATCCACCACACTAGCAACCCCGTCAACATTTGTATATGCATGTAGCCTCAAATTCCTGGCAATGTATCTCAATCCATAGTTGATTGTGCCATGGAGATATCTCAAGAGATTCTTAGCAGTAATCTAGTGTATGTCATTACGGTCAAGCATAAATTGACTCAATGTATTTATAGAAAACCATATGTCCATACGAGAGTTTACCAAGGACATCAAGGCCCCCACAAGTTATATATTTTCAAAAGAGTTTGCTAATTCGGGCCTAGCAACACTTCCACATAGCTTCTTAAAGTTGAGTTCCATCATAGTATACACAAACATGCAATCTACCATCCCACATCTCTTGAGTAGCTTCATAATGTATTTTCCTTGAGAAAGGAAAATATCACTTGGATTTTGCCAAACCTCTACGCCTAGGAAGTAGTGCATTAGACCTAGGTCCTTTATCTCGAACTCAGAAGACAAATCCCTCTTGCATTGATAAATCAGAGGTTTTTCACCTATCAGAAAGAGATCATCTACATAAAGGAACAAAATGAGAGGCATGTCCTTTTCAACCTTGAAGTATAGGTTATAATCAAAATCACTCCTCATAAATCCTAGCTTCCTAATATAGTTATCAATCCTCTCATACTAAGAACTACCAGTTTGCTTCAACCCATATAGTGCTTTCTCCAACCTAGATATGTGTGTCCTTCGATCTTGTACTTCAAACCCCTGAGGTTGTTCCAAGCAGACTTCCTCCTTAAGTGAGCCATGAAAGAAAGCAACCTTAATGTCTCTTTGATGTAGGTTCCATCCTTGAGAGGCAACGAGTGAAATAATAGATTGGATAGGGTATATCGAGAAACTGGGGTAAATATCTCATCATAGTCCACTTTTTCCTTTTGGGAGAAGCCTTGAGTAACGAGTATAGCCTTATATTTTTCAAAACTACCATCAGCTCCATGTTTGATTTTGTGGAGCCATTTTTATGTGATGAAAAACTTGTCCTTGGGTTTAAGAACCATGTCCTAGACATAATTCGTCAATGTGTACTCATTCATCACATCCTTCCATACTTGGTGTTTTACGACTTCTTCAACCGTGCATGGTTCATCTTCAACAATAGTACTCATAGCAGCCAAATATCATTGGTACCTTTTCAGCTTCTTACTTTCACAAAATGTCCCCCTTGGAGAAATATGTCTTTCATCATCTTCGAGAGTATATTTAAGCCACAAACGTATTTTCTTGAGGTAAAGGGATCACCAGGAGGTGGATCAATGGGATCCATCAGTCCTTCAACATTGGGCATAGGCTCATGTGTTAGAGGTTCATCTTGCTTTTCTGCAGCATCATCATTATCCTTCCTTGGAATGGGGAGATTTATGGCTTTCCCAAGAGAAGTCTCTTCATCAAAGGTAACATCATGGCTTACTTCCTCATTTATTTAACCAGGTAGAGAAATTCAATATGCCTTTGGATTTTCACTCTAGCCCACAAGTATACCTTTATTCCCAAATTCTTCTAAATTGTTTCTTTTCTCTTTAGGCACATGCAAATACATGCACAACCAAATATTCTAAAATGAGAAACATCAGGTTTATTACTTGTGAAAAATTCTTCGGGTGTCTTGAAATCCATTGCTTGATGGAGACTCCTATTTTGAACATACAGGACAGTGTTGGAATCTTATCTCCATAAGAACTTCGATAGGCCTTGATCATGGAGCATGGCATGGTTGTCTTCCATGATTGTTCGATTCTTCCTTTCAACAACTCCATTTTTCTCAAGAGTGTATGGAATGGTTTTCTCCCTCTTAATTCTAGCCTCTGCAAAATTAATTGAATTCATTTGGTTCATATTCGATTTTTTTGTCAGTCCTCAATATTTTGATCATCTTCCCTGTTTGATTTTTCACCAAGGATTTGAAAGAATGTAACTATTTGAAGAGTTCATCCTTCTTTTTCAAGAAATAGATTCATGTTTTGTGGGTGAATTCAACCACAAAAATTTCATAGTATAAGTATCCTCCAAATGATGTTATGGGAAACATAGCAGATAGATAAGAATGGACCAATTGAAGAATATTAGTAGTTTGGCGTTCACTTTAAGGGAATGGTCCCCTTGTAAGTTTCTCTATTATACAACCCTGGAAAACTCCTTCATGATTCATGTTAAACTCAGGCATACATGTGGCCATCTTCCTTACCCTAGGTAAGACTTTGTAATGAAGCTGGGAAAATCGTTGATGCCATAATTTGGATTGAAGAGAAATATCACAAGTCAAGGCTCCAAAAGGACTTTCTCCAACTTGATAGATAAATTCAACCCTAAATCCAATTTTAAATGCATATTTAGGGTTTCTTTTCAAAATACATACCTTTCCAGCAAGGAATGCTACCTTGAAGCCTTTATCTTCCATTGCAGAAATAGACACCAAGTTCTTCTTCAAATCAGGTACATACAATACTTCTTGTAGATGAATGGTTTGAGCTTGATTTAAGTAAAGAGTGATACTACCTATCCCTTTCACGGGATAGGTGGAATTATCTCCAAGTTTGATCCTCAAATTAGTCTTCTTTTCAACCAAATTTTAGAGGGTCTCCTTGTACCCACTGAAGTACCTTGAGGCTCCACTATCAATCAAGCAATGATCCAACATATCCAAACGAGAGGTAGTATATAGAGAAAATATAATATAAAATTCATTTTGTTTCTCTAAAACATTACTTTCCTCATACCTGGAATTTCTAGTCCTTTTGGGAGGTTGACCATTTCCATATCGAGCAGCTCGATCATTCCTATTTCCTTTATTTTTGAACCTATTGTTTCTATGATTTCCATTACATTTGTAATTGTTTTTATTGTTTTCGCCATCCCTTGTAGTATCCTTCTTGCAAGGACACTCTATAGCATAGTGGCCAAACCCGCTACAATTGTAGCACCTTCCTTTCCTTCCTTCTTTGAATGCCTTCTTGAACTCCTGACCCTGTCTCCTTGGACCAACATTATTTCTGTTCTTTGCATGAGCAGAGAAAGTAGTAGGTTCATTTCTATTAGAGGGATTATCTCTCTCCATCATCCTAGTCTCTTCTTGAGTGCTTCTAGCCAATAACTCATTGGAACCACATATCCTGTCATTGTTGGGAATGGTGGTGAAAAATACATCCCATGGTCTTGGAAGGCATCCAAGAGCAATAAGAGTGAGCTCTCTGTCAGAAATAACTTCTCCAATAGATATCAAGTCATTCTTGATTTGAGTTATTCTCATGAAATAGGATTGGATGGACTCCCCTTTATTCATTTCAATATCCTTCAAACTGTTTTTAAGAAAGAGGATTTTATTTTCATTGTTTACTTTGAACATCCCAACCAACTTATCGTACATTTCCTTAGATGTTCCCAAATCATAAATATAGGCAACCAAATGCTTTTGAATGGAGTCTATGATAATTTTCTTAGCTTTAACCTCTCCTTTCTTATACTTTATATTCACAACAACAAGTGCATTTGAAGGAGGCTCCACCACTTTTCCCTTCACATAGTCCATTTCATCATGATCTTCCAAAGTCAAGTCCAAAGTCATCTTGCGTGCATGATAGTTAGATTTTTCATTGAGCTTATCCTGAGTCTTGAAGTGAGATGTAGAAGCCATTTAGGCTTGACCTTGTCCAACATATCTCTCTTTTCTATTTCTTTTCGTTCTCTTGTTTGGGCTTTGTCTTCAGTTGGGATTTGATACCATGTTAATTTTAGTTAACAATGGTATGCTCTATGCTTAGCACACTTACTTCAATTTCCTTTAGCATCCCAATGACAATTTCCAAATTAGTTTTCCAATAGAAATCACATTAACCATTAATCACATTGATAGTAAAAGTAGACAGAACATGAAACAAAATGCAGAAGACAAGTCAAGATAAGAGGACAACATATTTCGCTGTTGTGAGAGAAAAGCCCCAATGTGGGGAAAACCCATTGATCAATTCTTATTATTATATCAAATGTTCAATAGAGAGAGAATAAAAAAACTAAGTTGACTTGCCAAATCACAGTCAAAACAACCCTATCCCATCTGCAGCCAACTGGAGTAAAATTTAGCCCTAACCAAAAAGTCAAAGATGGTCAACCCGTCAGCAAATCTTCCTCTTTGGAGCTTAGTCATACCCAATCAAACTCAGTATGATAACGTGGTCAAAATCAACCAAAAATAGTCCTGAAAATTATAAACAAGCTTCGTCAACTTTGCGGTCAAGTCTGTGGTCAACCCTGTAGTCAGCCCTGCGGTCATAGTGCTCACAAATTCTTAGTTCCTGTGCCAAAGAGTATGGCCTGCCAAAAACGAAATTTTCGCACAAAAATCACATTCAAAGTATGAGTCAAAGTGTCCAATCAATGTTGGTCAAACCCTGCAACAGTTCTGAAATTTTGGCCCTGTAATGTGTTTGAAATTCGTTCTCCTTTGCCACACGTGTGAGAGAAAGAGAATACCCAATAGTTGTACGAACCAATGAGAGAAGGAGAGAGAACAATGTGTGAGTGATGATGATGCCAAATGAGGTGAGAGGTCACCTGTATTTATGCAAGTCATCAAGGGTGAAATGACATGTCCACTAGGCTTCATGAGCCTACATGATGATGTGGTCAACCTGAACAATTTACACATGTGTGGGCATAAAGTCAAAAACACACTTCTTCTTGTCCAAATTAGATGATCTTCATATCAATTTTGGTCCTATAGAAAACAGGAATTTAATGCAACCATCATCTCCATCAAATAAGCTATCTAAAGTGGAATTTTGCCCAGTTGCCAATATATATATATAGATAGATAGATATATATATAATCATATTCAATATAATTTATATTTTTAAATAAAAAGAAAAGAAAATTATGATGCTTTTTTGTTTTTTGAGTGTTAGATATGAAGTATATTTTATAATTTTTATGAAATTTCTTTTTTAGTGAACTTTATTTTTATATATTTTATTTATTTTTCATAAAATTAATAATTTAAATTATTTTAAAATTTTCTAAAAACCCTAAAGACAATTGAATGAACAAACATCCCCTCACCCTCACCCTCACCCTCACCCTCACCCTCACCCTCACCCTCTCCCTCTCCCTCTCCCTCCTCCCCCACACTCATATAAGTAAAATTTTCAATATAATTCCAACTAAATTTCAAAAATAAAAAAACAAACATACAATTTCCATAACAATATAATTCCAACTAAATTAAAAAATAAATAGAATATTACACCATTTCAATACCAAATATTTATTAAATATCCGATGCTCATTTATTGTGTATTTTAAAATCATAACATTAGGAACATTTCTAGATCATAGATTGGCTCATTCCACAATCACAACATTATATGTATTCCAGAATCATAACATTATTGGTTAATTCTAGAATCATAACATTATGAACGTTTCTAGGTCATAGATTTCCCAAGATATTTACCTAAATTTTCTTGTGAACCTAACCTATTTATGGTCCATGTTCGATTATCACCATATGCTAGTATTCGATATCTTCCATAAGTTCGCATGTCATCGAAACTACGTAAGCCCCATGTTTCGTCATTCACGATATACAAGCCTAGTTGTAACCATCCGCGGGTCATCTATAAAGCCATATCGGATGCGAAGCTCCCACGTATAAAGAGAACACATAAAGGAGAATTGCACATGGTGTCTCGTGGCATCTCTCCGTAACTTCCACCCTCACTAATACACTAATAAAATAGAATACGCCCACAGAATACGGGCGTCCCAGCAGCTTTTCCCGTGACTCCTCCCTACTTTTACTTCGTTACTTATACCCTTCCCTTTACGGCACAACAGAACGGATTTAGACTCTAAAATTGTTCACGTGTGAGCCATGGTCCCTATCGAACAAACCCCACTGTAAAAGTCAAAACCATTTGCGTTTACATTACCATTCAACTCCCTTTACATGAATTTCACATGCGAAGAGATTTACATGAGTTTTACATGAATGTAATGCGCGAAGAGATTTTAGGGAAAGTCGGTAAGTAATGAAAGTTGATCTTTATCCAGTCTCCGGCCTTCTCTCCATTATAAATAGCCCTCACTACAAGTTCCTTTTCGACAACATAGCCCGCGTTGAGGAGAATCCGAAAGTAAACAGGAGATATTGATTCAGTTTTCGTGAGTTCGATTTTGTTTCATAATAGGTTTTCGCCATGAGCGTGCAAAGCAAATGCATCGATATCCGCCATGTTTTGGCACTGAAGCAGTTCGCGAGAAGATGGAAGAAGCTGGCCAGCGTCCGCAAGGCGGTTCAGGCTCTGGGCAGGAAGCTGCTTTTCTGGCGGTCGTGCCGGATTACTTTTGTGTCCGGTAACACACAGGTCGATGTCGTCGGGTTGAACGAGTCGAGCAACGGGCATCGTCGGTCGTTGTCGGCCATCCCGCCAGACGTGCCGTTGGGACACCTGGCGGTGTACGTTGGACAGCATTGCAATATGCGATTTGTAATCCCGGTGGCCTACTTGAACCATCCGGTGTTTAGGGCACTGCTAAAGCAGGCCGAGGAGGAATTCGGCTACGCAGACCGCGGCGGACTTGCGATTCCCTGCGACGAGTTCCTGTTCGAGCACATTCTACGACTCTTCAGCGGAAAAGGCCTCGCCGCCGTGAGCCATCTCGACTTGGAGGCGGTTAAGAGCAATTTCTGTAACGAATGGAATTGCTCGTCTGAGGTGAATGGAATATCGTTCGGCAATGAATCGAGACGTCTTCTTCCTCCTTTCGCACAGAAATCCATTGTCTAATACAGCTCCCGGGTGTAGAACATTGAGAGCTCGGCAATGGACACTGTTGAGCCATAAGTAATTGATTCTTATACCGCTGCTGATATATGTATTCTCCTGTATAAGGAATTATATGGAGGAGGAAGGACGGCCAATCAGCTGGAAAACCCTGTTGTTGTTGCAGGCGCTGCAATGATAGCTTGCAGAAAACTTCAGCAAAGGCACCCCGGGTGTTCAGTTGTTTGGCTATAACTAATTCATTTTCTACAGCTCCTGATATATGCATTCTACTCTATAGATAATTTATATGGCGAATAAAAGGGCACACAGCTGGAAAAACCTTCACTTGTTGCAGACCCTCCAATGATACCTTACAGGAACTTTGAGCAAAGACATGCCGGGGTTTCAGCTGTTCGTCTACAAAACGCTGTAGCGGTTCTTCGACTACTGCAAACACAGACTGTACCAAATCTCAGCAGATACAAAGCTAGCACAAATTTGCGTGTCTACCCGCAAGATCAGTTTGCAGGTAACGAATACTCTTCAATCCAGTAATATTAGCTTCTGCAAACCTGGAAAACCCTTTGAAGACTTCGGCTAGCATCTTGAGTTGTGGATTTTGGAAGAAAATCGAATATCTAAACGATAACGGGTTTTCTAAAGCTTACTTTTAATTTCAAACAGATCTCAGTATAAATATACTATGTTTTTGTATTTTCCTTGTGATTGCGTGGTGAGAAATGGTAACAGTACCATTTCATCTAAGTACCCAACTTCTCAATGAGCGTATGGTTTTACATTTTTACTGTTTGCTGTATTCATTTTCTTTTTACGTGAAATGAGGAAACATTAGCTATGTTAGCCAGTACCTTTATCCATTAAGCCATTGCAAGCTTGTGTTCTGTTTTTCGAAGCATCCCTTTTAATTAAAATGCAATGAGAAGCCAGTGTCAAGAATGCTTTACCACTTTCGAAGTATCCTTCGTCAAAATTATGATTATTAATTAATATTAAGAGATACTTACAAATTAATTTATTATTCTCTTAGGTAAGTATTAACATGGTCAAAACATAGTTTATCATATTCATTTATAGGTAATCTGGGTAAGTATTAATATGGTCAACTTAATAAATTTAATTTATTATATTCATTTATAGTTAAAAGTTCACAGGGATAGTCTATAGGAAATCAGCCGTGATTATAGATCACCATTTACAAAAGCTGATATTGAAATGTGAAAAATAATTATCAGTGTCATAATGTATCAAATAAAAGTCAATGTTACAATTTGATGAACAAAAATCAATAGGAAATTGTGATACAAAAATGATTTCAAAAAATGATTTCATATGTAATAAGGATATATGGTTATGTGATAAACAAAAAAAGATGTGATAAGAAAAGTTAACAAACAAATATGAAACCATGTTTGAACATGGTTGACTAAGGTTGATTATAGTTAGCCATAGTCATCCACGTCAATCTTATTCAACCAATCAAATATGGGAAATCACAATAAACTATCATCAACCTTAGTTGACCATGAATAAGCATGGTCATCTATTATCAGCCATAGTCACCATGTACTCAACCATGGTCAATATTTTCAACCTCAATCAAGCTTGAGCAAGCATGGTCATCTTCGATCAACCATAGTCACCATATTCATCATTTATTAAGCTTGGATAATGTCATTGACCATAGTCAGCTATGGTTACCATGTTTTACTATGATTTCTTATGGTTAGTCAATTATCTAGCTCGTAGATAACTTTGGTTAGCATCATCAACCATAGTTGACCATAGTGAACTTTAGTTTTTCATAGTCATACATGACCAGTTAGAGTCAAAGATGGTAAAAAATGACCATGGTCATCTTTGATAAACCATAGTCAACCCTAGAAAGCCATGGTCAATCCATTCTCAACCATGCTCAACATGGCAAACCATGATCAACCATGACTAGAATTGTCAAGCATGCTTAACCAAGGTTGTCATGGTTGAACATGAGCAACCATAGTCATCTATTGCCAACAAGGACAACCATAAGCTATTATATAAAATTATTTTTAACCATTATGAAATTGGTCAAAGAATGTTCATTTCGTAATCAACATAGGCAACCATAGTCAATCTCAAAATGTTATAATCAACTATAATTAGTTGCAGAAAATTATGGCCCTCCATAAAAATCTATATATTAACACAATAATCCTTAGCCATAACTTGAACAAAAGTAGCTATAGTCAATCATAATCTAGCATAATTAATAATTATCTTTGCACACCTTCATCACCATCTAACAAAATCACAATATGACTAATAAAATCATACTAATATGCATTCATCTTACATTTTAATCACATATTCTAATATAATTAACTTAACATGATTTAAAACTTATATATTAGTTATTATTTAACTTAACATGATTTAAAACTTATATATTAGTTATTATTTAAAAAGATTTGGATCACATGTATTTAATCAACATTGAATTTCAAAACAGATTTTTTTTTAATAATTTTGATAAATAATAAGAAAAAGGAAAAATAAACTTTAATCTTATTATTGTTGAACTTAGAAATTATCCAAATTTGAACTGAGAAAATATCTTTGGATATGGTCGTATATTCGTGTAAATATGCATAGGTTCGTGGTTATGCTGTGCTACGAAACATAACGTACTGACATACGTTTTTAAGTTCACTTTGTTTGTAATAAATAAACCAAAATCGTTGTTGTGAATTTCTTTTCCATTAATTTTAATTGCAGTTGTAACGTAAGTAATTTGTTTCCTTCCTCTTCCAACTAATCCATTGAATTAAACTCCAAAGATATTGAAAATGAATTATCATAAAATTGGCCACAAACGCTAAGTGCAAAGGTGAAAATGCGTAAATCAGTATTTCATGTCACATAGAAAACATATCCATTCAACTGAGCCAAGAATATATGATACGTGAGTCATCATCAAATTAATCACGGGAGCTTTACTCATATGGACGACATGTTTGGTAAATGCTTGTTTTTTCTGTCATTTTCAGTGCTCAATATGTATTAGCTATTAAATGTGTAAATGTAACCTAATAAATATAGCTATCATTTATTTAGATCAATATTATAATTAGGTCAATATGCCTTCTTATGCATCAACAATCGTTTACACTTTTACCCTGCTCCATTCGATTAGGTGAGACACTTTCAACCGTTGATTTGAAGTGTTCGATTCATTATCCCTTGCCGTGAATTGCATCTGGCAAGCATGCACTGCACTTTGACTACTTTTTCCAAATATCGGTTGAGTTGCCTTCTTTTCACCTCCGAGTTCTACTGTGCATTGAAACACTTCCAGCAAGCCTCAATCTGAATCCTCTTCCACTCTCTGTTCATTAAGCAACTTTTCACCTCCGAGTTCTGTTGTGCATTGAAACACTTCCAGCAAGCCTTAATCCGAATCCTCCTACGCTTTCTGTTCATTAAGGAAAACGAGAAACTTCCAAGATGTGGATATCATGCCCAAGGGATGCATGAGCATCGTGCGAGAAAGCCCTAATGCTGCCATTGTCAAATTCAAGGCCGGAAGTATCGAGCCGGCCCATCACCATACCTTTGGGCATGATCGAAGAGAGTGTGGAATCTCACTAAGAATCAGTGCTTCAATTTGGGCCCCGGGGATTATCTCTATACTCCTGCGTCTGATGTGCACAGGGCGCAGTATTTCACGGATACTGAGTTTTTCATCAGATGGGATGGGCATTGGGATATATTTCTAGACGAGGATTTTCCCATAGCAGTCAATCACATTAAGGCGAATGCAGAGGAATCCAAATAGGTGTTTTTGCGTGTGTAGAAGCTCATATGCAGGTGCAAGCAATAAGTTGATTCTGTGGTACTATGTTGTCTAAAGTTTCTGTAGTTTATTGTCTAGGGATGGATTATGTATGCTATTTCCTGAAATTATGTTCAGGTCTTTTATATATATAATAATTAAACTATATATTCAAAGTTTTCCTAATACCCTTTGTGATATAAATAAATTTCAATGAACATCAAACTATTCTCATAATTTGGACGGATTCTTGCAACATATCGTCGGCAGGTTTTTTTTCCCTTCAATTTTGTCATTCCTTCCTTCTGGTCGAGGAAGGTTCCGGACCTTCACGTCTTACCTGAGCTTAGGTAAGGTCCTGGTTGTGAGCTCTACTCAGTCAAAGAGAGGGCCTTACTTGCCTGAGTAAAGGTAGCTCACTCCAAATTTTTAAGACCTTAATTGACCTTGAGTTATTTTATTTTTGCATAAGAGAAGCAAGGTGTCGGGTGGGCATGGGGGCTGAGTTGTGCAAAATTTCACGCCCTGTTGAAGGTAGAGTATGAAGGTGTGAAGAGAAACATGATGGGCATGGGAATTGCACTCCCTCAAGATGGTGGGGTTTGGCGAATTGCACTCCTTCAAGATATAGTATCATTATATATATGTATATTATTCTATATAAAATATAATAATAATATCATAGTTTCTAATGGAATTAACTTTTTAATAGCAATATATCAACTTGTTTTCTAATATTATGTTTTGACTTTCTAAATGCAATATACAATTATGGTTTTCAATGAAATATATTCGTAGGGGATAGTCATGGTGGTTATTGCCTTGGTCACTAGCAAGCTTCGTATATGCTTGGCCATCTATAGAGGTTTCTTGATTTTGGGTAATTAACTTAACCTCTTGATTTTGGGTAATTAACTTACTCTAAAATGAAATAAGACATTCAATGTGTTCATTGTAATATAAATATAAACAAAACATCTAAAGAAAAGTAATTGCACAATGATCCAGTCCAAGAAAACAAGGTTTTTTACAAACCAATTAACTCTTCCAGAAAAATTCAACAATTCCAATTTAGTAATCCTATCGGCCTCTCTTTGTACCTTTTGGCACAATTGCTAATTTACGCATGAGATGATATGGATATCTATGTATCTACTATTTTGAAGGTATTTTCCGACTGTTTTCAGGACCGGCAGGGGCTCGACTGATAAGGAGAGGAATTTGCCTCAGACAAGGAACGTAGTCGCTTGCTCGACAAAAGGAGAGCAAGGTCTTTTCATGAATTGAGAGACTGAACCTTCCCTAACTCTTCATCCCTATTCTTTTAGGGAATTTCATTGACTTATGCCATTCCTTGCCCTCCTATCGTCAGGCGAGCAATCCTTCTAAAGATTTAATGCTTTTTCACTCTTAAAAACATTTATCAACAATGGCTACTATCCGAAAGGAACAAGCATAATTATATTTTATCGCTTTGGGTGAATTATCAAGTATGGCATGAACAAACATTCCACATCAAAACATTTCTATTGGTTCACACCTGTTCTTCACAATAATGAACTGTTTTCTCCACGATTCTAATATATATTATTTCCTTCCATAAATAGTGGAGCAAGCATCTCAGGACCATGTTCTCTGCTGAGTGAATGTTATCTGAATGTGCCTGCAAATTTTCAATGGCCAATAAGCAATGTGACTTCAATTTAATTGGAAATCAATAAACATTCTTTCAATTATTCATTTAATCTGAAAATTGGTATAGATATAAATACATAAATGATTTAGATATGAGCACTCTCTTAATTAATTAGAAAATCTACTTTGATTATATAATCAGTAAAGTAAAATTATAAGCCTCATATAAATATAGGAATCTAGTTTATTAGAGAATATCTCTCAACCAAAGGAGATCAGACACCTAAATAATAAGAGCATACTTGATGTTGGAGGATCTTCTCTCAAAGATCACCCTTATTGAAACAAACCCCAAAAAGTGTCTTCCTAATTTTACCAAGGGAGTTGATTCTCATTATTAGACTCTTTAAATTGTAATATTTTAAATTAGAAGAATCTTTATAGTTAATATGTTATGCTAAGACATCCTTAGGGCACAAATGTTGAAAGTTTGTTAGGATAGCGTAGATTTTCATGAATGGTTATGATAATATATAAAGGAATAAAGTATTGGAAGGAAAGTGTGTGAGAGCAAAAATTAATTTGTCGAGTGAACAAACCATGTTGAAATTTTTATTATAGATATTTTGGTGTATTGATTCAAATGGCGAAATTTTGAGCATATTGAGGGGATATTGAGGAGAGTTTCGAGTAAAATTTTCAAATATTAGTTCACTATACTTTCAAAGATATATTCTATGGAAACGAACATTTGAGATTGGTACCAAAATTTGCTTCAAACTACTCATCTTCGAATTTTTGCTATCATTTTTTAGGACAATTTGTACTATGCAGTTTTGACGAGATGAAGGTGAGATCTCTCAATACTTTTCATCAAAATTTTAGGCATTGCTTCATCGTACTTTTGGGTATATGCTCTATAGAAATTAAGGTTTTTTAATAGTCCTAAAATTAGTTTCAAATAGATCACCATGATTAGTTTCAGAGATTTCTGGAGACATATAGAACTAACATAATTACCGATCAAACAGGAAAATGATCTAGTACCCATTTTTTTGAGGTAACAAAAAATCACTCGATTTGAAAAATGATGATACCAGAATACACCTTTTGTTTTGGAGCATATTTTTGGCACTTTAAATTTTTTGATGTATCAAATATGAACATTTCTTTGAAATATTAGTGATCTTCATGCTGATTTTAAAAAATAAAAATAAAAATAAAACGAAAACATTTATAAAAAAACTGAAAAATAAATTAAAATTAGTATATATATATATATAGTTTATAGAAATAAAATTAAAATTAATACATATTTAAATTTAAAAAAAAAACAAAAATTATATTATAAAATTTATATATATATATATATATATATATATATATATATATCTTAAGACTTCCCCCTCGTTCACCACCCGACCCTCGCTTCCCTCCCCGCACGGGGATTCCCAGAATAGGCCTGGGGCCCCTTTGATCGTTCACTGGGGTCTCGGGTTGGTAGGGAGGGTCGTGTGGGGAGGGGAGGGGGGTGAGGGAGAGGGAGGGCGAGGATGTGGGTTGGGTGAGGAGGGAGGGGTGCGTGGTGAGGGGAGGAGAGGAGGGGGAGGAGGGTTGTGTCGGGTGAGGTGGGGAGGCAACGGGGTTGGGATGGGAGTTTGGGTGAGTTGGGGAGGGAGGAGTGGGATGCAAAGTGAGGAGAGGAGGGGGAGAAGTGGGGGTCGGGTGGGGCGGCGAAGAGGTGCAACTGGAGTTATGTATTTTTAATTTATTTTTTTTAATTTTTAATTTATTTGGTTTATAATTTAAAATATATAATATAACTTTTTTTTAATTTTAATTTTTTTTTCAATTGTTTTCAAATTTTTTAACTTTTATAAGAATTTTTTTTTAATTTTTAATCTTTTTTATAATTTAAATTTATAATTTTCTTTTTTAAATTTAATTATTATTTAATTTGGTTTTTTATTTTTATTTTTAATCTTAATCTTTTTAATTTTAATTTTAATGGTTTTGATTTGTTTTTAATGTTTATAATTCTTAAATTTTTATTTTATTTTATTTTTTTATTTTTTATTTTGTTTATTTATATTATTTAATTTAAATATATTTTAATTTTTTAATATATTTTTTTTTGTTGGTAATTATTTGAAATTTTTTCCTTATATTTTATTTGATTTTTTAGCTTAAAAAAATGGTTTTAGATTTTTATTTTTTTTAATTTGTTTTTCTTTAAATTATATATATATATGAAAATTTTTCTTTTTTTATTGATATTTTGTTATTTATTTTTTGTTTCTTTCCATTTAGTTTTTTTATTCAATTTTTTTATTTTTCCAAATTAATTTTGGTATTTTTTTTTATTTTTATATGTTTGATGTTTTTTTTTTCATTTTTTATCTATATTTTATTGTTTTGTTAATGTTTTTTTTTTATATAATTTAAAACATTTTTAATTTTAATTTTATCTTTATTTTTAAATTCAAATATTTTAAATTTTTTTCATATATATATATATATATATATTATAAATTTTATAATGTAAATTAATAATATAATTTAAATTTTATGTATTTATTTATTTTTTAATAATTTAAAATTTATAATATAATTTTTATAATATATATATATATATATATATATATATATATATATATATATAGTTTAATTTTAAGTATTTTTTCAATTGTTTTGAAACTTTATTTATTTATTTATTTAATTTTTTTCGTAATTATTTAACTTTAAATTTTATAATATAAATTAATAATATAATTTAAATTTTATGTATTTATTTATTTTTTAATAATTTTAAATTTATAATATAATTTTTATAATATATATATATATATATATATATATATATAGTTTAATTTTAAGTATTTTTTCAATTGTTTTGAAACTTTATTTATTTAATTTTTTTCGTAATTATTTAACCTTTTTTTTAAAGGATGTTTTTGTTTTCTATTCTTCATTTTTAACTTAATATTTTCTTTCTATTTTTTTGTGGTTTTTTTTAGTTTTTAATTTTTTTATATATTTTTTAATATTTGATTTATTTTTTGTCATGAATCGTGCCCTTGGACAGTTGGGTTTCAGGGTGGCTGAGCAATTTTTTTTTGAGTTTTTAATTTATTTTTAATGTTGTATTTTATTTTTGTAACTTTTTTTTTTTTTTTTTTTAATTTTTAATTTTTATTTGGTTTTTATTTTATTTTACTCTTTATTTTATATATATATATTTTTTTTCACATGGAAAAAAGTCGTAATTTTCATTAATCATGGAAAATTACATTTTGCAGATGTGTAAACATATACTGAGTGAGACCGTCTCCTTCTCTGTTCAGAACCATGGTGTATATATACAGCATGTATATTCATCCATATATTCTGTACCAAAAAAGAAAGAACAAAAGATCACTTAACTTTTCCTCCACGCAGGGAGGGACAAAATTCATATCTCCGCGAATGTTCAGCAGAGCAGAAACATAAAACTATTAAAGGTTCCAGCCTGTGAAATATAAGTCTCCGCGCATGTTCAGCAGAGCAGTAATCAAAAAATAATGAGAGTTCCGGCCTGTGTCGACCGTGAAGTCCATAAGCTGTTACTATATAAGCGTATTGCTGTTATATAAAAAAACTATAGTGTTTATGAAACACCGTGCTTGTAAGTATCAAAAAAAAGAGAGTGTTTAAATGATGGTGCCAATCTACTGTGTGATTCCTCTTTGAGCTCGCAGGTCTATGTATGGCCTGTGATGGTAACGGTAGATGGTCCCATCCATATTCTCCTCCACTAACCAGTCTTCCTCTTGCCTCTGCGCTGCTTGCTTGGACAATTGGTCTGCCCCTGAGTTGCGCTCCCTGTATATATGATTACAATCAAATTTTTCAAAAGCAGCAATTAGCCTGTGTGATTCCACCAGCAGATGATGTAAAGAAAAAACATTGCAGTTTGATTTTCTGTTGAGCCAATTACAAACTATTTGAGAATCTCCAAATAATTGTAATTTTGTGCATTGTTTCTGTAGTGCAAAGTGAATCAGATTCATGGCTGTGGAGAGCTCTGCGAAATTGTTGGTTCCTCTTCCCAAAAACATCTGAAGCTTGAAATAGTGTGATTCCCGGAGGTAGAGCAGTGCGCCCCCGCCGCATCCAATGGCTTGGGCTGAGCCATCAAAATAGGCCCAGGGGTAAGATTTGTCAATGAGCTCAGGGGAGATGGTTCGGGGCGGGGCTGGGGGAGGGTCGTCCGGGAGGAGGGCATAATCAGCCATGATGTGGGCTCTGATGGAGGGCCAGGATGGGATCCGATGATCGAAGATGGAGCGATTGCGCGCCATCCAGATTGACCAGCACATAAGGAGAGGGATGTTCCGAGCCTTGCCCGAGTGGTGTTCAAACCAGTGAATCCAGGCGTCCATGATGTTTTGACCAACCCATCTGTGGGGGGAGGAGAGATCAGAGGTGATGTGGGACCATTGTTCCATAACCACAGGACATTGTAAGAAGAGGTGTTATGTGTCTTCGTCACTGTTCTTGCATAGATGGCACCAGAAAGGTCCATGAAAAGATCTTTTCTTCAGGTTTGAGCCCGTAGGTACTTTGTTGAAGAGGATAGCCCACATAAGCATTCTGGTCCTAGGGGCGGCTTTGAGCTGCCAGATGGCCTTCCACCACTGCTATGGTCGTTCAGGCTGGTAATGGTTCATAAGCTGCAGGTACCCTTCCTTTGGAGTATATGAACCATGTTTTGAATGGGCCCATACCAACTCGTCATACTCCTCAGTAATTCTAATGCGAGCTTGGCTCAGCGCATCAATGTAGTTCTCCCATTCAGTCCTCCACTGGTCCGGTATGTGTAGGGCATCAGCCGATCTCCAGGCTTGTTGGAATAAGCTGGAATTTGTATTATCGGCTATATGTGCAATATGAGTGATGCCCTGTTCCGCCAGATGTTCTCTTAGCTGTGCTGTGATCTGATGGGTATTGCCACATCCGATCCAAGGGTCGATGCCAATGCGAACTGAGTTCCCTTGTTGAATCCGCCAGGTTAGGCCGTCCCGGATGAGAGGGAGGGAGGTGATGACCGCCTTCCAGATGTTAGAGTATCTTCCCTGTTCTCTTTGCTCTCTGCGGATCCAGCTATGAATACTCTCCGGGGCTATATATTTATCCTCTACCACTCTTTTCCAGAGGCTGTTTGATGTGAGCAATTGCCAACCTAGTTTTGCTGCCAGGGCTTTAGAAAAGAGATCTAGTCTTTTAATGCCCCAGCCTCCCCACTTTTTTGGCCTTGCTATAGTATCCCACTTGACCCAAGCGAAGAGGTTCCCTTGCTTATTTCCTTTCCACAGAAAACCACAGCAGATCCTTTGTAGACGGCTTAGAATACCTCTGGGGATCCAGGCCAACGACATCCAATACACTGGTGTAGCCTCCAGGACTGCTTTGATGAGTGTGAGTCTTCCAGCCCTGGTGAGATATCTGTTGTACCAAACATTTAGTCTTTTCTCTACCTTGGCTATGAGCCAGGTCCAGTCCGCAATTTTATATCCCCCATGCTTTACCCTGAAGCCCAGGTATTTTAGGCCTGCCTCCATCTGATGAATTTGAAAAGGGAAGCGGTTCTCCATGAAGTTTATCTCATTTGCGGAGCATCCAGTAGCAGTGAGAGTTGATTTTTGGATGTTGATTACCATACCTGTGGCTTTCTGGAAGAGATCAAATATGTGTCTTAATGCAGATGTGTCGGCCAGGCTACCATTAAGGAAGATAAGCACATCATCCACAAACAGCAGATGAGTGAGGGAGCAGTTATCAGAGATTTTGATCCCTTTTATCCTTCCCCTACTGTGTTCTGATGCTATCAAACGGCTGAGCCCTTCCATGATAATGAGGAAGAGAAGAGGGGATAGGGGGCAACCCTGGCGGAGGCCCCTCTCCGCTGTAAAGGAGGGAGAGGGGGATCCATTGAGGAGGACACTGTATGAGACCTCTGAGATGCAGTTCATGATCCATTTGATGTAGATGAAGGGGAAACCCAAGTGAGTGAGGAGCATGCAAATATAGAGGTGATTGACCCTATCAAAGGCTTTGGAGAGGTCAACTTTGAGGATCATGCCTTTCAGGCGCTTGATGTGCATCGAGTGAAGAAGTTCTTGTGCGGTACCAATGGCTTCATGAATCTGTCGGCGGTGAAGAAAAGCAAATTGTTCAGGGGAGATGTGGGCCGAGAGGATGGTCCGGAGTCTGTTGGCTAGGATCTTGGCCTAGATCTTGTAGAGGCAGTTACAGAGCGAGATAGGCCGGAAGTCATCAAAAGAGGAGGGCTTGTCCGATTTAGGGATCAAGGCTAGGAAAGTAGATTTGATGGCCGAAGGAGTGCCAGAGAGGCAGCATTGTTTAAGTACCTTAAGGAGATCAGGCCCTATAAGCTCAAAGAAAGCTAAGTAGAATTCTATGGTCCATCCATCAGGGCCCGGGCTCTTGTCCTTCTGAAATCCCCGCATTGTAGCTTCCATTTCCTCCATTGTAATATCTCTAGTAAGCTCACCAGCCTCATCATTGTCCACAAATCTAGGGAAAAGCTCAGCTACTCTCATGATTTCTAGCAGGTTTGCTTCCCTTGGGGCTGTATATATATTCCTGAAATGGGAGGAGGCTAGGAAAGCAAGTTCCCTAGATTTGTTGATCCTGTGGCCCTGTTCATCTTGCAATTCCCAAATAGTGTTGATCGCTTTCCTTCCATTTGCAAAACGATGAAAAAATTTTGTGTTCTCATCCCCTTCTTTTAGCCAAATGGCCCTGCTCCTAAGCCTCCAACTGGCTTCGCGGTCTCGTAGGATTTGTGATCTCTGACTGATGAGGCCTTCATATGAGGATTTTTGTTCCGGGGAGATGTAGGTGCCCGAAGATAGAGATTCGCAATCAGCAATAGCTTGTTCAGCTAGAGAGATCGTCTGGTCATCTCGGAGTCTCTTTTGATGCGCCCATTTCCTGGAGAGAATCCTGATTTCAGTGAGATTCTTTAGAAAGCAGGGGATCGGGTCAGCATCGATCAGCAGGGGATGTGATTTCCAGTAATCCGAGATGAGAGTGATGTATTCAGGGTCCCGGAGCCAGGAGGAGTTGAACTTGAACGGGACCTTGCTGTTCTGAATTCTTGCTCCAATTTCAAAGTATATCGGTCTGTGATCCGATATGCCCCCACTTCCCACCCATTGCCTGGATCGGGGGTGATTGCAATGGAGGGCCTCCTTAATGATAAATCGGTCCAGTCTTCTGGCAAGGCTGTGTTCCCCCACTCTGTTATTCTTCCAAGTATACTGAAGCTTTGCCGATGGGATGTCTATCCAGTGGTGGTCCTCCAGCATGTGCCCAAAGAAGTCCGAGAGCGGATCAATCTGCCCCAGATGACCCCAGGATTCAGCATGTCCCAAGGAGAAATTCAAATCTCCCCCAAGAATTATGTTCTCAGCAAGGAGGAGGGGGGAGTTTATAAGCTTACTCCAGAATTGCTCCCTATTTGTGCATGGTCCATAAACATTGAGGATACGAAGATCCTCCTCTAGCTCCTTTGAATAGATATCTGCCCCCAGGTAACCCAAACCACCCCAAATGTTTATCAGATTTATGGAGGTGTTTTTGAACCCAAAGGCTATTCCCCCCGAACGTCCAGAGACATCCAGGGCAGAGAAAGTCCAGCCTGGCAGCCATGAGCTGAGAATAGATGAAGCCAGGTCAGCTTTACATAAAGTTTCTTGCAGTAAAATAATATCAACCGGATCCGAGAAGATGAGTCTCTTTAGGGCCAGTTTTTTCTCAGGGCTGGCCAGCCCTCTGCAATTGAAGGAAATAATTTTCATGGAGGGGGGTGGGGGAGGGTAGCCGGTGCTCTAAGTACCCAGTCGATGGTTTGTTGTTTACCCTGGAGGACATCAACCCCAGCTTGTTCCTTAGCTTTTTTTAATTTAGGGGGGCGGCCTCTACCTTGTTTAGGTGAGAGGAAATGAGGCTCAACAGGTAGTCCTACAGCATCCAATTCCAGACGTTTGGAAGCCGAGCGAGTGGCATACCTCGGGGATGAGTTTACAGAGGGGGAGGGCGAGGAGGAGGGGTGAGGGGGGAAGGATGGGAGGGAGCAGGGGGATAGCAACCCCGAAGGTTGGGGAATAGGACAGGTAGGGTAGTACGATCGGGAGGGGGGATGTGGCATGTTGGAAACCTTGACCAGGTCAAGGGCAGAGGGGGAGGAAGGGAGGGGAATCTTGAGAGGGTGAAGTGAGGGGAGGGGATGTGAAACATTCAACAAATGTATATGCGGAGCAGAAACATTTGAGGGGAGAGACGTACCCGATGAGAATACAGCACCTTTGGCAGCCTTTGAGCACGTCACCGGTGGAGATGGAGGCCGAGCAGTGGTACCTCCTGGCTTCCATTGTCTGGGGACCATTGGAGCTTCCACCGTATCAGATGTAATGTTGTGCGCTGCCCGTGGAGCCGTCGTCGCCTGGGGATCAGGCAGAACCGTAGTTGCCGGGGCCTCCTGTGAGTTGGGGGGGTTCTGCTCCTTTTTTAGTAGCGGGCAGTCTTTGTAGAGGTGACCCACCTGATGGCACCTCCTGCAGCGATATGGGATGCCCTCATAGTCCAATTTTTGTTTCCTAGAGGAGTTTTTCCATTGAATGTGAATGTATTCGTGCATGCCACCTCTGGTGTCGAGATGGACTAGGATCCGGGCATATACCATCGCCCCCGTCTGAATAAATGTCTTGTCCGACTCCATGAATGTACCCAAAGTGTTTCCAATTCTTCTGAAAATATCCTCCGACCAGTATTGGGGAGGCAGACCTGGGAGTCTGACCCACACCGGCCCAATTCCAGTCTGTTCCGTTTCAGGATCAAATAGCGGCGACCAGCGCTTGAGGAGTACCGGTGCCTTCTCGAAATGCCAGAAAGAGGAAAGGACCCAACTAGTGTGATCCGCTCTTGCAAATCGCAGAGCAAACCATCCTCTGACGAAAGTCTGGACCGATGGCATCTCCACCAAGTATTTGCCCCAAATCTCCGATGCCCACTGCTTCAGTTTGTCTGCAGAGATTTGACGGCCCCTGATTCGGCCCACCAGTACTCGATCGGCAAGATCCATAGCGTCTCCCCACTGTATGTCCTCTTCGAGCCTAAGGAAAGCGTCCTCAGACCTCGATTTGTAACAGCGCTGCTTCTTCGAGGGTCGGGCGGACATACGGCTAGGGTGATCAGCAGTCCCAGGGATCGAAATCGGGGGGTCTGGGAGGGGGTTAGGGTTCGAACAGGGAGGGGGAATAACTTCCGGGAGAGGGGGAATGGGATGGTAGCTCCCAGATGAGGCCGGGGGGGGAGGGGAGGGGTTAGATGCAGCAGGAATAGGGATCTCCTGTGGCCCAGATGGCGGGGGGGGAATGACAGGGGGATCAGGTTGTGTGGGGGGACCAGCTGCCGGCGGAGAGGGATGGAGACAGGTCGCAAGAAACCCGAGGGTAGCCGGCGAGGGCACTGAGAACTCAGTCCAGGAGGAGGGTTCGCCAGAGTGCAAAGACGCAGGGATGGACAGCTCAGCCGAAAGCGAAGGGTCTTCAAAGCTAGCTGTAAGGTTCTCACTGATAAACCCTCCTGAGGTCGAGAAAGATGAGCGCCAGATGGAGCTCTCAGCCAGCGGGGATGCCGAGTAGTCGACCAGCTCGTCCATAACGGCTTCCGATGAAAACTTCTTGGGATCTGATAACCGCCTAGGTCGGATCGGGCCGTAGATGATGACCGCTAGTAGGGCGCAGCTGGTAGTGGGATCTCCGGCCAAGATGCTGCAGCAGGATCGGGCTTGAGCTGTCGGCAGAGCAGGTAACCTCGGATGCGGACGCGGTGACGATTCCAAGAGCGGGCAGGGTAAAACAGGTAAAAACCAAGCCCTAAGCCGCGGAGTAAAAAGTAGGGTAAAAAACAAGGGGACTGTCGCAGCAAGGTAAATACAGATACGGCGAAAACGAGAGGAGGCGGGAACATGGATAAAAGAGGGTAATCGGGGCACTACAGGGCCGTTTCCGGCCTGTTAGCCCCGTTCAAACGGAGTCCCGTAACACCATGTTGCAGAGCCTTTCTCTCTCCTATTTTATATATATGGTTAATATTTTTTTTACATTTTTTAGTTTTTTTAATGTCATTTCTAGATATTTTTTATATTTGATTTCTTTTTTTCATGTTTTCTTATGTTTTATTACTTGTTATTATTTTTTATTTTTATTTTTATGTTTTTCAATATTTGAATTTTTGTTTTCTTATGTATCACACACACACACACACACACACACACACACATATATATATATATATATTGTAGGGTGTGTGTCGATGTTTGATTAGCAACATCCCATTATGTACAATTTGATAGTTGATTTTAAATGTTTCGTTATAGTGAATCGAATCTGCCCTACAATGTATTAATTTCATGGTTGGTCTTTAAGTTTTCGTTACAATGGGTTGAGCTCATCTACACCGCATTGCAATTTGATAATTGATTTTTAATTTTTTTTGCAATGTATCAATTTATTTTAGGTTAAGATTTTAAAATCACTATGCATTTAGCATTTAAAAAAAATTGCTCTTAGTATAATAACTCTTTCATTTAGGAGTTCATTTTTAAAGTTTTTTTAGCCATAAATTTTTTCCATAATGTCATGCTTGAAATATTTTGAAAACTTAAGATTGTTTTATAGTCATAACCTTTGGTTTTAATTCCATGGTTGAAAAATTGTCAAGATTTTAATGTTTTTCTAAGTTGTGATATTTTATCTTTAATGCTATTGTTAAAAACAGTTATAAGTATTTTTTCTTAGCACCATGCTTGAAAATTGTTGGAATTTTAAGGTTTTTCAAAGAAGTGATATTTTAAGGTTAATGTCATGCTTAAAAATCGTTGGAATTTTAAGGGTTTTCGAAAACGTGATATTTTATCTTTAATATCATGCTTGAAAATCATTGGACATTTAAAGTTTTTCAAAGTCATGATATTTTATTTTTAACGTCATTAAAAATGTACCCTGGAAAAAAAGACATTATTCTGGAATGAACACTTTTCAATTTCAAGGTATTTTTTGCACCAAACAAAATGGCTTTTATTGTTTTTTTACTGCTATTTTTAAGAAATATTGAAAATTTACTCGGAAAAGAAAATGGTGATGTAGAATCAACACTTTTTATTTTTGGGTTGTTTTTTCATGTTTTTTTGGGATTTTTGGGCTCGAGTACCCGTTTTGAGGCAATAGTTCCCATTTGATCGGTAACTATGTTAAGTACCTAAGATAAAAAAAATGTATACTTTGGTTCACTATACTTTCATATACACCCGCTATGGAAGTGAGGGATTTTGAGTGATCTTGAAATTTGTTTCAAAAAGGATAACTTAAATTTTTTATATAACTTATCTTATTGTACTTTTCAAACCATGAAATTTTCATAGATCTTAGTAGACATAGAAGTACGTCAAGGAAATTTAATACTTTGGCCCACTATGATTTTGCAGATATGCCCTATTGAACTGATGATTTTTAAATGGTTGTAAAATTAGTTTCAAATAGATTAACATGTCATTTATTCTGTAACTAGATTTTCAAGACATTTCAAACTATGAAGATTTTAGAAATCTAGGGAGACATACAAAAGTTCCTCAAGTAAAAATTTCAAGGTCATATTTAAAAATTTGATTTGTGGCATGTTGTATAAGTTCATTCTTCACAAGATGGAAAAAACAACAATCTTATAGGAAGTTACTAAAAATTACATTTGGAAGCTCAAATTTTAGTTAGACCCAATGAAGGTAGAAGTGGTGAGCATACTCAATGAAGAAAGAAGTAGCAAGTAGTCCTAGTGAATGTAGAAGTAGCTAGAAGGCTCGATGAAGGTGATTTGAATGTTATCATATTTTGAAGAAGTTATATGCACTAAGGAAGACTTGTAATGAGGGTTTTTTCTCAAACAAGGGAATTGGTGTCTCTTGTTAAGTTGATGCCTAGCATTGGGGATTGGTGTCTCCAATAGGTTGGTCCCTACAAATATTTGTAATAGTGTGTATTGGTATCTCTAGTAGATTGATGCCTAAAAATATTTTTAGTAGTGAGGATTATTGTATCTAGTAGAATGGTGTTTATAAATATTCATAGGATTAGATTGGTGCTTACTAGGGATTGTACCTATAGGTATTGGTTTCTACACGAGGTTGGTGCCTACAAAGAATTATAAAAATATTTTTTAGATTTTCTCTCAAAAAGGGTTTCTAGGTAATATTTGTTTCATGTTATTCAGATGATACATCTCATATGTGATTTTTCTCTTATTTTTCATGAAGTTTTAGATAACTAAAACTTGTTTTATACTAATTCACCACCCCCCTCCCCCCCCTTAGTATAAGTGTGTGCTCAAAAATTGGTATGGGAGCATGTTCCTTCAGAAACAGTCTAACCATTAGAAGGTATATCTAAGAAGCCGACATGGCCAATCAAGAATGTTCATTATGAATCATAAGGATGTGAACATACCTAATAGCTCCAGGGTTTGATATTTGGAAATAAAGTATGACTAGCTATAAATATCCAACAAATCCAGCGATGGACAGATATGGAAGGAAGGATAATGAAGATATTGAAAAATCCATGAATGATATCCTATGTGATCTATTAGAATATGTGTTTGTCAAAGTGATGCATTTTGAATCGACAAAATATTCTTGGGACAAATTCAAAATGTCTATGAATTTGATGACATGATTAATAAGGAAAAGCTCCAAACTCATGTAAGACAATTCAAGAGTCAAAAAATGAAAGACAAATAAAATTTTGTATCATATCTCCTTTATATGGATGAAATTGTCAACACCATCAAAGGAACAAGAATTGGTGAACATGTTAAATATTTAGTGATTGTATAAAAGGTTTTAATTTCACTTCCATTGAGAATTGATGTCAAGGTATTTTATATTAAATAAATGAAGGAACTTGATGAGTTGAAAATAGATGAATTGGATGGGATTCTCATGGCATGTGAAATGAGGACCGAGAAAGAGATACCATCAAAATAAGAAGTAGCATTCAAAGCTTTAAACAAGAAAAAGACTAAAGATCATGAATCAAATCATATCTCTAACCATGAATAAGATATAAAGGAAGTATGTTTTGTGAGAAAAACAAAAAATGCATATGGAAGGTACAAAGGTAAGCATCCCTTCAAACGATTTACCTATGGAAAGGTATGTAATTTGTTGGTTAACTCTCCATATCTAAAGGATGAAATTAGTGATGATGAAGAAGACCATAATGTAATGAAATGACATAAACATCCTCAACAAAAATTGGAGAACCATGAAAATAATAAATCTTATAAGAAGAATTAGATCCTCTACCTAAAAGGGGGCAGGGAAATGTCTAGATAAACTAGTGAAATTAGTTCTAATAGTGATTGAGAAGAAACACTATGGTAATCAAAAGAAAGATTTGTGAAGACATAGTAATCTAAATAAAGATTTGTGAGTCCTCTGGGGTATCTTTCAGAAGAGTTTCCTCATTATTATTTTGTTCATCCATAGGTTCTCCATTCACCCTGATGAAATTATTCCAACTCTGTTGGGATTACTATAAACTCCTTATAACTTAGCAACTTAATTAATCCATGATTTCTTACAACTACAAAAGGTTCTTTAGCTTTTCCAACTCTAAGAGAAGTCTCATGCAAAATAGATTTCAAGAAGAAGGGAATGTTTAGAGATACCTCATGTCTCAAATGTGCCATCAAATTAAGGTGGTGAACTCAAAACATGTTGAATATTCCATCACAAGTAATATATATTTGAATTATTTCTACCAGTTCCTTCCATGGTTCTAAGGATGAATTGGGATTGTACCCCTTCCTCTTCTTTGCTAGTTCTTCACTATCATCTAAAAATAACAGAGTTGTATTTTTTAGTGAAGTGTGTGGTTCATACAACTTCTCTCCTTCCGTCGTCAACCCTATGACCTCAGTTATAGCATCCTCATTCACTTGAACCTATAAAAAATTTACCATCGTCATTCCGTTATCCAATTTCTGCATGAACTCCAACATGATTTCTCTATCAAAACCCTGAATTCTTCCGAAATAGTGGATCCATATTATGTGCTTCAAAATGTTGTGTGCCTCATCTGTGGCTCCCAAGTGGCTTATCTCATATATAATAAATTGTCCCCCATTCCTACTATTGCAACTTACTCTAGTTTTCAAAAAGTCCACAACTTTGCACAATACTGAAATTGGCTTTGCTAGTTTCCCACATTCATAATCAGAGTTGCAGTAACAGCTCATGAATAATGGCACAACATATAGGAAATGTGACAAAAAATACTTACATTTTATACCCCCACACCCTCCAATCAATATAGCGATCATGCTCAACCGGTTATCGCGTCAGTATAATGGAAAGGAAGAGGTCAATAAATCATTCATTTAAAATAATAATGCAAGGATAATAGTTGTACTACCGTATGATTTTCCACATGAGACAGTAATGAATTTGTCATTGAAAACTCAATGTTGAAACAAGAGATTTCTTTTTGAAAATATGCAAGATTTGATTTAATTATTAATCCACTTTGACACCCATGTATATAAATAATGACATGGTAATGAATGTAGAGGAAAAGTTCCCACAGGAGTTTGGTTTCGGGGTCAGCAAACGGTCTGCTAAGTCATTCGTGCCGCTGTGCACGTCATGGGTTCAAGTCTCATCTTACCCTGAGGGGCCTTCCTTGTGGGCTAGGCGGTTCCTCCTAGCTATTCTAGTGGAAATCGGTGGGATTCGACCCTATGTAATGCGAGTACGATACCACCGCCATTGTCGATTCAGCTAGATATCAAAAAAAAAATGTAGAGGAAAAGTATATAAATCAATGTTGAAAACATAGGAATGAAATTCGAATTTTATACCCCATCAATGTTAGTATATGTTGTAGCGGCTATAACCACCCTCCAAAAATTATCCTTAGCTTCGTTTTGGAGCCTCCCTACCAACCATCCTTAGAAGCATGTCTTGCATTGTCAAGTACATAGGCTTCATTTGTTTTTCAGTGGCTTTCTAGCTTGTGCATGTCAGTTTGCTTCACTCCCTTCACAGGTTGCCATTTCGGACTTAAGCTAGCTGCTGGTTGAGCAAATCCCTCAGAAAATTGCGCAATTCTGGAAGGGAACCAACCTTACCTCCATAAATTGCACAAATATGTTGGGAAGCCTGTTGAGCTCCAAAATTGCACAGAACAGTCAGACAGGCTTCCTTGAGAAAAATGAGCAATCTTGCCTGGCACTACAACTCAGCCCAGAAATTGTGCAATTATGGGAAGCAGTCACCTTCTGAACTCAAAAATTGCACAATCTCTTAGGACGGCTAGCCCAGCTCAGTCCAGAAACTGCACAAATCCCTCTCCCAGCCTTGCAGGATATTGCATGTGCTCTCAAGTTGACCGGTTCCACCGGTGATCCAGCAAACTTGATTTGCATGCATGGATGTCTTTTCTTGAAATAGAAAAAAGAAACATGCAAAAATAATCCCTAGATTTTATGGATCTATTTTTAGCAGTTGGAGGTTACATGTAAAGATCATTTTAGAAACTTCCCTCCAAGTGTCTCTTTTTCCTAGATTTATGGCATGCACGTCATGAGCCTCAAACTTATTTATTCAACACTTTAGATCTCATTCTTCACATCAATATTAGAGATATGGAATTCCGCATCACATTTAGGAGTCTTTGGCACATCCATCTCAGTTATTTCTGGGTAAGTCTGCTTTACTTTCCATTTGCAGCATTTTTGTCGCTTTTTGTGTTTTGGCTTTTATGAGTGTTTTCTGCTTGATTTTTGTGAACGCTTGTTGTCTTTCGCATGCATGTTAGCCTGTACAAGCACCATTTCATTTTTCATTTTCATCTCACTGTTGTCTCATGTATGACACTGTTTTGCACTAACGGTTGGCAATTCGGCGGTCTGTTTCACACACATGCATGTTTTCCCATTTTATGAATCTTACATTCTTTGTTTTCATGCATTATCATTCACACTTGCCTACACTCATTTTTTCCATGCATTCAGATCTTCATATGTTTTCAATCGCCCATCGCCGGGTATGGGCAACCTTGGCCTGTGCCTTGCCTTTCCCACACAACATTGCACATTTCTGAGAGGGAAGGCTCTGCTTTCCTCCGAGAAAATGCATAAATTTGGCCAGACACTATCCTCTAGGCTTGCTTTGCGCAATTCTCAAAGGTAGTACTCTACATGCCTTGTTGATTGAAATTGCACATTGTGCAATCTCATCACCTAGCAGGTTAGCCTAGATTGCACATTATGCCATTCCACCAATCAACCAGCCTCCCGACAGTCTGGACAGCCTTTTGCGGAGTTCTGGTAGTCAGCCTCCTAGCCTCTTGGTGAAAATTGTGCAATACTTTCCATCAGTCTCCCGGGTATGTTGCATGTCAGTCCTCAAGTTTGTTTTCTTTTCAACTAACAGATTGCTTGCCATGCATGTCGCCATGTCTCCAGGTATAGTAGGTTTTCATCCGTCTCTCAGCAGTTTAGGTGCAATGGCCTTCACAAGAGTAGGGTCAAAGGACACTGATGGAAGCACAACTAGAGATGCAGTTGAGCAAGTGTCTATGAATTTGCCAATTTACGAAGACACCAAGCTGCTCGTAGACAAATACATCAAGTTGAAATGGTAGGATATCAATGATACATTCTCAGGCACATTTGAGGAAGATATTGAAGACTGCAGGGTCTATGTAAACATTCACAAGTCTAACTTGTACCAGATTGCATGAAGGTATCCCGTGTTTACATGCGCGAGCATGATAAAATGGATCATCTGACATGTTGATCCCGACATGATGGTGTTAAGCAGTGTCATTGGGATAGAGATTTCTACCTTCATGGCATAGGACTATCAGCAAATGTAACACTTGCCAAAGCTGAAGATCATAATGGAAACTACCTTCAGCATACACAATAGCAGTGCAAACTCCAGTGATATCTTGGAGAGCTGGGTGAAGGAGTGAGCCAAGTTCAGGATGACAACCAACTAGGTTTACAAGAAAAAGATACTGCGAAAGGAATATTAGTACTTGGTCATCTTAGCATGTTACTTGTACGGCCAAGAGAGCACAGAGACCTTCTCGTAGAGTTGGGTGATCATGTTGGACCAACTGGCCAGTGAATGCAAAGCCTGCAACTGGTCTGACATGTTGGCTCACAGGCTGAAGGAACAGGTGGCAAGAGCCCAACAATCACCCAAAGGTCAACAAGAAGAAATATTCATGTCTGCATACATCATGGATGCAATCTGTGCCCGTAAGAAATTCCTAGGCTTGAAGTGGGCATGGACATCAGCGAAAACCTCTGTACATACTTATTGCAAACTATTTTCTGAATGCAACTTTCGTGGAGTCATCACATAGTTGTCAGACCATTTTTTCACCCCGTGTACAAGATGATATTTGAGCAAGATCCACCTTGCATGTCGAAGGAAACAATGGAGGCACTGATTGACATAGTGGATTAGTATGCCTCACCTCTTGGCACCTTCATATGGATATACAACTCAGAGAAGCCTCCACATGTTTTGCCGAAGATTTCCATGGACAAGCTCATCATGCAAGAAGTGTCGTACCACATCTCGGCAGGACTGTTAGCTAGAATGCATCCGAAGAAGAAGGCACCCTGGCCCACTCTTCCATTGTGGATCAGGTTTCACAAGATATGAAATCCCAAGGATGCTGATGCCGAGAGAGGAGAGTTCAAAAGTTTTATTTTCAGCACCAGAAGCTTCAATCCATACGACCCGAATTGTTTTGTAAAGGATCAGTGTGCGAGAGTGCAATTTCCTTGGATCCACCGGGTGTGTCATTAGGCTAAGGAAGACCCATGGAGATATTCTCACAGCTTCTCCAGGCCCAATGAACCAGTCGGCATCACTGTGGAATGGTTAGTGAAGCAGTGCGAAGTAGCATCTAGGAGAGCACCAACATCAGTATCAGTAGAGGGTAACATACTTTCACATGACAAAGGCAAGAGAAAGATGGTTGACAATGCAGAGGCAAAATAAAGCTACAAGTTCAAAGTAGACCCACTTGTAGAGAAACCAACTTTGGAGATAGAGGTGAAGAGGTGACAGAATGAGAAGAGGAATGTGCAAAGGCAAAGAGATAAATAGAGGTTGGAAGAAACAATGAAGGAGTTGCAAGAGTTGAAGTGGCAACTTTGGGAAGAACAAGGGCTACGCAGATGGGTGAAGGAAGCATAGCAGGGACAGACACAGCAGGAGGCACAACATGCACAGATTGATGAAATTGCACCCATACATGTGGTAGATTCATCCAAGCAGCTGACACAAATCAGACAGGGTGAGAAGTCACAGGAGTATGAGTTTGCTCAAGAGACTAAATAGATACTTGAGTAGATGGATACAAAGATGGAGTAGCCATAGGTAGAACAAGATGTCAACCTCATGCCTTACAACCAAGAGGTCGACCCACTGACTTCACTAGATCTATAATCTAAGCAAGTCCTAAGTGACCAAGGAGCTACTGAGATTCTTGGAGACAATCCAGAAGAAGAGATGTGCAACATATCATTCGACAATTTGCAGTATAGAGTTTTGCAATAGCGCAGAGTGTCTACTTCAGATGTCCACACATCTCCTGCACAATTTGAGGAATGAGTGGTTATATTTGATGTGCGCAAGCATCCATCAACATTGGTCGATGTTACTAGAGCATATGCCAAAGCCACTAGGTCTAGTGTTCACTTCTTCATAGTAGAGAATGATCAAATGGCTAAGGAGTTCTAGACGGCCAAGAAATTAGGAGAACAAGTTACATCATTTGTTAGAGCAGAGTTGAAGAAGGTGATACTGGATGAAGGACCATCCCTTGAGATAGTCATGCGGATGTTGTATTCTAGTTTTGGTACCATGCACAAGGTAGTTTTCCATCTCAACGATTGGTAGCAACACTGTGCTAAGAGAGCATGTATCTTGTCAAATATGCATATTGTTGTCGACCACATGTAAACATGGACAATGAGATACAAGGGAGACCCATTACACTTGCCCACGTTGATGAAGCCCAAGGTGATAGATTTGAAGGCACGCATCCAGAGTTAGATCCATAACTATGAGAAACTCCTGCAGCTCATCACTAGTTTGCAAGCTTCCCATGCATGGGTGTTCAAAAGCATGGATGTTGTTGTGCACATGCATGCGATCCCATCTATTGGGACACTCACCGAGGAAAAGACAAAGAATCAAGCTCGACTGGAGCTGGACATGTACTTTGACGAGTTGATGTCCATAGCCACTAGCACAGACTTGGAGATCAACACAGACACTATGCATCACTATGTCGCTAGTCCGGCAACACTCAAGATCATGATGTGCATGTTATCAGACGAGTTCGACAGAGGATCCAAATTAGTGTACCTGAATGCAACTGAGGGAAGAGTTCGTTTCTTTAAAGATGTCACCACAGAGTACATGGACACCACCACGAGCTACCAAGCTTGGCATCAGTTCACCACCATCGACCATCATGAGGATGTCAAAGAGTTGGTCTTCCCATAGTTGTATGATTCTTACTGATGTCTTGCATGGCTTGCTCAAGACTATTTTGTCTCACATGGGTACATTTATAGATTGTATGTAATATCTTGTAAAGTGGAAGTCCAAGTATTGATAGTTGAATGTAACAGTCATATAGTAGTTGAAGAGTCACGAGGGTAGGTGAACATTCACAAAGGGAAATGTGAAGGGTCACCCCACCCTTTGCTATTTATAGTACCTGATAACTCATTGTAGAGGCTTTTGGGTAGCCAAGCTTGTGATACGAGTTTCTTAGAGAAAGCTTGGAGAGTATTGTAATGAGCCTTGGATTCTCCTCAATGCAGAGTTAGTACATCTCTTTAAAGGAGTAGGCGGCAGTGTCTGTAACATTCTGTTATCGGGACTAGTGGTTGGTCATGGTTGTACTCTATGATTGGAACTTTCACTTCTTAATATAACAAAGCTAGCATGTTTCATGCATATGTTGTTATTGTATTTCATTTAACTTGGTTACTCTAATGATATATGTATCTGTTTGCTTATGCATGTATGTATAGACTCTTTCTGTATATGTATGTATGAATCTTACTGAGATGTGTTGTTGGTTTAACCATTAGTTTGGATTGTTGGTTCACGTGCCTTCTAGTTTGTGATGCATCGTTGCTCGTGTGTTCCTGTCCAAGCTGCGTGTTTACACAGGTTTCCAAGGGGTGCACTCATTCCACTTTCCGTGTGTTACAACCATTTGTGCACCTTCCTTGGCTTTCTGTGCATGTCACACCCTTTCTACCAACAAGGACATCTTACTTACCTCTATGCACAACCATGGGCAAGGTGATATCGTACAACCCACTATTGGGACTCCTACAACAAATGATTTGAGGTCTAGTTGGGACTTCTTAATAGGGAGATCCCCTGACATGTTGGCAGGTCGAGCACCGTCAACATTTTTGGCACTAGAAGGAGGGCCAAATCACAAGATGTGTCCTCTCATCTTGTTTTGAATCTTTGCACATCTATCATGGATACTGTCAAACTCATCCCTCCGTGATGGTTTTCGCATGCTAAACCTCTCGACATCACGAGGGAGTTTGGTGATCTCTTGTCGAAATTCACGTACGATGGTGAAGGAAAAGTAGCCTGACCTGTGTACTTAAAAGAATTCTACGAATTTCTTGATGATGCAGATGACTTCTTTGATGAAGAGGGCAACCTACTACTTGCATACACACTTTGTGAATCCCCACATCGGTGGTGCTGGAGTCTGCCACCTGGCAGCGTGCACTCACTTGAGAACTTTTGTTATCTCATTGAATCTAGTTTCCACCATTTTGATCCAAAACCCCTTGACAAAAAATTGTTAAGACAACGAAAGACCCTGCAAGAATCACCTATGGAATTTTGGGACCGCTTCCATGTGTTGCAGTTTGAAGTTCCTAAAATCAGATGAAATTCTAATATCTCATGGAAAAATTTGAATATTGTCTTACCAAATCTGTCAATCCCAAGAAGAAGTCCAAACTCAAGCCCCGTTCAGCATAGTTCGGCAATGGAGCTGCACAATCACAGATGGACACAGTGACTGTCACAAGTGACTATCCATTGTCCCCTCATCAAACAAATCCACCACTGCCGAGTGATGTGGGAGAACATGCACACACATCCGTTCAACTGTCACATCCTCCCAACATCACTTCACATCTTTGGTGATTTTACCATCCCTTATTTTGCATGTGTATCTCCATCTACAGATGCACCCATTGTTGATCATTCACAGAACACATCAAATGTCAGTCCATAATCTGACAACGGAGAGGAAAAATCATTCTTTGAAAATCCACTTGATTTTTCATCTAACTTTTCTGGAAACACAGAGGGTGAATTTTTCGGCTTCTCATCTACCCCTCTGTTTTATTCATCGGATCATGAGGATGCCAATGAAATCATTGATTTTGTTGATCGTAGTTGTCGTTATCTATTTACCCCTCTATTCGATCATGATGATAATTCTATCGTAGTTGATTTTTCAAAGCCACATGTTTATGATGATCTATCTGTTGATGAAGTCGAAACCCCACAGACTATCAACGCACTTCAGCCCGAGTTGATGATTATGTCAGGTCCTCGTTGTCCTGAGGTTGGTTTCACTTCCAACCAGGAAATTTTTGAAACACTCGAGGCTCCTCATCACTCATCTATATGCATTGAAGATCAATCTCACACACGAATTATGCTTCCTCCACTCAAACTACATGATCCCATCGCTAATGCATTGGAGGAATCTTACATAGCAAGCACACGTGCACAACGCAAGTTTTCTTTGTCTCTTTCGTTTGCTTGCATGTCACAGTCAAGAGTATGTGTATGTTTAACAATTGCACGCAGTGTCGCACAACATCATGGTAAGTGCATGGATTGCATGTCATGCGCTTTCACTCGCTTATGTTTTGTGGACTCTTTTAAGTTCGGAGTGTGTTTGTCTTCATTGTTATATATTTCATGTTTGGTGGTTTGCACAGTTGTGTTGGTCGCGAACCATGCCTTTACCAACATGGGTCGACCAATGCATCGGTGGCTGCATTGGAAGTATCACTTAACATGAGTAGACCCATGCACCGTTAGCTTAGGAGTAGGAGTGGTGTTTGCTTACATGCAGGTTTTCTTCTTACTTTTTTCATTTACTTGCTTTCCTACTTGTTTTCTTCCTCACTTTGCTTACGCATCTATTTCTACTTTTTCTTCATTTTGTTGTTTGTTTTCTTGTTTACGTTCATATGATAGTTTCGCATTAAACTGTGTGCAACTCTTGAAATAAGCTGGGTAAAGTACAAGATGACTTGTGTAGTTATCAATAATTGGTTATCTATCGTCTTGCCTCTGTATGGAGAACTTATTGTCTTCAGTCTGTGATACATCAATGGAAAATATGTGTTGTTCAAAGTGAAGCTTGGTGAAAACACAATGCTTGCATGCTAACTAGTATCACCTACTCTAGCCGGTTGTGTTTTGGGTTAATCCTTGTCAGCTTAGTCAAGTAGAGTAAGGTGAGGGGTAAAAACTTAACAAGCACATCACATCTATATATAAACTACTTCTCTGAAGGAAAAATGGTGCAGGTCAAAACCCACCCACACATATTCCCACGTTCTGCATTCAACACAATGATGCATCTATACCTGTCCCAGGATATTTAACTCAATGAAGGAGTTAAATCTACAAACCATAAATGGTCAACTGGCCCTCTTATAAGTTCCTTGAATCGGAACTTCAATCACCCTGTTGTAACCCTCTATCAGGACTCAAAACCCTTCGGAACCTTTCATCCATGCATATATATATATATATATGTCCTTCCCCTTATAACATGGGATCATATATATATATATATATATATATATATATATATATAAAGCACATAAACCACTATCGACACTATTTTCCTCTTAATTCCAATTACAAAGGAAAAGACTGCACTTCTTACCTTTTCGTGCCTACCGCACAGCTTTGGCATGGGTTCTAAGGCTATACTCATCGCACTCAGCCATCGCATGTTCAACATGGTTATACATATATATGCTATCACCCCTCCTCCCACTTCGATATGACTATCGGATCGGCTAAACATGCTTTCGCATTAAAAAGGGTTGCGCCATATAAACTATCGAAATATTAAACATATGGGAATACAAAGGAAATCCACTCCTTACGGATTTCAAATATTATAAATGCACCACTATAACCTCCGTCGGGTCCGTGTCCTTATCGCTCTCTGATATCCCAAGCCCCCATGCCTGATCGCTGATATATCACTATCGGCGATATCACAATATTTATTAACGCTGACCCTTGGCACCTCTGATCGCCAACATGCGATTTAATTGTGACTGTTGATCTGGCCACGATCCAACGGTCAGCGATTAATCGCCATTTGTTCTGTGCAAATCACTAAGACACATTCCGATAACTTACAAAGGTTCTCCACCGATGCGACATGATCTTAGTCGTTGATCTAACTGATCCAACCGCTGTTGAGCATCACCCTTCACTTCTCGACAATTTCTTTTACTTAGAAAGTTGCGTTGTTTCTTCAATTTTCCGGTGATTTGGTTCTTCTAAAGGTTCAGATCCTTCACCGCTTTTGCTACACCACTCTGATCTCCAATTGGATTTGATGATCCTTCTCGATTCCGCTGAACCGTGCAACTCTTCCTCTGCTTATTCTTCACTTTGATTGGAAATCCATAGTAATTCCTATGAATCATTCTTCTCTTCCTTGGCTTGTTCTTCAGAACTTTGCCTTCCTTAATTGGATTCAAAGACCCCTTTTTTATTCTTTTGAATCATTCTACGCCTCTGCTTTCCACTTAGGTTCTATGTCGCCAAATTTCACTTCATTGTTCTGCTGGAACAGTCCTCCATGTCTCCTCTGCGTGTTTCGCAGAACTCTGCCTGAACAATTCAAGTAACAGAACCTACGAGTTCATAAAACAATACTTAAAACACACAATTCACATTCCTTTGGGACATTCAGAAATAACTCTATATATGTATTAAAGTAAAACACAGGTTACATTGAGACTCCTCAGTCTTTCTCACACACACAAGCCTGATTTCTACTATTTGTGGCCTCCTCCTTTGCCTGTAGGCTTACATACATATATATATGGAAAAATTGGAACGGATCATTGAAGGTTCGATCAATCCTCTTACAAAGGCCTAAAGCTGTACATGCATGCATACATTGCAAATAAGCCTCCTTGAGACTTTATTCCATCTTTTCTTTGTTTTAAAGTAGAAAAGTGTCCTTATCAGCTCAATGGTCCATATCTATTCTAATTGATTCCTAAAAGCTCTCTCTTGCTCCTAGAGAGTTGGATTTGACTCCTACCACTCATGTATTCATTTATTTTTATAGCATTTACATATTCTCCCATTATCTAATAAAATCACACTAAAAATCCTAAATATTAAATTTACTTGAGACTTAGGAACTATTTTCCCTAAAATGCATGACCCCTTGTGTCTACTATTTACAATGATTTTCCTTGGGATGAATGCTCCTGCATCAAACTTCCAAAGTGGAAAGTATTCATGATCTCCTGATCATGTGTCTTTTGACATGGTCTTCCTGGATCCCACACTTTGTTCTGTAATTTTCCATCTCTTTTGTTCCTTTATTGTTGTTGTATGTCCGATGTCCTCTTCTTCTTGTCAATTAGGTTCAAGTTCTAATTGATCTTGTTTGTTTCTGCTATCATTTTCCTCCATTTGAACTGCTTCACCATCAGCTCCCACATTTCTTCAATCTCTGTCTCCAGTACATCTTTGGACTGGTCCATTTTCTGCTTCATATTTCTTTGTTCCAGGTTACTGTCGTTGTCTTCTATGCTGACTTTGCTTGTTTCCATTGTAGAAATTGTTGTAGACTTTGCCTCCACTTTTTCCTTGCTCACTATGCTAACTCCTATGCTGACTCCTGCTTGGCTTGGTACCATTTTTGCTACCTCCCTATCATCCTTACCCTCTTTCATGATTGAATCATGACTATTGAGCACTTTCTCCAGCAAATTAATTCCTCCATTCCATGGATTGATTTCTTCCATAGAATTCTCTTCTTTCACCTTTATTTGGCTTAGCTATGAAAAATCTTCTTCAGCATTTGCAACAAAACCTGCACACTCAAAACACTTGTTAAAATCAAAATCACAAGGCCATTTTGCCTTATCTTGCTCTGGCAACAATTTAGCTTGCTACTATGTTTTCTCTTCCTCATCTGTCAACACATCAGTATGTTGATCTAAATTTTCAAAAGAATTTATGAGATTGCCTATTAGTCTCTCTTCCAAACCATTTGTCCTAATGATGTCTTCCTGTTCTTGTCCACCATAGTGAACTTCTTTTTCTGCAATCATATTGTCATACTCTAAATTCTCCAGCAAATATTCCAGCGATGCAATTTCTCTGTGACACTTTTCCATTATTTCATCATCACTTATGTTTCCTACATTTCCACACAAATTACTAGTTTGGGAATCATAAGGTTCAACAGGCTCAACTTTTGTTTCACATATCAACTCTTCTGACTGAACTTCATCTCCTTCTTCCACAAGAACTTGTTCCTGTGTTCTCACATCTTCACACATCCATGCATTGTTAAGTTCCCTCTGCTACAATAAATCATTGTTTCTCGCATTTAAGCTACATTCTTCATCCTCCTTTATTTCAGAGTTTTTATCTTCTAAAAGATACTTCTCCATACTTCTGAAAGCTTCTAAAGATTGCTCATCCTCTACAAAACGCTCTTTTGTTAGTGTTCTTTCCCCCTTTGTTAAGTCTTTCCCATAGACTTCCTCTTTCTTAACATCTTTCAGTAGATGTCCTTCTTCCTCAACAACTTCCATGGCTAGTTTTATTGTGCCTATCATCATGGTGAACTGATGATCCCTTACTATGTTTTTAGCTAACATAGTTTCTTGCTATTTATCTTCTCTTCTGAAGATATCTTCAAATGGTTGCTTTTCTCCTGCAATATTAGCCATCATACACAAACTATCAGTTTTAAAAACATAATACCCAATGGTCTCACTTGATGTTTCAGCCATCACATCTTCTTGTTGTTCTAAATAATTCATATGATTAAAAAATTCCTTGATATTCTCTTCTTCAATTTCTTCAAGCCCTTCACTTTGTTGCTTGATATCTTTCTCCAGCTGTATATGAGATCTATCTATCTCATCTTCTTTCAAAATAGAATTTAGATTCTGCTTGTCTTCCTTCTCCTTCATGACAATATCAGCAAATTGTCCTTCACCTGTTTCACCTGCAAACATACAAAAATTGTTAGTTTTAAAATCATTAGACCCTTTGGCCTCACTTGAAGTTTCAGTCTTCAATTCTTCATCTTCACTTTCTCCCATAATTTCTCCTTGTTCTGGTTTACAAATGGACTCTTCCATTTCCAATTCCAACTCAGCTTCCTTGAGTTTTCCCATCAGCCACTTCACCTGCTTTTTCTATAGCCTTCTCTGCATCTCATTCCATTCTACTGGCTTCTTCCTCAAGTCCCAACCTAGTCTCTGGATTTCCTCAAGCATTCTCCTTAATGCATTGAGTTGTTCTTTTAATTCAACAACCTCTTTGTCAATTTCTTCTTGACTAATCTTCTTGCCATTTTCATTGGCATCCTTCTTCTCATATCTTCTATTGTGGCTTCTCTCTAAACCTCTACTATGACTATCAGTAGTCATCTTCTTCTCTTCTTTCTTCATGACCTCCTTTGCAACAAGCCTCTACAATAGCTAGTCCTCTTGGTTGTAATCTTACCTCACTAAGCTCTCCTCACTCAGTCTTTTGGTAAGCACAGGTCCTCTGTTGGGAACCTCCCCTTGAGCAACACCTTTGCTCCTTCTAGGCTTCTACAATCTCTCACTTCCTCTTGAGAACACTTCAGTTGTCCTCTCTATCCAATCTATTGTTGGATTCTTCAAGTTCACTGCCACTTCTCTTTTAGATTATTCTCCTTACTTTGTCTTCAAGAACACATCTGGTTCTTCTCACAAATTTTCTTGTTGTCCTTTGCTGAGATGCTTTATCTGCAACAACAATCTTCAATTCAACTTTGTGATAAAAAAAATTGTCTTACCTCCAAGATCTATGCATGATCTTGCTCTCCCATTCTTCTGCACTTTGAATGGCTTGTCCTCTGGTTGGTTTCTAAGTCCCCTACTAGAACTGCTACAGTCTTCCAAGAACTTCAAAGTTCCCTCTTACAGATTACAAATCTGCTCTGATACCACTAATGGTGCAGGTCAAAACCCATCCGCACATATTCCCACAATATGCATTCAACAAAATGATGCATCTATACCTGTCACAGGATATTTAACTCAACGAATGAGTTAAATGTACAAACCATAAATGGTCAAGTGGCCCTCTTATAAATTCCTTGAATCGGAACTTCAATCACCCCGTTGTAACCCTCTATCGGGACTCAAAGCACTTCGGAACCTTTCACCCACGCATATGCATATATATATATATATGTGTGTGTGTGTGTGTGTGTGTGTGTGTGTGTGTGTGTCCTTCCCCATATAACATGGTATGATATATATATATAAAGTACATAAACCACTATCGGAGCTACTTTCCTCTTAATTCCAATTACAAAGGAAAAGCCTGCACTTCTTACCTTTTCGCGCCTACCATACAGCTTTGGCACGGGTTCTGAGGCTATACCTCATTGCAATCGAACATTGTATGTTCAACATGGTTATACATATATATTCTATCACCCCTCCTCCAATTCCGATATGACTATCAGATCAGCTAAACATGCTTTCGCATTAAAAAGGGTCGAGCCATATAAACTATCGAAATATTAAACATATGTTTATACAAAGGAAATCTGCTCCTTACAGATTTCAAATATTACAAATGCACTACTATAACCTCCATCGAGTCCGTGTCCTTATTGCTATACGATATCCCAAGCCCCGACTCCTGATCGCCGATATATCGTTATCGGCGATATCACAATATTTATAAATGCTAACCGTTGTCGCCTCCGATCGCCGACATGCGATTTAATAGTGATTGTTGATCTGGCCATGATCCAATGGGCAGCAATTAATCGCTATTTGTTATGTGTAAATCACTAAGACACATTCCGATAACTTACAAAGGTTCTCTGCCGATGCGACACAATCTCAGACATTGATCTAACTGATCCAACAGCTGCTGAGCTTCACCCTTCACTTCTTGGAAATTTCTTTTACTTAGAAAGTTACGTTGTTTCTTCAATTTTTAGGTGATTTGGTTCTTCTGAAGGTTCAGATCCTTCACCGCTTCTTCTGCACCACTCTGATCTCCAATTTGATTTGATGATCCTTCTCGATTCCACTGAACTGTGCAACTCTTCCTCTACTTATTCTTTACTTGGATTAGAAATCCATTGTGATTCCTATGAATCGTGCTTCTCTTCCTCGGCTTGTTCTTTACAACTCCACCTTCCTTAATTAGATTCAAAGACCCCTTTTTGATTCTTCTAATCATTCTACACCTCTGCTTTCCACTTGGGTTCTATGTCGCCCAATTTCACTTCGCTGTTTTGCTCAAACAATCCTCCATGTCTCCTCTGCGTGTTCCGCAGAACTCTACCTAAACACTTCATGTAACAAAACCTACGAGTTCATAAAACAATACTTAAAATACTCAATTCACATTCCTTTGGGACATCCAGAAATAACTCTATATATGTATTAATGTAAAACACTGGTTACATTGAGACTCCTTGGTCTTTCTCACACACACATGCTTGATTTCTACTATTTGTGGCCTCCTCCTCTTCCCATAGGCTTACATACATATATATATGGAAACATTGGATCGGATCGTTGAAGGTCTGATCAATCCTCTTACAAAATCCTAAAGCTCTACATGCATGCATACATGGCATATAAGCCTCCTTGAGACTTTATTCCATCTTTTCTCTGTTTTAAAGTAGAAAAGTGTCCTTATCAGCTCAATGGTCCATATCTATTCTAATTGATTCATAAAAGCTCTCTCTTGCTCCTAGAGAGTTGGATTTGACTCCTACCACTCATGTCTTCATTTATTTTGAGAGCATTTACATATTCTTCCATTATCTATTAAAATCACACTAAAAAGCCTAAATATTAAATTGACTTGAGACTTAGAAACTATTTTCCCTAAAATGCATGACCCCTTATGTCTACTATTTACAATGATTTTCCTTGGGTTGAATGCTCCTGCATCAAAAGACCTATTCTACTCTCAATAAGTCGGGATCCCTCTTCTGCCTCTCAAACGAATAAGTGTTATGCACAGTTACGAAAAATAAAAAATAAAAAGAATGAAAATGTGAAAAATTTCGAAAAAATAAAAAATGAATAAGGCGAAAGAAGAGAAAGGATTCTTGCACAAAGAGGTGATGCAAGTAACTCCGTCGGGGTACTGACCAGGCTCGCTGGTAGTGGAGCAATGCTTGTGTTCCTGCGTGACTCCACTGGGATACTGTATAGGCCTGCTGGCAGCAGGGCAACATCGGATATGAAACTAAAACTATGATGACCATATGGCTTGTGCACCAATATACCCCTCATCCAAATCGAAACAACTATGTTGGCTTGGCTTGGAATGTGTGCCGACCGACTAAGAACTTGGCAGATGCTACATCTTACAATAAAACAAGTGTGGGAACCAAGATGAACATAGAACTGAAAAATACTTCCAGAGGTGTTAGACTTGCTTTCCATGAACAAGGTCCATTCAGAGATCTATAGTTTTACCAGTGTGTCACCAAGTGTTGTAGCGGCTACAACCACCATCCAAAATTTTTCCTTAGTTTCGTTTTGGAGCCTCCCTACCAACCATCCTTAGCAGCATGTCTTGCACTATTAAGTACATAAGATTCATTTTTTTTTAATGGCTTGCCAGCCTGTGCATGTCATTTTGCTTCATTCCCTTCACAGGCTGCCATTATGGACTTAAGCTAGTTGCTGACTGAGCAACTCCCTCAGAAAATTGCACAATTTTGGAGGTTCACCAGCCTTCCCTCCATAAATTGCACAAATCTGTTGGGCAGTCTACTGAGCTCTAAAATTGCATAGAACAGTCAAACAGGCTTATTTGAGAAAACTACGCAATCTAACCCGACACTGCAGCTCAACCTAGAAATTTCACAATTTTGGGAAGCAGTCACCTGCTGACACCAAAAATTACGCAATCCCTTAGGGACAACCAGCCCAGCTCAGCCCAGAAATTGCACAAATCCCTCTCCCAGTCTTGCAGGTTGTTGCATGTGCCTTCAGGTTAACCAGATCCACCCAGGACCTAGCAAACTAGATTCGCGTGCATGGGTTGCTTTTCTCGAAATAGAAAAAAGAAACATGCATCCCTAGATTTTAGGGATCTATTTTTAGGAGATGGAGGTTACATGCAAAGATCGTTTTAGAAACTTCCCTCCAAGTGTCTTTTTTTCGTAGATTTTTGGCATACGCGTCATGAGCCTCAAACTTATTTATTTGATGCTTTAGAGCTCATTCTTCACATCGATCTTTGAGCTCTAACATCCCACAACACATTTAGAAGTCTTTGGCACATCCATCTCAGCTATTTCCGGGTAAGTCCGCTTTACTTGTATTTTGCATCATTTTAGTTGCTTTTTGTGTTTTGGCTTGTGTGAGTGTTGTCTGCTTGATTTTTGTGAACACTTGTCGTTGTTTGCATGCATGTTAGCTTGTACAAGCACCATTTTAGTTTTCTTTTGCATCTCACTGTTGTTGCATGCATGACATTGTTTTGCACTAACGGTCATTGATTCAGCAACCCATTTCACACACATGCATGTTTTCTCATTTTACGAATCTTGAATTCCCTATTTTTGTGCATGATCATTCACTCTTGCCTACACTCATTTTCGCCATGCATTCAAATCTTCATACTTTCTCAGTCACTCGTCGGTGGGTCTGGGAAACCTTGGCTCAGGCCTTGCCTTGCTCGGACAACATTACTCATTTTTGAGAGGGGAGGCTTTACCTTCCTCCCACAAAATGCACAAATCTGGCCAGACACTATCCTCCAGGCTTACTTTGCACAATTCAAAGAGGTAGTGCTCTGCTGGCCCAAAATTGCGCAATGTAGTCCTTGTGCTTGCATGCCTTGCTGACTGAAATTGTGCATTACCAATTTCAACACCTAGAAGGTCAGCCTGGATTGCGCATTGCACAATTCTAGAAGTCAACTAGCCTGCCGACAATCTTGTCGGCCTTTTGAATGACCTCCAAGAGAGCAGGGTCAAAGGACACTGACAGAATCACAACTAGAGATGTAGTTGAGTAAATGTCTATGAGTTTGTCGATTTACAAAGACACCAAGCCGCTCGTAGACAAAGACATCAAGCTAAAATGGTAGGATACCAATGATACATTCTCAGCCACATTTGAGGAAGATCTTGAAGACTGCAGGGCCTATGTGAACATTCACAAGTCTGGCTTGTACTGGATTTCATGTAGGTATCTCGCATTTCCATGCGTGAACATGATACATTGGATCATCTCGCACACTGATCTCGAGACAACGTTGTTAAGTAGTGTCAGTGGGATAGATATTGCTACCTTCAGGCTGCAGGACTATCAACAAATGTACCACTTACCGAAGCCAACGATCATAATGGAAACACCCTTCAACATACCTAGGAGCAATGCAAACTCTAGGGATATCCTGAAGAGCTAGGTGAAGGAGCTAGCCAAGTTAAGGATGACACCCAACCAAGTTTACAAGACGAAGATATTGCAGAAGGCATATCAGTACTTGGTCATCTTTGCATGCCACTTGTATGACCAAGAGAGCATGGAGACCTTCCTACAGAGTTGGGTGATCATGTTGGAGGAACTGGCCAGTGAAGGAAAAACGTGCAACTGGTTCGACATGCTGGCTCACAAGTTGGAGGAACAGGTGACAAGAGCCTGAAAGTCGCCCAAAGGTCATCAAGTAGAAATATAAATGTCTGCATACATCTTGGATGCAATCTATGCCTGTTAGAAGTTCCCAAGCTTGAAGTGGGTATGGACATCAGGGGAAACCTCTGTACATACTTATTGCAAACTATTTTCCAAATGCAGCTTCTGCGTAGTCATCACCCAGTTGTCAAATCATTTTTTTAGGCCTTTGTACAAGATGATATTTGAGAAGGATCCACCTTGCATGTCAAAGGCATAAATAGAGGCACTGATTGACATAGTGGATTGGTATGCCTCACCTTTTGGCACCTTCATATAGATGACAACGCGAAGAAGCCTCAACATGTTTTACCAAAGTTTTCCATGGACAAGATCGTCATGTAAGAAGTTTCATGCCACATCTCGATAGGACTTTCAACTAGACTGCATTGGAAGAAGAAGGCACCCTGGCCCACTCTTCTGTTGTGGATTGGGTTTTATGAGATACGGAATCTCAAGCATGCTGATGCCAAGACAGAAGAGTTCAAAAGACTTATTTCAGCACCAAAAGCTTCAATCCATACAACCCACATTTTTTTGTAAAGGATCATTGTGCGAGAGTGCAATTTCCTTAGATCCACAGGGCATGTCATTGGGCTAAGGAAGACCCATGGAGATATTATCACAGCTTCTCTAGGCCCAATGAACCAGTTGACATCGCTGTGGAATCATTAGTGCAGCAGCATCTAGGAGAGTAAAAATAGAGGGTAACATACCTGTGCGTGACAAGGGCAAGAGAAAGGTTGTTGACAGTGCAGAGACATAACAAAGATGAAATTTCAAAGAAAACCCACTTGTAGAGAAAGAAACTTTGGAGATAGAGGAGAAGAGGCGACAACGCAACAAGGGGAACACTCAAAGTCAGAGAGATAAATAGAGGATGGAGGTAACAGCGAAGGAGTTGCAAGAGTTGAAGCAAAAACTCTGAGAAGAACAAGAGTTGCGCAGACAAGAGAAGGAAGCGCAGTAGGGAGAGACGCAGCAGCAGGTGGATCATGCACAGATTGATGAAACTGCACCCATACAAGTGGTAGACTCATCTGATCAGCTGGCACAAAGCAGACAGGGTGAGCAGTCACAGGAGAAAGACTTTGTTCAAGAGATTGAACAGATACTTGAGTAGATGGATACGAAGATGGAGCAGCCAGAGTTAGAACAAGACATCGCCCTGATGCCTTAAAACCAAGAGGTCGACCCACCGGCTTCACCAGATCCGAAATCCGAGCAAGTCCTAAGTGAACAAGGAGATACTGAGATCCTTGGAGACACTTTGAAAGCAGAGATGCACATCATATCATTCGAAAAGTCACGACATAGAGTTGTGCAATCGCATAGAGTGTCTACCCCAGATGTCCACACATCTCCTATGCAGTTTGAGGAATGAGTGATCGTATCTTATGTGCAAACATCCAGCAACATTGCTCGATGCTACCAGATCATATGTCGAAGCCACCAGCTCGAGTGTTCGCTTCTTGATAGTAGAGAACTAGCGAATGGCTAAGGAGTTACAGAAAACCAAGCAAGGAGGAGAATAGGTTACAATGTCCACCAGAGTAGAGTTGAAGAAGGCGATACTGGATGAAGTATCATCCCTTGAGACATTCATGCGGATGTTTTATTCGATATTTTGTACTGTGCACAAGGTAGTTATCCATCTCAACAATTTGTAGTAGTGTTGTGCTGGGAGAGCACGTATCTTTTCAAATCTACATACTATTGTCGACCACATGCAAACATGGACAATGAGATACAAGGAAGCCCCATTACACTTTCCCAAGTTGATGAAGCCCGAGGGGTTAAAGTTGAAGGCACGCATCTGGAGTTAGATCTGGAACTATGAGGAACTCTTGGAGCTCATCACCAGTTTTTAGGCTTCCCATGCATGGGTGTTCATAATGGATGTTGTTGTGCATGTGCATGGAATCCCATCTATTGGGACACTCACCGAAGCAAAGACGAAGAATCAAGTCCGACTAGCGCCGAACACGTACTTTGACAAGTTGATGCAGATAGCCACTAGTGCAGACTTGGCGATCAGCACAGACACTCTGCATCAGTGTGTCGTTCGTTCGGCAACACTCAAGACGATGATGCACATGCTATAAAATGAGTTGGACAGAGGAACCAACACGTTTCATGAAAGATGTCACCACAGAGTACACAGACACCTTCGCGAACTACCAAGTTTGGCATCAGTTCACCACGGTCAACCATCATAAGGATGTTGAAGAGTTGGTATTGTCACAGTTTTCTGAGTCTTAGTGATGTCTTGCATGGCTTGCTCAAGCCTATTTTGTCTCACATGGGTACATGTGAAGATTGTATGTTAGGGTCCCACCCTAACCCCCTTATTTATGTCATGGGATCACGTCATAGTCAAGAGTCAATAAAGCCCATATTAATATTTGTAAGTGGTTAACCCGCAATTAATGACGGGACCATAGTTAGTTGCAAATGGGCGGTAGTATTAGATAGATGGTATTAATAAAACCCACGGTATTGGCCCGTGGTATTGCAGGTATGAGTCATATATAAATGATAGAGGCTCCCTGCGAGGAGCATCGTGTCTTGTTTTTGTAATCGAGCTCTGCTCTATTGGAGGTTGCCCCCTCGAAGAGGCCTGTGAACATTTCTCTCTGAATAATAAAATCATTGCTATTCTGTGTTTGGGTATTACTTTGCAGGTTAAGAGCATAACAAGTGGTATCAGAGCACTTTCCAGGGCTCGGTGGGATCTCCAATTTTTAGCAAAAATTTTTTTGGCTAGAGACGTGTTCCAGCGTCTTTAAACCATGGCATCTGTCATTAAGCGCATAAACCTGCAGATTTGGGGAGGCATGAACGCAGGAAATACAAGAGGTGGTCACGTCTGTTGGACTCCCTTGTAACCCCTGTGGGTACCCCTTCGAGTAGTATCGCATTAGACAGAACCGTGCACGGACTGTCTTCCACGTACCCTCTGGGTATATAGGAATCCCCCTAGCTCCCTTGAAACCTCGCCATAGATAAACCTTCGGTCATCTTGTGGCTACAGTACACTGAGAACAGCACTCGTAGAGATTACTCGCCCGTACGATAGGGTAGTCGGGTTGTACGGCTAAGGGTACGGTCAATCCTCCTTAGTTAGAGCCCTGAAACATTGGGCCGAGTACTACTGTCAGACCCTTATGTATATTGCGATCTGTAGCACCTGACACTCCTCAAGACCATAGTTCCCTTTCTATCGGGGGATCACACATCACCTATTCCAGATCAGCAAGTGCAGCAGCAGCAGACATCAGTCCCCCAAAAAAGAGTCTGATATTTTCCGAAGCGCTTATTTGTGATCTAGCCCATCAGCATCAGGACAACGAGCTGAGCACGGTGGTACCATTCAATTTATTAGAAAAAAAAATTCTGGCGGTCCCAATTTTTCATCAAGTTGGTGTATGGTAGAAACTAGAGCTCAAGCGATGGCCAATGAAAGGCTAGACAAAATTGAAGCAGATATGAACGACCTCAAAAATATGATTAGCGGACTAACTAGCCAGGTACGGCAAGCACTCGATAAGGGCAAGGAGCCAGCTCTCGAGGAACCGTATAATGGCCATGAACACCATGAGGGTGAGTCTAGCCACTCTCCTCATGTCTGGCACACCCATTCACCACCCAGTCAGCGACCTCCCAAGTTGGATATGCAGAAATTTGACGGTTCTCACACGTCCACATGGCTAGCACAAATGGACCAGTATTTCAAATTGAATCGTCTAGTAGATGATTGGACTAAGCTTATGGTGGAGACCATGTACTTAGACAATGAACGATGGAAATGGGCAGAATGGCATCAACGTCGCAATGGACCTTTTCAGAGTTGGGGCCACTTTTCCAAAGCTCTTCGAGATCACTTTGAACAGGGAGACTCCTTTTTGGGACGTCTCACTAAGCTCCGACAGACGGGTACAGTGGATGAATATATCACTGCTTTTGAAGCCTTAGCCTTCCGCACTCAGAGTCTCTCAGATGAGTTCTACACAGAATGTTTTATCAGTGGTCTTAAAGAAGCCATCAAAGCTCAAGTTCTACTCCACCACCCTCCCACGTGGACGAAGGCTTGCCAGGTAGCTCGTAAGGTGGAACGTGCCATAACATCCCAATACAGCCGCCCCAATTTCCCCACTAAAGGTCGTCCCCCACAAGCTCACAACACGACTCAGACACTTAAGGTCCAAAAGGTGTCACCTCAGGAAATGGCCGAAAAAAGGAAGCAAGGACTATGTTACTACTGTGATGAAAAATATTCCCCTGGTCATAAATGCAAGGAGCCCAAGTTTTTTCAAATAGATGCCACTAACTACAGCTCCACCGAGGAAGATCCACCACTTGAGGAACCGGAGGCGATCGAAGAAGACAACCAAAAGGAGATTGTATCTGACAAACCAGTTATTTCGCTCAATGCGTTGGCAGGAATTTCTTCCCCTCAAACTCTCAAAATCAGGGGTTTTCTTAAACATCGCCCAGTAGTAGTCTTGATTGATAGTGGAAGTACCCATAATTTCATCCATCAAAAAATCACCGAAGCAGCGCATTGTTTTGTACGGGCAGTTTCTAACTTCCAAGTCCAAATTGCAGATGGGGGCACAATGAAATGTGAAGGCCGTTGTGAAAATGTCAAACTTCAAATGGGGGATTATCAGTTGAAAACCCACATGTTTGCCATACACATGGGGGGATGCGACATTGTCCTAGGCGCTGAATGGCTCCGCACTCTTGGGCCAATCACAATGGATTTCCAGGAGTTATATATGAGTTTTAAGCAAAACAACTCCACACATACCCTTCGTGGCCTCCAGGCGGGAGCCCCCTCTGTCATCAGCTCGCATCGGATGGAAAAATTGTTAAAAAAGGTCCATCATGGAGTGGTAGCTCAATTTAATGCCATCCAGGTAGTCAAAACCAGGTCTCTGCCAATTCATCCTGAGATGCAGCAGATTTTAAATAACCATCGGACGGTCTTTGACAAGCCTCATGAGCTTCCACCCTCGCGAGGGGAACATGATCATAGCATCACCTTGGTTCTAGGGGCCCAACCCCCAAATGTGCGGCCATACAGATATCCGTTCACTCAAAAGAATGAAATAGAAAAAATCATCAAGGAATTGTTGGAAGCAGGTGTCATTCGTCCCAGCATTAGTCCTTATTCATCCCCAGTGGTCATGGTCCTCAAGAAAGATGGGGAGTGGCGGATGTGTCCCGACTTCAGGGCCCTAACCAAGTTGACAGTCAAAGATAAATTTCCCATTCCGGTGGTTGACGATTTGCTGGACGAACTCAATGGGGCTCAATTCTTCACTAAGTTGGATCTTCGCTCCAGCTACCACCAAATTCGCATGAAGGAAGTCGACATTCCCAAGACGGCTTTCAGAACTCATGAAGGCCATTATGAGTTCCTGGTCATGCCATTTGGTCTCTGTAATGCCCCTTCTACTTTTCAGAGTCTTATGAATCACATCCTCAAACCATATCTCAGAAAATTTGTCCTTGTCTTCTTCGATGACATTCTCATCTATAGTGGCACTTGGGTGGCACATCTTCAGCATGTAGATCTACTCTTGCAACTGCTCCGCATGCATAAATTATTTGTCAAGATGTCTAAGTGTTCGTTTGGCATGGAAGAAGTTGAGTATTTGGGCCACATTGTGGGGCGTGAAGGTGTCAAAGTGGACCCCAAAAAGATCCAGGCAATGCAAGAATGGCCTCAACCTAAGACTTTGAAGAGATTGAGAGGATTTTTGGGTCTCACAGGCTATTATCGTAAATTTGTCCGCAACTATGGCTGCATAGCGAAGCCCCTCACTCAACTCCTAAAGAAAAATTCCTTCTTCTGGAACGAGGAAGCACAACAGACATTTACCGCTCTCAAAAACGCCATGTGTTCCACTCCAGTCTTAGCACTACCTAACTTCACCAAATCCTTTGTCATTGAATGTGATGCTTCGGGTACAGTTATTGGGGTGGTCTTAATGCAGGAAGGGCGACCATTGGCCTTCACAAGCCAACAACTCAGTGGGAGGAATCTGGGCCAATCTACCTACGAGAAGGAAATGATGGCCATCTTACATGCAGTGGAGACCTGGCAACCTTACTTATTGGGGCGACGTTTCCAAATCCGCACAGATCATCACAGTCTTAAATATTTTTTGGAGCAACGCCTATCCTCCCCACAACAAAATAAATGGTTAGCCAAAATGTTGGGATATGATTATGAGATCATTTACAAGAAAGGGAAAGACAACAGTGTAGCAGATGCATTATCGCGCCAATTTGAGGAGGAAAGTACTCTGCTCGCAATTTCCCTTCCCATTCCAGACTGGATTGAAGAGGCTCGTAGGGAATGGTTTTCACACCCAGGGCTCTCCCAACTCATTTCTCAATTGCAGGTAGATCCTAATTCCAGCAAGGGCTACTCGTGGTAGAATGATATTCTTCGCTACAAGGACAGAGTCGTAATATCACCAACATCTACCCTCAAAAGTCGCATTTTGGTAGAATTGCACTCATCTCCCATTGCAGGACATTCGGGCTTTCAGAAGACGTATGCTCGCACCAGAAGATCATTCTTTTGGACAAGCATGAAAAAGGACGTCCTTACTTTCGTAGCCGAATGTGATGTCTGTCAACGCCACAAAGGGGAAACCGTCAACACACCAGGCACATTACAACCATTTCCCATTCTGGCATCAATTTGGACGAAGGTTTCTATGGATTTCATTACAGGTCTTCCAAAGTCAGGGAACAAGTCAGTCATCATGGTGGTTGTGGACCGACTGTCGAAGTATGCTCATTTCTGCGCCCTACCCCACCCGTTTACACCAACCTTGGTTGCTCAATCTTTCATGGATCAGATCTTCAAATTACATGGCATGCCCACTTCTATAGTGTCCGACCGCAACCCGATCTTCACCAACAATTTTTGGCAGGAACTCTTCAGAATACAAGGCACTCAACTCAAACTTAGTACTTCATATCATCCGCAAACAGATGGTCAAACCGAAGCCGTCAACAAATGTCTAGAAACCTACCTTAGGTGTTTCACCTCAGAAAAGCAACACCTTTGGGCACAGTGGTTACCTCTGGCTGAATGGTGGTATAACACCAACTATCATGCCACCACCAAAATGACTCCCTATGAAGCAGTCTATGGTCAACTTCCGCCTTCCCCTACTTCTTATCTCAAGGGATGCTCCAAAGTACAAGCAGTGGATCAACTCCTACAACACCGCGCAACCATGCTCGCCCATCTTCGCGAGAATCTTCATCAAGCTCAGAACCGCATGAAGCAACAGGCTGACCAACATCGCTCAGAGTGCCAATTTCAAGAAGGGGATCAGGTCTTTTTGAGGCTGCTACCATATAAGCAAACATCACTCAAAGACAAGGGTTGTCAAAAGCTCTCTCCAAAATTCTACGGACCATACCAAGTACTCCAGCGCATTGGAGAAGTGGCTTACAAGTTGGCTTTGCCACCTACGGCAAAAATCCATCCAGTTTTCCATGTATCGTGCCTCAAGAAAGTGATTGGGAACAATTGCCGAGTCCAAACCAGTCTACCTGAATTAGACGAAGAAGGGTCAATCTGGCTTCAACCCGAACAGGTTCTAGACACACGAGACAAGCACCTACGCGGCCGCATGATTAAGGAAGTCCTCGTCAAATGGAAAGACACCTCTCCGGAAGATGCAACTTGGGAACCAGCCACTATTCTTCAGCAGTTTCCGCAGCTTCAGCCTTGAGGACAAGGCTAGTCTTAAGGGGGAGGGCATGTTAGGGTCCCACCCTAACCCCCTTATTTATGTCATGGGATCACGTCATAGTCAAGAGTCAATAAAGCCCATATTAATATTTGTAATTGGTTAACCCGCAATTAATGACGGGACCACAGTTAGTTGCAAATGGGCGGTAGTATTAGATAGATGGTATTAATAAAACCCACGGTATTGGCCCGTGGTATTGCATGTATGAGTCATATATAAAGGATAGAGACTCCCTGCGAGGAGCATCGTGTCTTGTTTTTGTAATCGAGCTCTGCTCTATTGGAGGTTGCCCCCTCGAAGAGGCCTGTGAACATTTCTCTCTGAATAATAAAATCATTGCTATTCTGTGTTCTGGGTATCTTTTCTTCGCATATTCTGTGTTTGGGTATTACTTTGCAGGTTAAGAGCATAACATTGTATGTAATATCTTGTAAAGTGCAATTCTAAGTGTCGATAGTTGAATGTAATAGTCATAGAGTAGTTGAAGAGTCATGAGGGTAGGTGAATAGTCACAAAGGGGAATGTCAAAGGTGACCCCACCCTTTGCTATTTATAGTACCTCATAACTCATTGTAGAGGATTTTTGGGAGCCAAGCTTCCAATAGGAGTTTCTTAGAGAAAGCTTGGAGAGTATTGTAATGAGCCTTGGCTTCTCCACAGTGCAAAGCTAGTACATTTCTTTGTAGGAGTAAGTGACAGTGACTGTAACGTTCCGTTATCGGGACTAGTGGTTGGTCATGGTTGTAATATACGATTGGAAGTTTCACTTCTTAATATAACAGAGCCAACATGTTTCATGCATATGTTGTTATTGCATTTCAGTTAACTTGGTTACTCGAATGATATATGTATCTATTTTCTTACGCATATATGTATAGAATCTTTCTTTATATGTATGTATGAATCTTACTGATATGTGTTGCTGGTTTAACCATCAGTTTGGACTGTTGGTTCTCCTGCCTTCCAGTTTGTGATGCATCTTTGCTCGTGTGTTCCCTTCCAAGCTACGTGTTTACACAGGTTTCCAAGTGGCACACTCATTCCACTTTCCATGTGTTAGAACCATTCATGACCCTTCCTTGGCTTGTTGTACATGTCACACCCTTGCTACCAACAAGGACTCTTACTTACCTCTGTGTGCAACTGTGATCAAGGTGATACTGTACGACCCACCGTTGGGACTCCTACACCAAATGGTATGAGGTCTAGTTGGGACTTCTTATCAGGGAGATCCACTATCATGTTGGCAGGTCCAACACCATCAACAATATAATAAAAATTTCCCTTTTTTTACAAAAAAATTATAATAAATTCTAATTATATAATAAAAGTGTAAAAACTTCTAAGGGTCCCACATTCCATGATTTTCCAGTATAGTTGAAACATCAAAGCATTAGTCTTATAATAAATTTCAAGCTATTCCCTGAACATCAAAGTATGGAGTTCATTTTATTTAGCTTTGACTTATAGGGGTAATGATGACTGAATGTCATCAAAACTCCCCCAAGGTCAGCAATGTTGTGCTAACTATTACATATTTCCGTTTTACCCGATATAGACCTGTTTCCACCAGCCTTTTTTATTACCATGATGAGTTTACCTTAGTACCATATATGCATAGCCCCACTGCAAGCAAGCCTGTTTAGTACCCCGATGGTTTTACTTTTATTTCCAGATTCCTATTAGAGATTAATATGTGTGTGTGTGTGTGTGTGTGGAATATGGATGGTATAGGAGTTTATTTACTTAAGCACATTATTCTACTTCTTGGGTTGCGTTTTTGAGCACATCTTTCACCATAGTCCCTTTTTCATAGCTATTTTAACGTGAGATAGGATGGAGCATTTTAGGGAATAACAAAAAACTTCACGTAGTCATTAATGCCTCCATGGAAAGTTATGGCACTAATTCTCATGTAATAAGGATTGATAGAAATTACTTTAAAAACTACTTGAAAAAGGGTAACTAACATGAAGAGAGTATTAATAGTTTAAATCGTTAAAATAATTAGTAACACAGTCTGCTTCCCTCTATTGATTTTAAAATGAATTATGAGAGGGAAAGGGTAGGTTCTTCAATCAATTATAATCATCTTTTTTAAATAAGTGTTATGTCCCTATGATACTAGTGTATTATCTCATTGTTATTGTCAGTGTAGCCTCCTTATTGCTATTGTTGTGCCGATGTAGTCCCCATATTGTTGTTATTGTGCCCCATAGAAGCCCACTATTGTTATTTTTGTGCCCTTACATTATTATTGTTATGTCAACTTTGATTATATTGTGAACCATTAGAATCCTATATATAGAAAGGAGGTTTCCTCATTTGAATCATCGAAGAATTTTTTATTTATGTATTGTAAAAGAGGTTTCCCTCTATAACAGGATAATTTTGAAGTCATTGATCTATCTCTTTTTCTATTTTGTAAGCTGGTTGCATAACATTTGGTATCACAACTTTGGATTTTAGGGTTTTGGTTCTTCAAATAGGTCATCTTGGCATTTTCTCTATAACTTTTTTCTAAGAGGATTCAAAAGATTAAAATTTTACCATGTGGAGCAAAAATCTCATAAAACTTCGTGTAAAAATATCATATCTTGGTTTGCTATATTTTCGGAGATATGCTCTCAGGAAGTTATGGTTTTTGTGGGCTCCAGAATTCTTTCACAAATAGGTGACCTAGGGAAAATCATCATAATTTGTTTTCTACGAGGATTCAGAAGCTGGAAAATTTAACACGTGGAGAAAAAATTGCAAATAACTTCATGTAAAAATTTCAAATCTTGGTTTGCTATATTTTTGGAGACATTCTCTGAGGAAGTTAGGGTTTTTGTGGGCTCCAAAATTCTATCTCAAATAGGTGACCTAGGGAAAACCGTCATAAATTTCGTCTCAGGCATCAGATTTAAATTCTGTAAAAACTGGTTGAAATTGCACAAACTGTAGTTTCTTGTGTAGAAATTTCAAGGTTGAAGGTTGAAATAATGACACTTGGCATCCTATACAACTTTGCTCTACTGAACTAGTCCATAATCAGGTCATCGTGGTGGCATAACTCTTTATTGAAGAATCTAATATCGATAAGACTTATGGGGTTCGAAAGAGGACTCGAAGAGATACCAAAGGAAGAATTTTTAGAACATATATATCTGAAATTACAGAGCTACAATCATTTCAAGATCCAGCTCCTAAAAGTAAGAATAGGGTGTGTATTTTTTTAAAAATTGCATTAGCTTTGTTTGAAAAAGCGGTGTGAAGTGATTCAAAGGGCATAGTGAAGCATAGATATCATTGTTTGAATTCAAAATGCCTCGAAGCAAGAAAATAGAAACACCTATTAAGAAACCAGAAATCTCTGCGTTGACGCATGAAGAAGAGGAATAAATGCAACATGATATATCAAAATTACGAGACCAAGTGCAACAATTTTTTCTCTCTCAAAGAGTAAACAAAAATGAAATGAAAGCTAACATGGATGGTTTGAAGAATAGTATAAAATAATATATGGAAAGTTTGAAGGATGGCATCAAAGGAAACATGGAATATTTTAAGAATGGTTTAAAAGCAGACATGGAAGCTTTGAAGGAAGGTTTGACAAAGTTGCTACAAGAAATCCTTCCTAATGGAGAAAAGGTGTTAGATAAAACTCATGATGAGAAAAAAATAAATGCTAATCATGATTTCATAGACTCTAACATTGGATTGAAACCCCACCATATTCCAAAGATCAATATGAGGAAGTTTGATTGCAAGGATCTGGTAACATGGATACTACAGATGGAGCAATATTTTGATCTTCATAATGTGCAACACTCATAAAAGGTACACATTGCAACTTTGTATTTAGAACCCAATCCGTTTGTATGGTATCAATGGATTTGTTCTCGTAAACCACTTGTCACATGGTTAATTTTTATGGAGGAAATGATATCACATTACACAGAGAGAAACACCTTCTTTAGCAAATTGATAAATCTCAAACAAAAGGGTTCAATGGCAGAGAGCATTAAGGACTTCCAAAAATTGAATATAAGGGTAAATGATATTCTAGAGGAGCATATGATTGATGTATGCATATGGACTTGAAAGGATAACATACAACTGAGGTTCACTTTTGGGAATCTGATTCATTATAGAAGGCATTCAGGTTGGAAAGTAAAATTGAAAGCAAAATTATGGAAACAGGGAAGCCTACCACTCACAACTATAAATATGGAAGTGTTGTTGCTCCTAGCCTTCCACAACCTACAACGTTGACACCACAACAATTGTAAGAAAACAGAGAGAAATGGATTTGTTACAGTTGTGATAGAAAATACACTAAAGATCATAAGTGTGTTGAGAAGAAATTAATTTACATAGATTTTGAAGAGGAGGAAGAAAATGAACAAGAAATGTCAAAAAAGAGAATAACCCCAAACAAAGAATAAATGAATCCGACCATATCTTGTAATCCATTGGTAGGAATTACCACTCCTCAAACTCTCAAGATAAGTAAATATCAGGAAGAAGAGGTAATAGTGTGGATTGATTTGGGTAGTACCCATAATTTTATTCATTGTAAGATAGGCAAGGAATTGAATTGCTTCCTATATCCAACACCAAAGTTTCAAGTAATGGTTGCAAATGGAGTGACCATAAATTTCTCTAGAAAGTGCCATAATATGAAGCTATCGATGGGAGAATATTTATTGAATAGTCCAATTCTTTCCATTCCAATGGGTGGTGTTGATGTTGTACTAGGAGTCCAATTGCTACAATCTTTGGGTACGATAAATTTTAAATTTCAAGAACTTTTCTTGATTTTTTTTGGGAAGGAAAGGAAGTTGAATTAAGGGCTATCGAAGGGAAACCAAGAAAGATAATTAGCTCTAATGGCATGACAAAGCTTCTAAAGAAAGAACAACAAGGCGTAGTTGCACAATTATGTTCACTGGAGGTTCAAACATCGATCATTCTAAGGTTCGAGTAGTGTAAGATCACATTGAGTATCAACAAGAAGTTCTCCAACTCTTAAAGGATAACCTCACTTTGGTGTGGAATAGAATGAAACAACAGACAAATCAACATCGCAGCGAAAGAAGTGTTGATGTAGGTGATTGGGTATTTTTACAGCTACACCCATGCAAACCAATGTCCCTCAAGCAAGCTAAGAAGGATTATAAATTATTACCAAAGTATTATAGTCCTTACAAGTTTATGCAAAAGATTGGTACAATGGCATACAAATTGGAGCTTCCTGTATCTTCCCAAGTGCACCCAATTTTCCATGTTTCATGGATAAAGAAGGTTATAGGTGACAAGCTCCTAGTTCAAACAATATTTCCAGAACTTGATGAGGAAGAAAAAATCATAATGGAACCTAAAGCAGTCACAGAAACAAGAACTTGAAAACTACGAAATCAATCAATTTCATATTATCTCATCAAGTGGAAGAACTTACCAGCTAAAGATTCCACATGGGAGGATGAGAATTTTATATAGAAGCATCCAGAACTACTCAAGCATTGAGGACACCAACTTTTTGAAGGAGAGGGGCATGTTATGTCCCTATAATAATAGTGTATTCCCTCATTTTTATTGTTAGTGTAGCCCCCACATTGTTATTTTTGTGCCGATGTAGTCCCCATATTGTTATTATTGTGCCCCATAGAAGCCCACTATTGTTATTGTTGTGCCCTTACATTATTATTGTTATTTCAACTCTGACTATATTGTGACCCCTTAGACTCCTAGATATATAAAGCAACTTTTTTTATTTGAATCATCGAAGAATTTTTCATTTTGTGTCCCCCTCGAAGAGGATAATTTTGAATTCATTCATCTATCTCTTTTTCTATTTTGTGAGTTGGTTGCTATACAATAAAAGTCAATAGATCATTATATCGAAAAACTATTGCTAGTATACAATAGCAACATTCTTGTTTCAATTTAAGTAAAGAAACAAAAGTTGTGGATAAAGAAACAATAGTTGTGACTCAGATAACAACAATTGTGACTTAGGCTAAAACAATTGTAACTAAGGGTACAACAATTGTAACTCTAGACAGAAGTAACAAATATGTATTTAAACAATAAAAACAAAGTAAAAAAATAATAATAAAACAATGAAAAATAAAAATAAGAAATAGAGCTTTAATGTTATATATCTATATATATATATATATATATATATATATATATATATATATATATATCTAGATAAGAAAAAATGAAAGAATGTTACCTAGTTGCAGGTGTGGGGACTTACGATGTTCAAATCTACATCATTTGTGACTTTATGAAGAAAATAATTCGTTGTGACTCATTGATGATATAAGCACAATTGATGACCATTGACAAGAAAAAAACACCAGTGTTCTTGATGGTAGTGAAGCGCACTGTCCCATTGCCATATACTTCACTAAACTCATAAGGGCCTAACCATCTAGATTGAAGCTTCCCCAGGAAATATTGAAACTTGAAATCATATAATAATGCCCAATCACCTTTTCATGTGAACCTAAACTATTTATGGGTAATGTTCCATTTGTTGGCATTATGATATAGGTATGATACGGGTGTTGTCCTTGATGACAACTCACTCAAATGACAGATCATAGTGTAGCAGGTCAAGAGCAAAGAATTAATGATTAAAGAGAGGTATACGCAGGTTAACCTTGATGAAAGCGCGTATACACGCGAGTTAGCAGAACAAAAGGTGTGTATACGTACACACGCAATTTCACAGAAGGAAAGGCATGTACATGTTGGAAAACTAAGTTTTGGCCTGTGGTATTGGGTCCATGGTATTTTGGTATTGGTCCATGGTATTTGGTCCGAAGTATTGACCCTACGTATTGGGTCCAAGGTATTGGTTCTATGTGGTTTTGGACCATGGTATTGAGAGAGGCCTAAACCTATATAAGGAGAAGATCATTAGGCCAAGAAGTGCAAGTGTGCAAGTGATGAATATCTGATGAAGTGTGAGATCTAGAATGTTGGTTATGGGTTTGTGATGCTTTGCTTGATCTGAACTAAGGAGACACCTATGCGGTTGATAAAAGTTGATGGACCAGGATCATGAAGACTAAAATGCATTATCATTATATGGTATGATCATGAATAGATCTGAATACTGACGCATGTCTTATCCTTTACATCTTATGTTTTGGGTATATCTAAAGTTGAAAATTGCAGCGAAGATGTAAGTAATTATTTTCAGATTTGTACGCGTGTTCTCTCTGGTGAAAGAGCATATACACACTGGTTTGACACATTCAAGTAGCATATACATTATGAGATTTGATATTTTAGGTTGTTGTTTGTTCTAGTGATTGTTACAGAGTTCTGGGCTCTAGTCTATGTTCTGGTGACTATGTTTTGATGATAGGGTTTCAGTGATTCAGTTGTTGGGTGATTCAAAGTTAATGATTGTATTGCAGTGGTGATTGTTTTGTATTTATGGATCTAGTTTGAAAATTTATGAAACGTGGTCCATGGAAGAAAAGAGAAGGTTGTAGCCTTCTATAGACCAGCACCTACATACTAGTACATCAGCTAGTACAAGAGCTAAGGGGGTTGTAGCTCCCTTCTAGGAGAATCTGGAGAATGAGAGAAGGTTGTAGCCTTCTGCAAGTAGAAGCCTGCGTACTGGTATAAGACTACACCAGTACAGAAATATTGTAAAAAGAAGTTTCTTATTAAAAGAAGATAGAGACGAATTGCAGCAGGTGGTTTTCACCCACATTGGGTTTCCACCTTATATCATGGTGTTCATGTGTGCTTCTTATGTGTGATGATCTGTTCTGTTTTACTGCACCTATTTACTATTCATATCGTTAATAATGTTCTGATGCACTCGTTGAAGATCAACTAACTGAATTATAAGTTTACTGGATATATGCTAGTTGCATTAAACACAGTCGTGTATACACGCGGGTTGCCTTAATTGAAGTAGCGTATATGAATCTGATAATGGAAATGAAAAGATTATTGATTTGATAATACTGATTCACCCCCCCCCCCCATCTCAGTATTATTTCCAACAATTGGGATCAGAGCAGGTCCTTCAAAAGAAGCTTGATCGCTTGAAGGAAGATCCATCAGGATGAGTAATCACGAAAGAGAGGGATCCATTAGACCACCAATCTTCGATGGGAGCAATTTTGTCTACTGGAAGATAAGAACCACATCATATCAACAATCACTTGGAAAGGATGTTGGGGAATCTTGGAAGGAGGATATACATATCCATCAGCAATTCCTCCAGATACAACAGATAGAAAGCAATATGAACTCAATGCCAAAGCTATTACTGTCTTGTTGGGAAGCTTGACACAACCAGAATTTTTCAAGGTCATGCAGTTCAAATCAGCCAAAGAAATATGGGACAAAATCATTCTAAGCTATGAAGGAGATGATCAAGTATAACATGCTAAGCTTCAAACTCTCATAATACGGTATGAAACTCTTAAGATGCATAGTAATGAAATCATAGCTAATTACTTCCTGCGTATAGATGAGATTGTCAGTTGTATGAGGAATCTGGGTAAAGAAATTAAGGAAGTTGTCTTAGTTGAGAAAGTTTTGAGATCCTTGTCTGCTAAATTTGAATCCAAAGTGTTTGCCATAGAAGAAAAGAAGGATCTGCAGAAATTCATTATGACGCAACTTCACAGAATCTTAACTGCTTTTGAGATGAGGAAAGGAGGACCATTAGATATGAGAGAAATCACATTTAATGTATCAGCAAATGGAAAAGAAAAACTCAGTGAATCTGGATACATTTCAGAAGAAGAATATGAGGTAAATTTTGTCAAGAATCTTGAATGGGGATCTGGAAGGTTCAAAGGTAAGCTAACTTTCAAATGCTTTTCTTGTGGTAGAGTTGGTCACTACGTTGCTAGATGCCCTCATAACAAAGGAAAGATGCCCGAAGAAGGTAATAGAAGTTATTATACTCATGATAAAAGTAATGACTCATCCAATAATGATGAAGACATTAGAATTCTCATGGCATATGAAAATAAGGACGTAGAAATAGAAGAAGTTACCAGATTAAAAGAACAGCTGGAGACAGTAACCAAAGTAAGTGAGCAGTTGTAGGATGTAGCAAAATATCAGAGCATAAAAATTCAGATACTTCAATCTGATATCCTCTCTTTAAAAGAAGATCTTAAAGAATCAAAGAAGCAAAATAAAGAAGCTCTTGAAGAACAAGAACATGAAGTGCTCGAATTAAGACAACTGGTGGAAGAAGGAAGAAAAGATAGAGGAAACATAAGGAAGCAATATCTGGAAAAGGAAAAACAACATCAGGTTGAGGTAAATATCTTAAAAGGTAAATTAGAAGAAAAGGATAAACTGTTACGATTTCAAGACAGTACTAAGATTTTGGATGATATTCTTAGTAATCAAAGATCCACTGCTATTAAAACTGGTCTTGGTTTTTATGAAATTGTCGAAGGTGAATCTAGCTCATAGGGTGAGGAAAGGAATTCCAATACAAAATCTGAAATGATCAACAAGGAGATAAGTGGTCAACCCCAGCATCAATCTTTTGTTCCTAAAGGTGGAAGTGATAGACAATTATTTCCTCCGATGAATAATGTTGAATGTTATGTATGTCATAATCTTGGACATGTTGCAGCCAGATGCAGAAGTAGAATGGTTCAAGACCGTCACATAAAAAGGTCATCACGTTCGAGGTACTTGAAGGGATATTGTTTTTCTTGCAATATATTTGGTCACAAAGCCATTGACTGCTATAGGAGGAATATGAAAATATAATATGTTATCATGTAACAAGTTTGGACATAAAGTAAGGGAATGCAGGAGCAAAATTCGAACTCCAAAGCAAGAGGATCATACATCATCACAATTCCAAGTATTGAAGAAGACAAAATTAGAGACAGAAAGATGTTGCACAACTTAGTTAGCTAACATAACAAACACAGGGGAAACTGAAAGTGTAGACCTTTAGTATTCCAATTTTCATATGCAGATATTATGAAGATAAGTCACAAATATACGTGAGTTACAGGTTGCAGAGTCGCGTATATGGAGCTCTGAAGAAAAGGCAGCAGAACAGACTCAGGAAATGGTTCGGTCATGGTATATGATGATTGGCATAGGCTTAGGGGGAGCATATGCTTCGAATAATGCATTGTTGGCATTATGGTTAGAAGTCTTTGGTGATGATGCTTATTAACACATCTTGCTACTGATTGTTGTTTGACCAAGAGAATGGATTGTAGGTTACAGGTCTGGATGCTAGTGATAGATGCTTATGGTGTAGATCATAAGGTGTATGATAGTTGTTGATAACTATCATGGTCTTGTTTAGGTCCTTGGTCTTTGTAAATCATATGATGTATTTTGTTACCCCACTATGCATGGGATGGATGATGTAATGCTTCTTGTTTTTGAGTCATGTATAAACATTTGGTATCTCCCCACTTGGTTGGGATAGGAAGGTCATCTATGATGTATAGAGTCATGTTCTTTCTTGTAGAACATCTTTTTGCAGACCTTGCCTACAGTCAGGGGGAGCATGGACAACACAACAAATTAGAGATTTTAGCAAGTATTCAGGAGGAGTATGGACAGCAAAAGGTATATCAAGGAAGAGAATGTCTTGGTTTGCCCTTTTCCCTTGATGTCAAAGGGGGAGAGTGACTTGGTGTGGTTGTTGCCATCAAGTCCAAAGGGGGAGATTGTTGGAATTATGATACAAGTATGATACAGGTGTTGTCCTTGATGGCAACTCACTCATATGATAGATCATAGTGCAGCAGGTCAAGAGTAAATAATTAATGATTAAAGAGAGGTATACGCAAGTTAACCTTGATGAAAGCGCGTATACACACGGGTTAGATGAACAAAAGGCACGTATATGTACCCACACAGTTTCACAGAAGGAAAGGTGCGTACATGTTGGAAAACTAAGTTTTGGCCCGTGGTATTGGGTCCATGGTATTTTGGTATTGGTCCATGGTATTTGGTCTGAATTATTGACCCTAGGTATTGGGTCGAAGGTATTAGTTCTACGTGGTTTTGGACCATGGTATTGAGAGAGGCCTAAACCTATATAAGGAGAAGATCATTAGGCCAACAAGTGCAAGTGTGCAAGTGATGAATATCTGATGAAGTGTGAGATCTAGTATGCTCATTATGGGTTTGTGATGATTTGCTTGATCTAAACTAAGGAGACAGCTATGCAGTTGATAAAGGTTGATGGACTAGGATCATGAAGACTAAAATGCATTATCATTATATGGTATGATCATGAATAGATATGAATACTGACACATGTCTTATCCTTTATATCTTATGTTCTGGGTATATCTGAAGTTGAAAATTGTGGCGAAGGTATAAGTAATTATTTTTAGATCTGTACGTGGGTTCTCTCTAGTGAAAGAGTGTATACACGCTGGTTTGACACAGTCAAGTAGCATATACATTATGAGATTTGATATTTTAGGTTGTTGTTGGTTCTAGTGATTGTTGCAGAGTTCTGGGCTCTAGTCTATGTTCTGGTGACTGTGTTTTGATGACAGGGTTTCAGTGATTTAGTTGTTGGGTGATTCAGAGTTAATGGTTGTATTGCAGCAGTGATTGTTTTGTATTTATGGATCTAGTCTGAAAATTTATGAAACGTGGATCTGTTTTGTTTTACTGCACCTATTTACTATTCATATGGTTAATAATGCTCTGATGCACTCATTGAAGATCAACTAACTGAATTATAAGTTTACTGGATATACACTAGTTGCATTAAACACAGTTGCGTATACACGTGGGTTTCCTTAACTGAAGTAGCATATATGAATCTGATAATGGAAATGAAAAGATTATTGATTTTCTAATACTGATTCACCCCCCCTCTCAGTATTATTTCCAACACCATTATCACCATATGCTAGTTTAGGCTATCTTACATAAGTTCTCATGTCACCCTAAACTACGTAAGCACCCTATTTTGTCATCTCGGTATACAAGTCTAGGTATAACCATTGACGGGTCATCTATAAAGCCATACAGGATGCAAAGCTCCCACATATAAAGAGAACACATAAAGGAGAAGTGCACATGGTGTCTCTCTGCATAGACCACCCTCAACATCCTAGATTGTTTATATAGGCATCTTTTCATATCATTAATAAAATAGAATAAGCCCATAGAATACGGGCATCCCCAACAACTTTTCCCATGACTTCATTACTTATACCCTTCCATTTACAGAACAAGATAAAACAATTAAAACTCTAAAGTGTTCACATGTGAGCCATGGTCCCTATTGAACAAAGCCTACGGTAAAAGTCAAAATCATTTGCGTTTTCATTACTGTTCAACACCTTTTCTATGTTAGAAAAATTGAAGAAAAATTTATGTGGAGAGGCAGAGTAAAATATTTCGCGAAGCTACTTTTGGTGCAGCTCACCTTCGCACATTGCAGAGCTAATTTCACGAAGGTCTATGAAATTTGCAAAGCTGATTTCGCGGACCTGGATTTCGCAGAGCTATTGCAGAGACTTAATAAATACACAGAATTCACTTATGAAAAAAACAATGGTAAAAGCTTGGAGCATCACAAATAAAACTTAGGATTGATTTCTAAATCTTGCAAATACATTCACATGAGACTACAACTCATTCACCAAGTAAAAGCAAAACTTCACGTGGAATAACACATAGTAAAACACAATAACTATTGTTTTCACGCACCCACCAAAATTTGCTCCACCATTTTCTCCTCAGAGACTCTCGCTCTTTTTTTTTTACTCTCTTACCCTCTTTGCTACAAAATGACTTTTACATTCATATTTAACTCAACATACGATTTTACGTTTAATTCATGACAGAGAAAAATAATTAATATGGTGTTGTTGTTGAGTGTGATCAGAACCGCGTAGGTGTTTGTGGAGTATGGGCAATAGCTGTTGAATGAATGCTTGCACATATCTATTTAGCAAAATACATTAAATGCTTTAAATTCCTTGTTGCGTTTTGGAATAGTTCGTGCTTGGCTTCAATCCTTCCATCTTCAAATAGAAACGCAACCTGCAAAAATGCTTCTAACAAGTATGGCTGCTATTAGAATGTTTATTGCGGTGGTTGGGATTATTATTTCCAACACTCCCCCTTAATCACAATTGCTGCCATTGACAATTCCCAAATAGTTTCTAAGATAATAAAAACTTTTACATGCCAATGGCTTTGTGAAGATATCAACAAATTGTTCCTGTGACTTGCAGTGTTGCAACACAATTTCACCATTGTTAATAAACTCTCTAATATAATGATATTTAGCATCAATATGCTTTATCCTCTTATGGAAGACATAATTCTTTGATAAAGCAATTGTTGAGGTGTTGTCGCAAAAAATAGTTGTCACTCCCTCTTGGTCATGACGAAGATCCCTCAACTTCCTTCTCATCCAAACTACCTGACACACTACTGCTATTGCTACGACATATTCAGCTTTTGTTGTTGACAATGACACTATTGGCTACTTCTTGGAGGCCCATGAAATGACTCCGGAACCCAAATGAAAAACATATCCTGACGTGCTCTTTCTGTCATCGATACTGCCTACTCACATTGTCAACATAACCAACCAACCTAGGATCACTTATTTTTGTGTACAAAATGCCATAATATTTTGTCCCATTGACATACCTTAAAATCATTTTCGCTATTTGCAAATGTGTCTCCTTGGGTGTCTCCATGAACCTTGACACCAAACTCACTGCATACATTATATCTGGCCTAGTGGCGGTCAAATACATCAAGCTTCCTATCATGATTTTGTATAATGTCGGATTGACATTGCTACTACAATCTTCTTTGCTCAACTTCAACCCTATGGCAGTTGGAGTTGGTGCAAACTTTTTGTTCAGCATTTTAAACCTCTCCAAAATGTCTGCCACATACTTCGATTGAGAGATAAAAATGCCTTTTTCAGTTTGCTTCACTTTTATGCCCAAAAAATATCTTAATAATCTCAAGTCAGTCATTTCAAATTCACTCTTTATGACTTGTTTGAAATCAGTGATGAGGAAATCATCACTGCCTATAAAAATCAAATCATCTACATATAAGACGACAATGAGAATATTACCTTCTCTCTCTTTGATGTAGAGAGTAGGCTCACCGTCACATTTGTCGAAACCATTGTCCAACAAGTAAGCATCTATCCTGTTTTACGATGCGCACAGTGCTTGCTTCAACCCATAAAGAGCTTTCCTCCACCGTTACACTTTGTCTTCTTGGCCTTCAACCTCATAACTAGGTGGTTGCGCAACATACACTTCCTCTTTCAGCACTCCATTCAAGAATGTTGATTTTACGTCCATTTGATATACTCTCCATTTGTGTTGTGCGGCAATCGCCACAACTACGCACACTGTCTCCATCCGTGCGACCAGCGCGAACATCTTCGTGTAATCTCTTCCATGTTGCTGCTTATATCCTTCGGTAACTAGCCTTGCTTTGTGCCTTTCAATCTTTCCCTCAATGTTGATTTTGATCTTATAGATCCACTTTACTCCAATGACATGTTTTCCTTTCGAAAGACTCACTAACTCCCATGTGTCATTCCTTTCTATTGCTTCTATTTCTACCTCCATTGCCATAACCCACTTTTCTTCTTTGACTACATCTTCAAAATGGGTTGGGTCATCTACATGACAAAACAAGGCAAATAAGGAATTCAAACCAACGCTACTATCAGCTTCATCTTGCTCATAAATTTCATTTAAATTTCTGAATCTTGGTCTTGTTGTGCTTGTTGAAGATGGGCTTCACATATCACTTGGTGTTGCACTTCGCGGTGTGCTTGGAGAAGCACTTTCTTGGCTGCACAAAACTGTCCTATTATTTGTTTATGGTGTTGCTTGCTGCCTACTTTGTTTCACTTTAATAGGTGTAGAGGGAGTCATTGTTGAGGAATTACTTGCTGTTGTTAATTCCTCTTTCTCGTCATGTGGTATACATGCTTTGACATTGATTGTCTTCTCTAAACTTTCATCACATGCTTCCTCTTCTATAAACTGCACACCTCTGCTGATTATGACCTTCTTGGTTAATGGATTGTAGAGTTTGTATGCCTTGGGTTCATCACTGTATCCAACAAATATGCATTTCTCCCCCTTGTTTTCCAACTTCTTCCTCAACTCATCTGGGACATGTGCATAAACCACACATCCAAAAACTCTCATGTGGGTGACACCATGCTTTCTTCACTCCATGCCTCTTCAGGAACTATGTTTTGGACACTTTTGGTTGGACAACTATTTAGGATATATGCTACACATGCAACAACTTCAGCCCAATAGTCATTTGGAAAATGCTTTGCCTTCAACATACTCCTTGCCATCTCCATAATGGTCATTTTCTTCCTTTCTGCCACACCATTTTTCTGAGGTGTATGCCTTCTTGTAAATTGCTTGTGGATTCCATGCTCCCTACAAAAATGAAGGAAATCATTTGAGATGTATTCTCCACCTTTGTCAGTCCTGGGGACTTTCATGTAGTGTCCACTTTGCTTTTCAACAAGAGCCTTGTATTGGAAAAAGCACTCAAACACTTCACTTTTCTGTTTTAGGAGAAAGACCCATGTCTTCCTTGTGTAGTCATCTATGAAGGTCAATACATAGTGGCTGCCACCAATTGATGGTGTCTGCATTGGTCCAAATAAATCTGAGTGGACAATCTCCAAAGCTGCCTTTGCCCTTACTAACTTTCCTGCTGGAAATGTCTCTCTATGTTGCTTGCCCAAGATACATCCTTCACATATGTTGTCTAGTTTTTCTATGAGTGGTAAACCCTTCACCATGTCTTTCCTATGTAGCAAATTCAAACCTCCAAAGTTGAGATGTCCAAATCTCAAATGCCATAACCATTTTTCATCTTTTACCTCTACTTGAAAGTCTACTTATGTGACAACTGCCTCTTTTCTTCCATCTTCTTGTGAGTTCATTGAAAGTTGTGATTTTTCACCTTCTTTCTGCAAATCTGATTTTAATTTTGAGGGAAACATTCTATTGTTTGTCATATGAACCTTTTCAATTAGCTATCTTCTTGGAGGCCTATCCAAAATTGTGCATACATCATTCTTGAAAAAGACATTGTAGCCCTTTTGTATGAGTTGTCCAATGCTTATGAGGTTATGTTTCAGACCGAGGACAAAGTAAACATCTGAGATGTACTTCTTCTCCCCCTTCTTTGTTAGGATATTAACTCTTCCTTTTCCCATGATAGATACTTTGCTATCGGTCCCTAATGTCACTTCAAATTTCACACTTTCATCTAGATTGGAAAACATTTCTATGTTTCTTGACATGTGGTTGCTACACCTTGAATCTAGATACCATATATCACTATGTTTTTCTTATGCTACATTACAAGCTAAAAACATGATATCATGGTTCTGATTTTCTCTTGTGAAATTACACTTGGTTTGTTACTAATGTCATATTGCTTCTTTCTACATTCATTTGCATAATGACCATACTTCTTACAGTAATGACATTGGACTTGAGATTTATCATACCTCTAACCTTGTGCTTGATTTTGGCTTCGGCCTTGACTCGGATTTTGATTGCTGCCTCTTCCACTTGAGCATGAAGGGCTGCTTCAATGGTGGCCCGGTTATAGGTGATATGGAAAGCCTTGCAAATCTGTCGACAATTTCTTCAAATTCAGTCCAAATTCCTTCTTCTTCACTTATTGGCATATCAGTCATTTACAATTAAACTGATAGCCTCATGGTTTTCCTCTAGAAAAAAAATTCCATTTACTTGACAAACAGATCCTATGTTCTTATCGAGACTATAATTCCAAAGGAATTACCCAAAACACTATTGGCGCTCTAAAACTGAGAAAACAACGTTTCCCAGGAAAAATACACAATCAGCGGGAATTTTGCTCGAAAGGAACAAAATACACTATCGGTGCTTTTGTATGGCTCTCCTTCCTTCCTTCCTCTGATACGATAATATATATGTATATATCGGAGATGTCAATTGGCGATCCCGCTACGCCAAGGACTTGGCACTCCCTCTCTGAACTTGCAATGTGATCATCCTCGCGGACCCGACGTCCCTTTCCACCCTTCGCTATAATATTTCAGGTCTGGATTGTTGGGGCTTCGGCACTCGGCGGTTCCAAAGGCTCTCTCCCTCCTCTTGTGCTTCTCCGATGAGATATTGGTTCAGACCCGATACGGTAATGAACCAAAGTTTACAAAATCTTAAGTCCAGAACTCTACATCGGCTAAGTAATTTCAAGAATTCTCTGTGTAAAACAAAGTTTCCGCATGGAAGCTTAACAATGTGTGTAAGAGGAAGTAGATGAGCCGATGTAAGGAAATACACACTAACAAGCTTAAAATCAATGTTAAGAGGAAAAAATGAACCGAATTTCCATTAGTCACGTTTAGAAAGCAAGAATCGCAACCAGATATCAGTACAAATTACAGTTAACAGAGAACCTTATAATCAAATATAGAGAGAGGGTTTTCTTCAGATAATAGTGCTTCCAGCCTGACTCCAACTCTACGCCTCCCGTCATTTTATTTATAATCAATGGATAAATCCTTCTCAGCCATTACCCTTTACAAAAGCATGCTTTTACATAGAGTGATTTAAAGCATTCATGCATAAAAGTTATTGTCTCTTATCTATGATCGATTATTATAGAATGTTTTATTCTTAATTCTATCCCTGTCTTAAACTAAGAAAGCATGGAAACTACTAGCTAAAGGACCCCACTCCCTTGCCTGTAGATTTTTTTGGATTTTTGGAATATGTTTGAAGACTTTTCCCTCTAAGTCACATGCTCCTGCATCAAACTCCTGAGGACAAAATTCTTCATGGGCTCCTGTCCATGAGCTCTTCTACAGAATTGCCCAGTTTCTATAGCATATCTTTTGTAATCCAAGTAGCTTTAGCGGTTGGTATATCCTTCCATTTTACCAAATTCTAGAAGTACTCTTGTCCCCTTGTTTTTTTAAACACCTTCTTGTACAAAATTATTTCTGGTTGCAACTCCTTTGCTGTTGGTAATTGTTTTACCCAGTCAATCTCTTGGTTCTCTTGATCTTGTGTTGTATCATCTGCATTTTCGCCTTCATATTTGTATAGGTCTGCAACATTAAAAATTGGTGATATCCCAACATCAGGGGGTAGCTCAATCTCATAGGCCTTTGCATAAAACTTTGTTAACACCCTGCATGGCCCAATTTTCTTGAACTTCAATTTATTATACTCCCTCTTTGGAAATATCTCCTTTCTGAGATGTGCTAAGACTAGATATCCAACTTCAAATTGCACCTCTCTTCTCCTCATGTCTTCTCTAGTTTTGTACTTAATGTTGCTATCCTGTAGATGTTGTTTCACTTGTTCATGTATTGCTCGTATTTCTGAAGCAAAATCCTCACCCTTTGCCCTTCTCATCTCTTCTTTTCCCAAGTTTCTCAACTTAGATATTCGTCTTGGATGCATTCCATAAACAATATGGAATGGACTCTATCCTATACTCCTATTAGGTGAGTCATTATATGCATACTCAACTTGTGCTAACACTCAATCCCATTGCTTTGGATGTTCTGTAGTAAGGCTCCTTTAAAGATTGCCTAAACTCTTGTTCACCGCTTCAGTCTTTCCCTCAGTTTGTGGATGATAGGTAGAAATAAAACTTAATTTAGTTCCCAGCTTCTTCCATAGTGTCCTCCAGAAATGTCCAAAAAATTTGGAATCCCTGTCTGAGACAATACTTTTGGGAAATCCATGCAATCTTACAACCTCCTTAAAAAACAAGTTAGCAATGTGAGAAGCATCACTAGTTTTATAACATGGAATAAAGTGTGCCATTTTTGAAAATCTGTCCACTACAACAAAAATTGAATCATTACGTCTTTGAGTCTTTGGTAAGCCCAACACAAAATCCATACTTACCATATCCCAAGGTCTATTTGGAATTGGTAATGGAATATAAAAACCTGTGTTTTGGCTCCTTCCCTTTGTATATTGACAGATTTTGCAAGTTCTCACATACTTCTCCACTTTAGACTTCATTTTTGGCCAAAAATAAAATCTGCTTAACTGTTCAAAGGTCTTCTCTATGCCAAAATGTCCTACAAGTCCTCCACTATGTTTTTCTTTGATTAAATTCTCTCTCATTGAATAGTTTGGTATGCACAACTGATTTTTCTTAAATAACAGTCCATCTTGTAGGAAGTAATCTAACCATGTACTTCTATCCATCAAAATAATATTTTTACAGGCCTCAAATGCCTCTTTAAAATCTGAATCAGTCTCATACAGTTCTTTAAGAAAATCAAAACCCAACACTTGGATTTGACTCTCTTGAAATAATACATTCCTCCTACTTAAGGCATCTGCAACTTTGTTTGACTGCCCATTTATATGTTTCAAAACAAAATGGAAACCTTGAAGATACTCTACCCATTTAGCATGTTTCTGGCTGAGCTTTGGCTACTACATTATAAACTGTAATGCATGGTTATCTGAGTAAAGAATAAATTCTTTTGACATTAAATAATTCCTCCATTTCTTCAATGACTGCACAACTGCGTAGAATTCTTTATCATAAGAAGAATACTTCTTTTCAGAATCATTTAGTTTTTCACTAAAATAGGCTATTGGTCAGTTTTCCTGACTTAATACACCCCCAATTGCTTCTCCACTGGCATCACACTTCACTTGAAAAGGTTTGTTAAAATCAGGCAGAAATAAAATAGGCTTTTCAGTGATTTTTTCCTTTAACAGTTGAAAATTCTTCTCAGCTTCAACAGTCCATTTAAATGGTTGTTTATCCTTCTTTATGGTCTCAATAATGGGTGCATTTATCTTTACTAAAATTCTTGATGAATTTTCTATAAAAGCTAGCAAGACCATGAAAACTCCTTACCTCAAAAACGCTCGTAGGTGAATTCCACTCCATGATTGCCTTGATCTTCTCTGGATCCATTTTCAGCCCTTCAACAGAAATAACAAAACCCAAGTACAGTAGTTGTTCTTTCATGAATGAACACTTCTTCAAATTCAACAATAATTTCTCTTGTTGTAGCCTTTGTAAGACATAATTCAAATTCCTCATATGCTCCTCCTTAGACCTGTTGTAAACTAATATATCGTCCAGATATACTATTACAAACTTACCAATGAACTCTTTAAGAACTTCATTCATGAACCTCATAAATGTACTTGGTGCATTTGACAACCCAAAAGGAATTACTCTCCACTCCTACAGTCACTCATTTGTCTTAAAAGCGATTTTCCACTCATCCCCTTCTCTTATTCTTATCTGATGATACCCACTTTTAAGATCTAGTTTTGAAAAATACTTTGCTCCACTCAAGCAATCCATTAAATCTTCAATTCTAGGCAAAGGAAATCTGTACCTGATTGTGATTTTATTCATGGCTCTTGAATCTATACACATTCTCCAGCCTCCATATTTCTTTGGACTCAGCACTGTCGGCACTACACAAGGACTCAAGCTTTCTCTTATTAGCCCTTTGTCAAGCAATTCTTGCACCTGCTTTCTAACCTCCTCATTTTTTGTACAAGTCATTCTATAAGATGCTTTGTTAGGTAGGCTTGCTCCAAGAATCAAATCTGTATGATGGTTGATTCTTCTAATGGGTGGTAATTCATTAGGAAAATCATCAAAAATAATATCACAATATTTCTGCAACATTTCTTGAATTTCAATGGGTAAATCAGAAACTTTAGTACAAGTCATTATTACCTTGGGCTTGCAAATTATAACAAAATTTACCACATTTTCTTCAATCTGCTTCAAATATTCCTTTCCTCCAAGTAAAAGAGTTTTTAGATCAGTTTTCTTTCCTCGTACATCTTCTTATTGCAGAGGCAGCAACATATGATTGACACCACACTTTTCAAACTTGTAGGTGTTTCTTTTCCCATCATGCATGGCTCCTTTGTCATATTGCCAAGGTCTTCCAAGCAATATGTGACACACATCCATTCGCATCACATCTCGAACAATTTTATCTTTATACTTTCCCACCTGAAGTTCCACTTCACATTGTTCATTTACTAATAGTTGATGTCCCTTTTACAACCATGACACCTTGTAAGGTGTTGGATGTTTCATTGTCTTCAGCTTCAATTTCTCCATCACTTCTGTAGAGACCAAATTATCAATGCTGCCACTATCAACGATCATCTGGCAACATTTCCCTTGGATTTTACACATTGTCCTGAATAGAGTCTTCCTTTGTGATGGTTCAACCACCTCCTTTGCTAGCTTGAGCAAAACTTTATTAATTACCAAAGATTCTCCTCTCTCTGGTATATTTTCTTCTTCTGTTACTGTTGTTGCTGGTGCTTCTCCCTCAGCTTGAGAAACAATGGCATTCCTCTTATTTTTTTCTACATTCTCTGGGCACTCAAAAGCTCTGTGTCCCAGCTTGTTACATTTGTAACATCTTATTTCTCTGCCTCTTCCTCTGCCTCCTCTTCCTCTAGAAAAACTCCCTCTGCCTCTTGCATCACCTCCTGTGGGTGCATGTTGGGTTGAGCTACTACTAGCTCCATATTTAGGTGTTGTAGATCTCCCTCTACCAGCTTGACTTCCCCTTCCTCAGAAAGTATCTCTCCCTCTGGCAGACTGTTTCCTCATGAGTTTTTCTTCAGCTTTCAGTGGTATCTGATAAGCTTCCTCTACTGGTTTAGGAGACAGTAGACTTAACTCATCTTGAATTTCCATCCTGAGACCATTCATATATCTAGCCACCTTCTCATCTATATCCTGGGCTTCTCCAGCTCTTATGCTTACCTTATAGAACTCCTCTGTGTATTCTTTCACTGTCAAAGATCTCTGCCTTAGATTTTTCATTTGTCTAAACAAGGTTTGCTAATAATTACTTGGCAGAAACTTACCTCTTAACTTTGCTACCATGCTGCTCCAATTCTTGATTGGTTGTTTGTCAAGTCTCTTCCTTTCTGCCTGTACACCATCCCACTAAAGCACTGCATGGCCTTTTAACTTGGTGACAACAAACTTGACTTTCTTCTCATCTTTTGTTTCTTCATAATAGAAGAATTTATCCATGCCATTAATCTAGTCTATTAATTCTTCTGGATTCAGTCCTCCTTCATATATTGATACCTCAGTCTTTGGTGTGGTTGTGGATCTCAGCACTGACTGAAAGAACCTCATCTTAGGAGTAACTGTTACAGCTTCCTCCTCTGCAGCTTCAATCTCAGGTTCACTAACATCTCCATCATCGATGTTCCTGCCTGTTGTTAATGCATCCAATCTAGCTTGCATCTGTTGCACAACTTCCATTACTTCAGCATTTGCAACAGGCCGTCCTCTTCCACCACGTCCTCGTCCTTTTCCAAATCTGAAAGCCATAGTAACTTTCCTTCTCCTGCTTCCGAGATTCAATCCAATGTCAGATGGTGGCTCTGATACAACTAATGGTGGCCCAGTTGCAAGCGATATGGAAAGCCTCACAAATCTGTCCACAATTTCTTCAAATTCAGACCAGATTCCTTCTTCTTCACTTATCGGTGTATCAATCATTTACAATAATGGTTTTCCTCCAGAACATAAATTCTTGTTATTTGACAAACAAAGCCTCTGTTCCTATCGGGTCTATAATTCCAAAGGAATTACCCAAAACACTATCGGCGCTTTAAAACTGAGAAAACAATGTTTCCCAGGAAAAATACACAATCAGCAGGGATTTTGTTCCAAAGGAACAAAATACACTATCGGCGCTTTTGTATGGCTCTCCTTCCTTCCTTCCTCCGATACGATAATATATATGTATATATCAGAGATCGCAATCGGTGATCCCGCTACGCCAAGGACTTGGCACTCCCTCTCTGAACTTGCGATGCGATCATCCTCGCAGACCCAACATCCCTTTCCGCCCTTCTCTATAATATTTCCGGTCCGGATTGTCGGGGCTTCGACATTCGGCGGTTCCAAAGGCTCTCTCACTCCTCTTGTGCTTCTCCGATGCGATATTGGTTCGGACCCGATACGGTAATGAACTAGAGTTTATAAAATCTTAAGTCTAGAACTCTATAGCGGCTAAGTAATTTCAAGAATTCTCCGTGTAAAATAGAGTTTCCGCATGGAATCTTAACAATGGATGTAAGAGGAAGTATATGAGCCAACGTGAGGGAAAACACACTAACAAGCTTAAAATCAATGTTAAGAGCAAAAACTGAACTGAATTTCCATTAGCCACTTTCAGAAAGCAAGAATCGCAACCAGATATCAGTACAAATTACAGTTAACAGAGAACCTTACAATCAGATACAGAGAGAGGGTTTTCTTCAGATAATATTGCTTCCAACCCGACTCCAACTCTGAGCCTCCCGTCATTTTATTTATAATCAATGGATAAAGCCTCCTTGGCCATTACCCTTTACAAAAGCATGCTTTTACATAGAGTGATTTAAAGCATTCATGCATAAAATTAATTATCACTTATCTATGAGCGATTATTATAGAATATTTTATTCTTAATTCTATCCCTGTCTTAAACTAAGAAAGCATGGAAACTATTGGCTAAAGGACCCCACTCCCTTGCCTGTAGATTTTTTTGGATTTTTGGAATATGTTTGAAGATTTTTCCCTCTAAGTGACATGCTCTTGCATCATTCTTCCACCTCTGTGTGGGCTTCTTCCTCTTCCTATAGCATATGATCTTCCTTTGCCTTGACCTTGACCAAATGACACTTGTGTCTTGAAGGCATGCTCCAATGAAGAGCTTGTTGCTCTATTCAATCTATGTTCATGAGAAATCAGTGATACATTAAGCTCATCCACTCGGAACTGTGAGAGATCCTTTGTCTCTTCTATGGCCATAACAATGGCCTCAAACCTTGCTAGCAAACTTCTCAAAACTTTCTCAACTATTCCTCTTTCCTCAAGTGTCTCGCCATGAGACCTAATTTGAGTAACCAGTCCACTTACATGTGTAAAAAATGAGTCTATATTCTCAGACTCTTTCATACAAAGTGTTTCAAAATCTTTCCTCAACATTTGTAGCTTTGTTGTCTTGACTTTTGCCATGCCTTGGTAGGCTGTCTGGAGGGTGTTCCATGCTTGCTTGGACTTCATTATTGTTGCAACCCTTAGGAAAATACTTTCATGAACTGCTTGGAAAATATAAAACAGGGCTTTTGAGTCATTCTTCCTATTGTCCCTTAAAAAATCTCTTTCTTGTTGAGATAAGGCATTGTATGCTACTGCATCTACTGGTTCTTGAAAACAATTCTCCACCAAATCCAAAAAAATCTTCAATAGAAAGCAGCACCTTCATTGTAATACCCAAATAATAATAATTTTTGCCATTAAACTGAGGTATTTGAGGATTAGTCAAGCTTGTGCTTGATGTTGCCATTTCTGAGAGTAAAGAAAAAATTCTACTTGTTGGTAAATATGCTTTAAAAAAATCTACCCTCAAAAGAATTCTCACTGCTAGTAAAAACACTTGTTTTTATACAAACAATATTTAACTCGCTCTCATGCCATGTTAGAAAAATTGAAAGAAAAATTATGCAGAGAGGTTCACGAAGCTACTTTCGCGCAACTCACCTTCGCCCACCACGGAGGTAATTTCTCGGAGGTCTATGACATTAGCTAAGCTGATTTTGGGATTTCACAGAGCTATTGCAGAGACTTAATAAATACACAGAATTCACTTATGGCAAAAACAAAAGTAAAAACTTGGAGCATCAAAAATAAAACTTAGGATTGATTTCTAAATCTTGCAGATACATTCACATGAGACTGAAGCTCATTCACCAAGTAAAAACAAAACACCATTCACATGAGACATTCACCAAGTAAAAACAAAACACTTCACATGGAATAACACACACTAAAACACAATAATTGTTGTTTTCACATGCCCACGAAAATTTGATCCACTATTTTCTCCTTAGAGACTCGCTCTTTTTTTTTGCTCTCTTACCCTCTCTACTACAAAATGACTTTTACATTCATATTTAACTCAACGTATGATTTTACATTTAATTCATTCATGACAGAGCAAAATAATTAATATGATGTTGTTGAGTGTGATCAGAATCGCCAAAGTGTTTGTGGAGTGTGAGCAATAGTCACTGAATGAATGCTTGCCCATATCTATTTAGCAAAATTAAATGCTTTGAATTCCTTATTGCGTTTTGGAATGCTTCGCGTGTGGCTTCAGACCTTCCATCTTCAAACAGAGAAGCAACTTGCAAAAATGCTTGACAAGTATGGCTGGTGTAAGAGTGTTTATTGCGGTGGTTGAGATTATTTTTTCCAACATTTTATGCATTTCACATGCCAAGATTCCTGACTACGTAGTTAGTAGAGAGTTACAGGGAAAGTCGGTAAGTAATGGGTTGATCATTATCCAATGTCCGACCTTCTCTCCATAATAAATAGCCCTCAGCACAAATTCCTTTTTGAAAACATAGGCCGCATTGAGGAGTTTACATTTTGGTTCTTGTGCATCCTGAAAGTAATAGAGAGATATTGATTCAGTTTTGGTAAGGTCGACTTTGTTTCATAAAACTTTTTCGCCATGAACATGCAAAGGAAATTCGTCGAGATGCGGCATGTTGTGAAACTCAGGCAGATCGCGAGAAAATGGAGGAAGCTCGCCAGCGTCCGCAATGTGGCTTAGGCTCTGGCTGGGAAGCTGCTTTTCTCGCGGTTGTGCCGAGTGACTTACGTGTCTGGCGATACACAGGTCGATATCATCGGGTTGAACAAGTCGACCAATGGGCAATGACGGTCGTTGTCTCCCATTCTGCCAGACGTGCCATTGGGACACATGGCGGTGTACGTCGGATGGCATTGTAGTAGGCGATTTGCAATCGGGGCAACGTACTTGAACTACCCGTTGTTTAGGGCACTCCAGCAGGCCGAGGAGGAATTCGGCTACGCACACCAAGCTGTAGTTGTGATTCCGTGCGACAAGTTGCTGTTCGAGCACATTGTACGACTCTTCAGCAGAAACGGCCACGCCTCCGTGAGGCATCTCAACCTGGAGAAATTTAAGAACAATTTCTGTAATGAATGGAATTGCTCGTCGGAGGTGAATGGAATATCGTTCAGCAAGGAATGGAGACGTCTTTTTCATCCCTTCGCACAGAAATCCATTGGCTAATACAGCTCCCGGGTGTAGAACATTGAGAGCTCAGCAATGGACACTGTTGAACCATAAGTAATTGATTCTTATATTGCTGCTGATATATGTATTCCCCTGTATAAGGAATTATATGGGGCTGGAAGGACGAGAAATCAGCTGGAAAAACCTGAAGTTGTTGCAGGCACTACAATGATAGCTTGCAGAAAACTTGAGTAAAGGCATGTCTGGTGTTCAGTTGTTTGGCTATAGCTAATTCATTTTTCTACATCTGCTGATATATGCATTCTACTCTATAGATAATTTATATGGTGAATAAAAGGGTGCTCAGCTAGAAAATCCTTCACTTGTTGCAGACCCTCCAATGATACCTTGGAGGAACTTTGAGCAAAGTCATGCCGGGGTTTCAGTTGTTCGGCTTCAAACCGTTGTAGCAGTTATTAGACAACTGCAAACACAGACTGTATCAAATATTCACAAATACAAAGGTAGCACAAGTTTGCGTACCTAGCCGTAAGAATAGGGTACAGGTAACGAATACCATTAAAACTAATAATATTATTCTTCTGCAGACCCCGGACTACACCACTGAAGAGTTCAGCGAGCAACTTGTGCAAACGATTTTGGAAGAAGATCGAATATCTAAATGATCGCGGCCATTTAAAAGCCCGCTTAATCTCATACAAATCTCTATATAAATAGAGCATGCCCTGTATTTTCCTTATGACTGCGTGGCGAGAAATAGAAATTGTACCATTTCATCTTAGTTCCCAACTTCTAAATCAATATGAGCGTATGGTTTTACATTTTGACTCTTTGCATTTTCGTTTTGCGTGAAATGATAAAACATTCGCTGTGTTACGCAGTACCTTTATCCGTTAGGCAATTCCAAGCTTGTGTGTCATATTTCGAAGGATCCTCCTTTATTAAAATGTTCCAGAAGTCACAGGCACGAACGCTTAATCACCTTCGAACTATCCTCTTTTACATTATAATTATTAATTAATATTATTTTATTTTTACAAATAAGTATTAAGCTGGTAAATTATATTTACATTATAATCCTTAATTAATATTATTTGATTTTTACAAATAAGTATTATGCTGGTTACTTATATTGATTTACTTGTGGAAAAAAAAATAAAGTTACACGGAGACAAATAAATATGGAGATCACAATTTCCTAAAACAAAAATCAATATCACAATTTGATGAACAAAAATCACATCTTAACATGATATAAAAATTGACGTCACAAAATCAAATCTTAAAATGATACAAAAATTCGTCTCGCATGTAATAAGCAAAAATTTGCATAGCCATATGATAAACAAGAAATGAACTTTGTAAAGTGACAAACTAAAATTAAAGCATGTTAGATTATGGTTTGCCAAACTAATCAGAGTTGACTAAGATTAAATATAATTAGTCATAGTTATTCATGTCAATCTTAGTCAACTATGAGCAATTATAGTCAAACATGGTCAACTTTAGTTGACCACAAACAAACATGGTAATCATCATATAGTCAAATATGGTCAACCATCCTCAACCTCAATCAAGCATGAACAAGCATAGTCATCTTTGGTCAACCATTGTAACCATATTCACCCTTAGTTAAGCTTGGTTAATGTGATTAGCCATAGTCAACTATGGTCATCATGCTTTACTATGATTAGCAAGGGTAAATCAATTATGGCAGCCCATATATAACTATGGTCACCGCGGTCAACTATCATCAACCATAGTTTAGCATAGTCAACCATGGACATCAATAGTCAACTTTAGTTTTCAATAGTTATATATGGTTAATTATAGTCAAATTCCATGGTCATCTCTCTTCAACCATAGTCAACCTTAGAAAGTCATGGTCAATTCATTCTCAACCATGCTCAACATGGAAAACCATGATAAATCATGATTAGAATGGTCAAGCATGCTCAACCAAAGTCACCATGGTTGAAAATGGTCAACCAAAATCATCTATTGTTAACATAGACAACCATAATCTATGATAGAAAAATATTTTCAATCATGGTCAAATTAGTCAAATCGTGTTCATTTATGGTAGACATAGTCAACTATAGTCAATCATTATATGTCATAGCCAACTATAGTTAGTTGTGGACAGCCATGGTCATCCATAATCAACTATATGTTAAGTATAATAAACCCTCAACCATAACTTGAACATAGTTAGCCATAGTGAACCATAATCTCAAAAAGTCTACTAAGCCTTCTCATATACCACAATCACTAACTACTCCAACTACATTAATAAATATAATTGATATACATATATTGAAATAAACTCATAAACTTATATCAATCAAATTTACTAGTATATTTAAGTATTAATAATTATTTAAACGGATTAGAATCTTAAGTACTAAGTCAACGTTTTCTAATTTTCTTGGAAAATAAAAAATTAAGAAACAAAAGCTTTAATGCTCTTCTTGTTGAATTGAAAAAAGATCTTTGGATAGGGTATTCCATGTTTGTAAATATATTCGTGGTTGTGCTGTTCGGAGAGACGTTTCTAAGTACACTATGTTGGTAATAATTAAACGAAAATCGTTGTTGTGAATCTCTATTGCATTAATTGTAATTACAAGCAATTGTAGCGTAAGTAATGTGTCTCCTCTCCGCACTTCAAAGATGCATGAATTTTGGCAGTGCTCTTCCAACGAATGCATTGAATTAAACTACTAAGACATTGAACATGAATCATCATGAAATTGGTGACAAAAGCTTAATGCAAAGCAGTGAATATGTGTAAATCAGTGTTTCATGTTACATGGAAGACATATCCATTCAACGGAACCACGAAGATACAGTATGTGAGTCATCATCAAATGAGCTGGCCATGTTTGAAAATTGCTAATTTTTATGGGGTTTTATGAAGTATATGTACTTTTATATTAATAAATATGGTTGCATATATATGGTTAATATATGTAGATAGACTTTTATCAAGTATATCAAGAATGATGAGATATAAAGTGTAATAATAGTTATTAAAAAATAATTATCTATGATTATTAATAATTATATAATGAATAACAACCTTAACACACATATTAATATTATACTACATATTAATACAACATTATACTATTATATAATATAATATTAATATGTTAAGCCTATAAAGTTATTATTAATACTACTTATTTATCTTTCACTATTATTTTGATAAATAATAACATTTATTAACATAATTATCAATATGTTATATATATAGTTAAATTATCTTAATAATTTTAATATTGTCGGAAATTAATAATATCAAATATATTGTATATACAATATTAATATTAATAATATATTAATATTAGATTTATAATATTACTATATTAATATATATTTTAGCATTTTAATATCAATATTAATTTACAAACGCAAGGTATTATAATAATTATATTATAGTAATATTATTATATATTAATAATATGTATTATATAATAATATTAAATACATATTGTATTTTAAACTGAAATATAAGATAATATAATATTATAATTATTATAATATTAAAATTATGAAATTTTGGGATTAATATTATAAATGTTAAGATTAATATATCAAACCTAAGATTAATATATCAAACTTAAGATTAACTTTATAAAATTTAAGATTGTAAATCTTAATATATGAGGAATTAATATTATAAACGCAAGACATTATTATTAAAAATCTTTGAGATTAATATAATAAACTGAAGGGATCAATAAACCCAACAAATTATTAATATTATAATTCCAAGAGATCGATATTATAAATCCAAGGGATTAATCAACCCAAAAAATTGACACTATAAACCTAATGGATTTTACCACCTACTGTTCATAGAATGTGTGTACAAAAGACATAGATTTCTCAACACTTACTATAATGGTTGTTATTTTGATGACATAATGCTTCTCCAATTTACTTTATCTTCTCTTATTCTCTTTTCTCCGCATATATTATGGATGGAATCATCTTACATACTTTCAACTTCATTTTGGATGTAATTATTTTTTGAACAACTTTGTGTGGTTGCTCACACAAGGACTTAATATTAATATTAATATTAAAATCCCTTGAGTTTATAATATTAATATTATAAATGCATGAGATGAATAAATCCAAGCGATTATTAATATTATAAGCCTAAGATATTATTAATATTAATAAATTGAAGGAATTAATAAACTCAAGGGATTATTACTATTTTAAACCCAATAGATTAATAAACTCTAGGATTAATATTATAAAAGCTAAAATTAATATATTTGATCTAAGATTAACATTATAAACTTTAAGGAGTTTTATGAGTTCTGGGAAGGAAGACTGAATATTGAAGCATCTCTGCAACTTGAGTGAGACTTGAAGTTGGCGCTAGGGTTCTGAATTAGGGTTCCATGGCGGGACGTGCAGGGGGGCGTCGCTCCCTCCTACAGTCAGGCAGTCACAGAGGGAGGCAATGAAGCAGGAGGAAAGAATTTCAAAAAACTGTTGGAAAAGATTTCAGAAGCAAGAGGCAAGGAGACAGTTGGAAGAAACGAATTCCAGGATCAGGAAGGGCATCAACAGGAAACAAGCAAAGAAAATGAGAAGGGAGGTGGCAGCAGAAAAATGACTCCTATGAAAACTACGGGAGTCTGTAAACACAAGTCGAGCATCATTCCTAGGGTCATATTGAGTGATCCAACGATTCAAGAACACAGGGTCCATAAGAAAGAACATGCGATCATCTGCAAGTTCATGGTGTTATGGCCAACGGAGAGGTCATTACACATCTGGATTAGAAGCCATTAGAAGCCAAAGGGAGAAATACATTTACATCTGGGTTCTAAGGGTTTCTTCACGGTGGTGTTCACGAGCCTAGACGACAAACATAGAGTGTTTGAAGGGGGCCCTTACTTCTATGCTACAGCAGGACTCTACATGTGGTCATGGATGATGAACTTTGTCCCGGAACGTGAAACATTTACATCCATACCAGTTTGGATTAGACTATACTCTTTAACTCTGGATTACTAGCAACCAGAATCTTTGAAAACCATAGGCAACAAGCTGAGACATTTTCTGAAGATATCATAGGCAGCTCTTAAAGGTAAATAGTCCTCCTTCGCCCAAATATGTGTGGAAATGGATCTATTTGGATCCCTTCTAGAAGCAATAATTTTAGAGGTATATGATGAAGAATGGGTGCAAACAGTGGAATATGAGCACATCCCATTCATATGCCGCAAATTTTATGAACACGGCCATATATTCAGAGACTGCCCAACAAAAAATATGGAAGGCAATGGGAAAACCTCTTTGGACAGAGATCATGAGGGTTTCATCAAGGTTGGAGGCAAAGGGAAAGGGGGTAAATGGTCACACAAGAAGATTAATGAGGACAAATACACAAGACAAAACAATTTTAAAATCCTAGAGGAAGTAGAGGAGAATGTGGAAATAGTCCAGGACAGGGAGAACACATTTAAGGAGCAGGATAGGAAGCTGAAATGGAGGGAATCATAGTAAACAACCAGAAAAAGGAGGAGCTACAAAGCTGCATGGAGATCAGCAAGGACCATGAGATGACTCCAAGTGAGGTAGGAACAGAGGACCATGAACTACAAGAGATTCTAGACAGGGAAAATCTAGATCTAGAACTATTTCTGGAACAAGGAAAGAACAAGGGAGTGGAATCCTTGCCAAAAGAAGATTATGATCGAGTTCAACAAATCTTTCTATGGAGGGCACAATCGAAGGGAACTGGTGTCAAAATAAACCATGAGAGCGAGGAGCAAAGTGGGGTCAAAATGATGGAGAACTCACAAGCACAATCTCCAAAGAACTCAAGAAGGAAAAGAGGAAGGAAAAGACAGAATGAACTGCTAAATGAATGTGGAAAACTACTAATTAACTCAGTTAAGTTGGAAGATCTTACCAGCTGTTCCTTCACTAACCTTTCCTAATGAACCTCACAACCTGGAATATTAGAGGAATAGGCAGTAGAAACAAAGGAATCTTAGTAACAGAATAAAAGAAGAAAAACCAGACATGGTCTTTATTTAGTAGACCAAATGTTCAATGGGTAAAATAAGAGAAATTCATAAAAAATGGTTAATCAAGTATGAGTATTTAGAGGTTAAGGCAATTAACTTGGCAGGTGGGATTCTTATGCTGTGGGATCCACAGAAATTTCTATCTCTAGTGCGTAGTCCTATAGGTGATAAGGAGATATACATGATAACAAATGTTTATGGACCTCAAAAGAAAGCAGAAAAACTCAAGCTTATTACCTCCCTGGAAGGTCTAAGAGCACGATATCCCAATATGCCTTAGATAATTGCAGGTGATTTCAATATGATAAGATCTCTTTTAGAAAAAAAGGAGGCACTAAGCAGCTAGGCAGAGACTCTGAAGCCTTCCAAGATTTCATCATGAACATGGGACTAGTGGATACCGAGACAATAAAAGGAACCTTCACTTAGAACAATAAAAGAGGAGGGTCTTCTCAAGTGGCTTCAAAGCTTGATAGATTTATTGTTTCTGAGGATCTCCTCCTCAGAGGACCAGCCATCACAGCTTCCCTTCTGCCCTTTGGAGGCTCGAATCATTGGCCAGTTCAACTAGAGGCTTCCTTTATGGTCACTCCGAGAAACAGGTCCTTCAGATTTGAAAATGCCTGGCTCTCACATCCCAAATTCAATAGTAACATTGAAAAATGGTGGAAAGAGGGTCTGGATATTCAGGGTAATAAAATGTACATGCTCCAGTAGAGACTAAAACATATTAAATCCAAACTTAAAGCTTGGAACAAAAAGGATTGTGGCGATATCCTCAAATCAAGAATAGAAACTGAGCAAAAACTCCAGGAAATCAATCAGATCAATATCACATAGGGCTTCAATGAAGAGAGGCAAAAACTAACTAACTCTTTGCAGGAATAATGGGAGGATTGATGCTTACAAGAGGAAATTTTCTGGAGACAGAAATCCAGGATTCAATGGATCAGAGAGGGAGAAAGAAATACTAAGTTCTTCCACAAATCCACTATGTCCCATAGAGCACATAATAGAATCACAAACATTAAGGATTCTCAGGGTATTGAGCTTGTCTCTGACAAGGACATGGAATTGAATCTAGTACAACATTTCTTCAACATTTCAAAGGATTCAATGGAGGATAGATCGAGGTTAATTGATTAGTGCACCTATTATATTCCCAAGTTGTTCACCAAAGAGGACAACCACAATCTCAACAGGCCAGTCTCAGAAGAGGAGGTCAGTGAGGTGATCAAGGAAATGCAAAGTGGAAACGCACCAGGTACGGATGGATTCAATGTAGACTTCTTCAAATCTTGCTGGGAAATAGTCAAATAGGAAATCCTTGAGGTTATAGAAGACTCAAGAAAATCCAAAAGGTCCTGAGAGCACTGAATGCTTCCTTCATAGCTTTAATCCCAAAAATGGAAAATGCTATGACTCCGAATGGATTTAGACCCATAGCCTTATGTAATGTGGTGTATAAAATCATCTCCAAAGTGATATCTAATAGACTCAAGCCCCTGCTACCTTCCCTCATCTCGGAAGAGCAAACAATGTGGAAGGAAGACAAATTCTCAACAACATCATCCAAGCACATGAGGTGGTACACTCTCTCAAATGCAACAAGCAAGTCGGTATGATCATTCAGTTCGACCTCGCGAAAGCCTATGACAAACTCAGCTGGTCTTATATCAGAGCTATTCCAAAAGCCTATGGCTTTGACCAAAACTGGATAAGATGGCTTATGGCACTAGTTACCACGACCAGTTTTTCCATTCTGCTTAATGGAGCTCCTTCAAGTACCTTCAAATGCTCCAGAGGGCTCAGACAAGGCAATCCACTCTGACCTTTCCTCTTCATCCTCATGATGGAAGGGCTAGGTAGGGCAATCAAAATGGAAAATTTTGAAGGTCGAATTCAGGGTATCAAGCTCACCCCGGATGGAGAGGCTTATAATCATAAAAAATTTGTGGATGATACTATGTTTTAGCGCATACCCATAGCCAAGGAGGCAAGAGCAATCAAAAATATCCTAAACAACTTTGCTATGGCAGCAGGTACAGAGTTAAGCCTAAATAAGTCCAAGGTTTTTTTCTTTAATACTAATATTGCTATACAGAGAAACATTACCAGGATTCTTGGTTTCAAAGGGAACAGTTGCCTTCCAAATATGTTGGCATTCCCCTTACTGATAAATATCTAAGCAAGAAAATATGGGAACCAATTTTAAATAAACTTCAGGACAAGATCAAAAAATGGACATGAAAATCTTTAAACTTCACAGGGCAACTTGTGATCACACAGGCAATCTTGTAGGCCATTCCCATTTTCATTTTTGCAACTATCCCTGCTCCTCAAGGTATTAAGCAGCAGATAAGGAGCATTCAAAGGAACTTTCTGTGGGGTAGAGGGGAAGAGAAAAATAAGTGGGCTTTAGTTGCCTGGGACAAGCTCTGCAAGCCCAAGAGCCATGGCGGCTTGGGGTTGCATGATCTAGAGACTCTCAGTAAAGTGTCGGGAGCTAAGCTTTGGTGGCGATGGATCAAGGAGCCGAATGCCCCATGGGCCAAGCTTTGGAAACAAAAGTACGCCAAGCACTGGCAGGAGAAGGATCATATTAGAATGTCAGGACAAATCACGGGCTCACAGATTTGGAACCTAGCTTGGGAAAACAAAAGCAATGTTTAGCAACACTGTTTTTGGGAAATCCGAGCAGGGGACCGTGCTCGTTTCTGGGAGGACAACTGGTAACAAGAACCCATTCTAAAGAGGAATGATCTGGCAGCCCTTAAGAGAGACACAGATAGAAAAGGTTTGGTATTGGTAAAAGATTTCTGGGACCAGGGAAGGATCAATGGAAAATGGAGGAAATGGAAGGATCTAAGTTACAGTAATGAGAGTCCTCTGAAGGCCAAGGCAGATGCTCTTACCCAGGAATTAGAGCATAGATGGATTCTGGTTTCCTCCTCACCCGACCAATTAAGATGGGGGAAGAATAATGAAGGTAACTTTAACCTCAAAGAGGAAAAATAGGTAGTCACAAGATTTAACTTTGTAAATACTGATCAAGTCTGGAAGGAGGTTTGGCAAACTCCTCACTGGATGAAAATAAAGTTATTCATCTAGCTAGTGCATCAAAGAAAGATCCTAACTTGGGAAAACCTCCTAAAGAAAGGCTTCATTGCCCTTCCAAATGTCACCTCTGTGGCTCACATGAGGAAACGATTGAACACCTTCTCAACCTCTGCCCCTTTTTGATAAAGTGTGGAACTGGGTGGCCTCCATCTTTAGACAAACCGACAGGGACAGTCTCAGAATATCCAACACTTTGAAAAACTGGAGGAAGAACTACTCAGGGAATGAAATCATTAACAAAGCTTGGATGTTGGTACCAGGCTTTGTTATTTGGAATGTTTGGAAAGAACGCAACAGGTGAATCTTCAAAGATAAAGCTAGCGAACCCCAACATATAATTTATCAAATTCTAAAATAGCTTAAAGATGCAGTAAAAATCCTTTTAAGGTCATTTCCTAAGGATCCTCCTCTTCCTCAAGAGGAGAATATTATACTTAATTTAAAGACTCCAGTCCATCAGTCCTCAAGGAGTAATAAAGGGAGTGAGAACAATGAATACAAGGGCCAGTAGTTGGAAGCCCCCTCCACGATGATTCTTCAAGGTAAACATTTATGGAGCTTCTAAGGGCAATCCAGGGATAGCTGGCTTTGGGGGTGCCATTAGAGATCATCAGGGGCAAATAACTTACATCTTCCATGGCCACTTGGGGAAGGGTACCAATAACATGGTTGAACTCCTGGAATTAGAGAAATGCTTGGAGATCTTGGTGGAGGCAAAATTACTGAATGCTATCATTGAAGCAGATTCAGAATTGATCATTAGAGAAGCCAAGAAAATATACAATGGAACTTCACCAGATAAAGTTTCAAAGCATTGGAAGCTTCTGTAGGTTTTCTACCATATCCACTATCACTTGCAAACCCTTAAAATGATAAGATTTGTTCATGTGAAAAGGAAAGAAAATATGTTAGTGGATCGGCTAGCTAATGAAGGAGTGACTAATAGGAACAGGGACTCTCGACATGCTTGGGAATCATTACCTACCGAAAAACTGCGAGAGGATTGTCTCTATCTAGAAACCAAGGATATGGAACTATGGACGAATAGCACTGATCGACAAGATTCAGGAGATAGATAGGAGGATGGGGTCACCTAAACCATCTACACTTTTGGTTTTGTCTACTCTCCAAAACTCTGATCACCCTTAGTTGCATGATGAATGTAACAATTCAGGCAGCTTCACTGATCTGGTTGCCTATTTTCACTAGACACAGTGGGTTTTTGATGAATAATCTAGGCAAAAGGTGCAGAAATGTTTGCAGGAATGGTCGTACGATCAATGCTTGGCAACATAGTGCTCTGGTTTTTCCGCAAAACTTCAAAAACAAAACCACAAATGGTATTTCAGATAGCTTAAAAATGGTTTATGGTTTTCGTATGGAGCCTCCGATTCCACTCATCATGTGAAACGTTGTGGTGTGAGGTGAGAGAAAACCACCCTCATCAGATGGTTAACCCCCACGCTTCTCATCCGCCAGATATCCACGTTGGCCATTGGATCGGTGTTGAGTAATCATTGGCGGGGATTGGTTCGTGCTTGTTGCTCGAGACTTCTGGACCCGAAATTGTTTAGTGAACTCTACCTATAGCTGTTGTCGGGTCCGTTTGTAGGTGGTAGATTGGTCCGTTGTGGGTCCCTTTGTGGACCCTCGATGGGATGCTTGTGGGCTTTTTGTGGGCCTCGGTCCTTGGAGTCCAAGGTTCTTTGGGCTACCATTGGTTTTCTGTCGGCCCTGCTATCTGGGACACTTTCTCAGAGCGGGTGCATTTTTTTGTAAATTATGTAATTTTGGCTAGATTAATAGAAGGTTCGTCTCTTACTTATAAAAAAAGAACATTATAAACTTTAAGATCGTGAACCATAATATATTATTATTCATGGATAAATATTATAAACCCCGAGGGATTGATAAAGCCAAAGGTTTACTGATATTTTGAAGTGAAGGGATTAACAAAACCAAGGGTTTAATAATATTATAAACCCAAGGAATTAAAAACCATAGGATTAATACTATAAACCCTATGATTGTAAATCTTAAGATGATGAACACTAAACTTAATATTATAAATTAGAATATTAAACCCTAATTTATTAATTGTTGCAATGCGACACTGAATAAATTGCATTATAATGTATGATTGTGACAAGTATTTTCATAATGTTGGTTGGAGTATGACAGTACTTGTAACACTCAGACATTGGATAGAATTCAACACCTTTCCAACATCACAATATTAAACCCTAATTTTAAAGAAAATATTATAAACCTTAATATTATAAAACCCAACATTATAAACCCTAATATTAAAATTAAAACCCTTAAGATTAATATTATAAGCTCAAGGGATTGATAAACCCAAGAGATGAATATTAGAAACATAAGATATTAATAAACTCAAACTATTATCAATAATTATATTATAGTATTATAATAATACTAAATATATATCGTATATTAAATTGAAATATAATAAAATTATACACTATAATCTATATATATATATATATATATATATATATATATATATATATATATATATATATATATATATATATATATATATATATATATATATATATATGATAAACCCAAGGGATTAATAAACCCTAGGATTAATATATAAAATCTAAAATTAACATTATAAAACATAAGATTGTAAACCATTATATTATTATTCATATTAAGGTTCATATTATAGACCGAGGAGGTTATTAATATTATGAGACCAAGGGACTAATAAAGCCAAGGTATAAATAATATAAACCAAAGAGATTTTACCATTGACCCTTAATAGAGGGTGTGCACATAGGACCTTGATTTCTAAACACTTACTATAATGGTTGTTGTTTTGATCGCAAAGTGCTTCTCTTAATTTTTTTTATCTATCCTGATTCTCTTTTCTCGGCATACATTATGGATGGACTTATCTTATATACTTTCAACATTATTTTCGATGTAATTATTTTTTGAATAACTCTATATGGCTACTCATAGAGGGATTTAATAATAATATTAATACTATAATCCCTTTAGCTTATAATATTAATATAATAAAACATTGGGATTAATGTTATAAACTCAACAGATGAATAAATCCAAGGGATAATTAATATTATAAACTCAAGGGATAATTAATATTATAAACTCTAATATTAATATATCATACCTATGATTAAAATTATAAACCTTGATATTGTAAACCCTAATGTATTGTTATTCATATTATAAACCCAAGGCTTGACACACCCATAGGATTATTGATATTATAAACCCTACTATTATAAACGTTAAGGTTATGAACCCTAAACTCAATATTATAAACCAGAATATGAAGCCCTAATTTATTCATTGTCGCAATGAGACATTGAATAAATTGCAATGTAATGTATCATTGTGACAATGCTTGTAATATAGTGATGTTGGATATATTTTCGCACCATTCCAATGCCACAATACCAACCCATAATATTGAACCAGATATTATAAACTTTAAGATTACTATTATAATCCTTAGTATTAATATTATAAACCTTACAAGAGATATATTCACTTTACGATTATTATTATAAAGCCCAAGCTATTATTAATAATTTTCTTATAGTATATTAATAAAATTAAATATATATTGTACATTAAACTGAAATATAATTCATATATATTATAATTATTATAATATAAATATTATAAATTCAAGGGATTTTACCGCCAACCCTCTATACAAGGTGTGCAAACATGAACTTGATTTCTAAGCACTCACTATAATGGTTGTTGTTTTTGTTTTGATGACATGATGGTTTTTCTAATTCTTTTTATCTACTCGCATTCTCTTTTCTTGGCATATATTGTGTATGGACTCATCTTATATACTTTCAACTTTATTTTGGATGTAATTATTTTTTGAGCAACTCTGTATGGTTGTCCAGAGATGGACTTAATAATAATAATAATAATAATAATAATATTTTTGGTTTATAATATTAGTATTATAAAGCCAATGATTCAATAAACCTAAGAGATTATTAATATTATAAACCCAAGGGATTAATACTATAGCCCCAAGGAAATTATATTATAAACCTTTGGTATTAATATTACAAACCCTTGGGATTAATTAAATAAAAAAAATTAGTATTATAAACCCAAGGGATTAATATTTGAAATCCAAGATATTAATAAACACAAGGGATTATGGATATTATAAACTCAAGAAATCAATAAACCCAAAAGATTAATATTGTAAACCCAAGGAAATAATAAATCCAAGCATTTATTAATATTATAAACACAAGGAAATCTGAGGGGAGCTGCGAATCGATCTACAATGGCACATCTCGCCAGGGTTTACATTGCAGCTACATATGTAGGGGCCGGATCATCCTAGAATCCACTGAAAGTTGTGGTTATGCGTTTTCAAAACGAGCATACACTGACTCTATATGAACTTTACCAACAATGCGACACAAGAAAGGGTTTCTTCGCTACAGAATCCGCCATTGCTCCTGCGACTGACCTCTTGGGCAGGACATTGGTAACCTGTACGCCGATCCCCCTGAGCAAGAACCAAAACCCCTACCGCCGTTTGACTGTATGCATGCAAAGTGCCCAAAGCAGGGATCTCTCAGCAGGTTGAAAATATGACCGCATGGGCGTATGGGAAGATGAGAACTGCCAAGTGGCTGGCCAAATCAAGGGCCTCCCCACGGACACCAACCCATTTTGGCCATCTGCGAGCACCAGAAGACAATTGAGGAGAACAGCCCAGACCCGATTCTTCAGATCTTTACAGCGGTTGGACAACAGAAGGGACAACTGTGTGCTATTGGGTCTGGATCAAGCAGATCTTATGATATCATTGTTGAATGCATTGGATCTACAGGATTACACACCGGATCTACTACGACAGTACCTGGAAAATTGCTGATAGGAGGGAAATAATGCTTTTCCATAGTGGGAAGACATATAAACCCTAGATCTACCATCGATTCGCCAGATCTAGCATACAATCCAGTAAATTGGGGCCTGGATAAGGTTGATCCATCTTGCATGAATACAAATCTGATGCAAATCTTTATCAAATCTGTAGAAGGCAGACATTGTTGTGTACAGATCAGAAAAGGGATAAGCGTTCAAGAGTTAAAAAAGGAGATCCACATTAAACTGGGAACTCTAATAACATACCAAAACCTGATATTTTCAGGACTCTGCTTGCAGGACCATCACTCACTCCAGCACTATGGAGTCGTTAAAGATTCAACCATCATCCTCAACCTGAGACGGTGAGGCGTGTGCAAGGGAGCCAGCTCAAAAACTATAGACTCCTTTCGTGATGCAGTCAAAGGAAAGGAACCATTGCAAAACAAACCAGCACCAACAATAGAGCTACCAGGTCCCTACATTGTGGAACAGAAGCCAGAATCACCTATGCTAACAATATCTCTGCCGGAGGTAACGGATATATACACAGATTTAGCACACAATGCTATTATATGTAGATTTAATGGATTTTGGCCAAAATCAGATGCACTACATCAATGGATTTTCTCATCATGGTCACCTAACTGTGAAATATATCTATGCCCTAAGAGTTTTTTCATAGTTAGATTTAGCACAAAACATGAACGAGACAACATCATTAATCAGGGGCCTTGGTTTTGGAGCAATGCTAGCCTCTTCATCACCCCCTAGTTCCCGGACTTTGATTCCAGTACCATGATAGTTTCAACAATGCCAGTTCAAGTAAGGCTGCATAACCTCCCACTGCATTTTTGGCACCAAAAAGTTTTAATAGCCATTGGGAACTCCTTAGGAAAGTACCTTAAAACAGATGAAGATGGAGCTATCCGGGGAATCTTCACATATGCCAGAATATGTGTAGAGGTGGACCTAAGTCAAGGACTACTAGATCACATCACATTGAATTTTAATAATTCACTATGGACACAACCGCTTGACTATGAGAACACAACATTCAGATGTCGCAGCTGCTTGCAGACAGGGCACCTACAATACGCTTGTCCACTGGCTAGTAAGGAGCCAAAAGGGAATAAGAAACAACAGAAAAAACCCAAAGGTTGGCAGCATACCGAATCGCTGGAGGAGGAGGAATTGAAGACAGAACCCACAGACATGCAAATGAGACAGGAAAACATACAGGAAGAGAGCACCTGGGGGCCTAATTTGGGGCCAAATAACTTGAAACAACAACAAGAATTACAGCTGGAAATAAGTGGCACCAAACGAGCACATGGTTCCGAAGGATCGGAATCTGACAAAGAACAACCAATGAATATAGTGGAAAACCAGCTTGCTATAATTGTTCCCACTCCCAACACTGGAGGTTGGTGAAGAGTGGAGAAGAAAAAGGGTAGGAAAGTATAAGTCTGCTAGAACAATACTTCTTTTCTTTTTATTTTTGTATTCTTATGCGTTCTGATTTACAAGAGCAGCTCATATGCATATGCTATAAGCATCTATAAAATGTAATTTTTTTCATATGAATAACATTACGACTTTTTTCCTATGTGAAAAAAAAAAAAAAAAAAAAATATATATATATATATATATATATATATATATATATATATCTTATAAACACAAGTATTTATTAATACTACAATCCAAAGTAATTAATAAACCCGAGGGATAAATGTTAAACTCTAGTATTAATATTATAAACCATAAGATTATTATTAAACCCTTGGAATATAAACTCTAAGATTAATATTATTAACCAAATATATTATAAACATGAGGTATTACTATTAAGCCCAAGGAATAATCTTATAATTAAGATAGATTTCAAACCCTAGGATTAATATTATAAACCCTAAGATTAATATATCAAACTAAAGATTAATATTATAAACCCTAAGATTAATATATCAAAGAAAAGATTAATCTTATAATGTTATAAGCCCTAGTATTAAACCCTATTATGTTCGAGCTATATTTAAAGAGGAAAACTATGGGTGGCTTCGGACTTTTATTAAATATGGTAAACATAGGGTTAACCAAGTTTGGTACTCATCAACCTTTTAAACACAGACTATAAAGGTTAAATTTGTTTGACTATGTTTGACTATTAATACTAATGAATAGTATTAATAAGTGATTTTGTTTCACCCTATAATAATATAAAATGTATGTTATAAGCCTATATATTAAAGCCTAATATAAACCATAATATTAAACCTAATATTATAAACCCTAATATTATAAATCAAATATTGTAAACCAAATGTTATAAACACTAATATTATACCCAAATATAAAATACTCTCATATTATAAGCCCCAAATGTTATGAATCCTATCACAACCACATTCACAAATGTGGTTGATATAGATTGCAATGTAATGTAACATTGTGACAGTGTTTGTCACAACGACGTTTGATATATAAACCTTAATATAATAAAACCTAAACAAAATATTATAAATCAGAATAAACCTGAGACCCAATATTATAAAATAGAATATTAAACCCTAACTTATTAAATGTTGCAATGTAATGTTCAATAAATTGCAATATAATATATCATAGTGAGAATGATTATCATGCTACTTGTCGCATTGTGATAATGTTTGTAACATTGTGATGTTGGATAGATTTTTATACCACTCTAACATCACAATATTTAACCCTAATGTTAAACCAAATATCATAAACCCTAATATTAATATTATAATCTTTAGTAATAATATTATAAATCCTGTATGTCAAAGGGTATATTATAAATATTAAAGCATAATATAAATCACAATATAAAACCCTAATATTATATTTCATATAAATTAAACCCTATATATTAAACACCTTATAATAATCACCCTATTCTATAAACCCAATAATATAAACCCTAATATTAAACCTATTATTATAAACCATAATATTAAACCTAATACTATAAACACAATATTATAAACCCTGGTAGAAAACCCAACATTATAAACCCTAATATTACACCCAAGTACTAAAAACCATAATGTTATAAACCCAAATATTAAACCCTAATTATAAGCCCCATTATGGTCGAGTTATATTGAAAGAGGACAACTATGGGTGATTTTGGTCTCTTGTTTAATATGGTAAATATAGGGTTGACCAAGTTTGATCATGGTCAACTTTTAAACATGGACTATAAAGGTTAACTTTGTTTGAATATGTTTGACTATTAATACTAATGAATAATATTAATAGGTGATTATGTTTGAATTAAGTTGAAGTGTGTTGAGTGTCACGCATTGTCAAACATGATTGACCATGTTCAACCATGTTAGACGTAGGTTGATCTACAAATAATGGATGGTGATATTGAGTGTGGATTAACCATGGTTTTTAAACATTGATTATTAGAAACCAAAATAAACCCTTAATCCTAAATCCAATATTATAAAACAGAATACTAAACCTTAATTTATTCAATGTCGTAATGTGATGTTGAATTAAATGCAATGTAATGTATCAGAGTGAGGATGATTGTCACACTACTGGTTGTACTGTGACAATGTTTATAACACTATGATGTTGGATAAATTCCTATACTAGTCCAACGTCACAATATAAAACCCCAATGTTAAAGAAAATATTATAAAACCTTAGATTAATATTATAATCCTTATGATTAATATTATAAACTCTACAATAAATATTAGAGATAAATATTTATAATATTATAAATATTATAAACTTTCTTTCTTGAAATATTAATGGAATTATGTCTTTTTTCTGTGAGGAATTTCTTTTTATAAATATTATAAAACCTATATTATAACACTAAATATTAAAACATTATAAAAATCATAATATTAAACCCTAATATTATAAGTATAAATTAAACTCTATATATTAAACAACTTATAATAAGCACCCAATACTATAAACCCTAATATTGAACCCACTATTATAAACCACAATATTAAACCCAATATCCTAAACATTATATTATAAGTCATAATATCAAACCAAACATTATAAACCATAATATTAAACCCAAATACTAAAAAACCATAATGTTATAAACCCAAATATTAAAGCCTAATTATAAACCCTATTATGGTCAAGTTATATTGAAAGAGGACAACTATGGGTCACTTTGGAATTTTGTTAAATATGGTAAACATAGGGTTGACCAACTTTGATGATGGTCAACTTTAAACCATGGCCTATAAATGTTAACTTTGTTTGACTATGTTTGTCTATTAAAACTAATGAATAATATGAATTATTTGAAGAGTTTTGAGAATGAGACATAGTCAAACATGGTTGACCATGGTTTACTATGTTGACCTAGGATAACCATATCAATAATGGATGACCACGTTGAGCATGGGTTGACCATGGTTTTTAAAATTTGATTATTGTGACTATGGTTAAACAGACATGAGGATGATTAACCATGGTTGACCTAGGTTGCCCATGGGTGAACATGATTGACCATGGTTGACAAATCTCAACCATGCTAAATAGAGTCAACTATTAATGACAATGGTTGACCATGGTGACCATAATTTACTATGGTCAATCATAGTAAACCATGGTGATGATAGTTGATGATGGTTGTGTTGACCTAGGTTGTCATTGATATCAATATGGCAATATTCTAGATACTAGTAAATGACATGAAGCCAAGGGGAAGCCCAGCAGATCCATGAAGAGACAGGAGCAAGGCCATCTATTTTATGCCAACCATAAGCAAGAGGAGTTACCAAAGGAGGCAGATCAAATCATATCACAGGATATCAGAGCAAGAGAGGCATTCATATATGGAAGGAGGTCTTTGAAAGACACTGCCGAGCGAGAGGAGCCACATTGCACTAAGAGGAGTTGCAAGAGGAGCCATATATATATATATATATATATATCATATATATGTATGCCAAAACAGGCATATCAGAGCAAGGAGGCATATCAGAGCCAAGAGGAGCCACATATTTATATGTCATATCGGAGCCAAAGAAGAGGAGCACACAGAGCCATTGGAGCGACACAAGAAGTAGACAGAGTTATCGAGAGCCATCGGAGGAGGAATGGATGTGTTTAACAGCAAACAGAGCCATATATGCCATAGATAACACTATCGGGAGCTATCGAAGGAGAAAACCCATCTAGATATGCATTCACAGCTATCAGAGCAACAATGCCAAAGGAATACTCTATTGGAGGAGTAGAGCTATCGCATATCGCATATGCTAAGAGTAAGGTGTATAAGCGGAGCATAAGCGGGGAAATATATATAAACAAAGTAAAAACATTGGAAAAATATATATATTCATGCATTTAAACACTATCGGGAGCGGCCTTAACATTATTGATGGGAAAACTATGCATCCCCGACAAATACACTATCGGAGGCCCAAACTCACGTATATATGTCGTTACACTATTAGAGGCGGAAACTGGACTTGAAACTTATTACATGGGAGCAGTGAGTCATATCGGGTCCGGCACCTCATATCGCATCACTATAAAGGAGTGGTCTACCATAAGTTCTAGACATGGACCTTTGCAATGTGTGATCACCGATAACGATATCGCATCGGACCTTTGCCAAGGGCAACCCCAGATTGCGATGAATGTATGTGAACCCGCTGCTACATTAAAATATGACTTAACCTATCATCGCATCTGTCACATATTGCAAGCAAAGAAGCCTTGCCACATGAAAGCTTTAATTGCGATAAGGCTATGGACCTGACAGTCATATAAACCATGGTTTAATACCATATCACATTCGATCCATCGAGTAGTGGAGAATCAGTCGTCGGCCATTGCGGAGTCATTGGTCCGATATATAAAGGACCCCGAGGAGTCACGAATCACCGATTGCAATTTAAGCAAGGACCCGATACATGAATAGGTGTTGGTAAACTAAATTTGAAATCTGCCATTTGTGTTTCTCGCCTGTTTTTCATATATTTTCCTGTGTAACCGTGTTTTTTCTTGTGGGCTAGTTTTAAGCCGAAAGGATTATGATGGCTATTGTCGGTGATTCTAGAAGGCTGAATGTCAAGTAAATGGGGTGATTCATGGCGATACTAATTGCGATTGGACATGGATTTCTATTAAATGAAGCAGAACTCTGTGTGTGCTCGACATCATTGCCGAACGGAGCACTGTTACGGTAAACAGGGAAGATGGGTTCCTCATGGATCGTTTGGACCTATCCATTGATTCATCATATCCTGTGAGCACAAATAGACAAAGGAAACCAAAAGCTGGGAAGCTAAAGAAGCAAGCGAGCATAGAGGAAATGATAGCAAGCGTTGAGGAAGTCTAAGAAGCAGTGTAAGTAGAAATGAATGGACAGAAGCATGGGAATGCATAAAATAGTAAAAACAGAGAACTGTTGTAGCTATTGGTATTGAGAAGAACCGAATATGAGGTAGCAGGAACAACAAAGGTGGTTAAGCATTGTACAAAGTCATTGGTGAATGCTAGTGAAGGCTACTGCAGCTGTTGAACACTGTTCAAATGGTTGGAGAAAAAAACAGAACAGAAAGAGGGTCCAACAGAACAAAAAGAGGGCTGAAGGACCAATAGGACAGGAGGCATTCAAAGGGTAGAAGTTTCCAACAGAGAAGCAGTCTTGCTGAAACATTCACTGTGACATTAGAACATATTCTTGAACTGAAAGCAGGTTCTTATGCAAAGTTTTAGTGTAGTTGTAGTGGACTGACTAAAGTAGTGTGGAGATATGATCAAAGGTCAGCTATTGGAGACTCTATGTGAATGGTAGGAAGAGTTGTAAAGACTCCTTCACGAGAAAACTGGTTGTCATTGATGTTGTAGCTTAGAGACTACAGAGAATAACCAGGCAGAACTCAATAGGGAAGAGTTCTGAGAGTAGAACATTATTATCAAAAGTGCCTTGACAATATTGTGCTAGAACCCTTGAGGCTGGTGCCTCAGAAGTAAGTAAGATTGGAGTCCTTGTGGCTGGTGCCTCAGAAGCATGAAAGATAGGAGTCCTTGGGGCTGGTGCCTCAAAAGCAAGAAGGATAGGATTCCTTGGGGCTGGTGCCCTGAGAAGTAGGAAGGATTGAAGTCCTTGGGAGTTGGTGCTTCTAAGTCCAAGATTGGTGTCTTGGCGAAATAGAGTTGGAGCTCTGGAGGTTGGAACCTCACAAAAGTCCAAGTTGGTGCTTGGAAACTGATTGCAACCATCTATATATTATATCTATTTTACTGCACATTTTATATTAATAAAAGAAGTTATTCTTGTGTTCTGAATATATATGTTTTAACTGGTAAAATAATAGTCCGAAAAAGAAATATTGATTCACCACCCCCCTCAGTATTTCCAACAATTGGTATCAGAGCCAGTACCTTCATTCAAAGCTTAACAGCTTGAAGGTTGACCTTTTAGAACACAAATAGCGAGGTCAAGGAAGAAAGTCTCCAATCCTCTTAAGGATATGTCTCCCTCTACTACGAAAATAGAAGACAATCAATTTGAGGAGGCTCTAAGGCTCAATGGGAAATTTAATATATGGGAAGAAGGAATGAGGAGTTTCCTCTAGACTCAAGGCTTTGAAATCTGGAAATCAATGATTGCTGATAGCAGGATGGATGAAGAATCCATGGAGTACAATGAAAAATCAATGAAGGAAATCTTGAATGGGCTATCTGATTCTGTAAAGAACAATCTAGGAAAATGTTCATCAACAAAGGATATATGGGAGAAACTTCATGACCTTCACTAAAAAGGAGCACTGACCATGACCATCAATCAAGAAGGAGATCGTAAACCCATCATAGAAGCTGAAAATGAGAATGATGACATCAAGGCTAAAGCAGACCTAGAATATGAAGAGAATAAAAAAGACTTCATAGAAGAACTCCTCGCTCAACTTATGACTGCCATGGAAGAGATTAACAATTTGAAAAAGGAAAATGAGGCACTTAAGAAGATAGCTCTAGTTGGTGACCAAGATCAAACAAGAAAGAAAGTTGACCTCATCAGGCTTCAAGTACAAGAAATGGATGAAGAGCTTACCAAGATTAAGAAGGAATTTCATCAAAGTAAAAGAAAGCATCATGAAGAAGTCATATCCATGACAAATCAACTGAATAAAGCAAAGAAGCAGGAAGATACCTTGTCAAGTCAGCTTGAACAAAGGCACAAGAGCTTGAACAAATTGAAGAAGAGATTGGTCAGTACAAGGTAAAGGTCTCCTCTCTCAAGTCTCGACTACAAGAAGCAAGGAAACAAGCACAAGGAGATAAAAATACCATGGAGGCATTGGAAGTTATAGAAGGATAGGTTGTTGAAGCAGGAAAGGAAAGAAACACCATGATCTGTCAACTAGAAGCAAAGGATGAAGAAATCTTCAAAATAAAGTCAGATATCATCCCCTTTAAACTAGAAGCAGATGAAGGTACTCGTATCAAGGAAGAAATTGATGAAAAACTTGCTAAGAAGAATAGTAAGTGTGAAAGATTGGAAGAAGAGATTGTCTTCCTCAAAACAAAGGTTGAATGGATGAAAAAGATCTTGAAGAGCTCTCAAGCGTTGGATGACATGCTCAACTATCACAGATGTCCATCTAATAAATTAGGTCTTGGGTATGCAGGTGAACCCTCAAACAAGAATTAAAATGCTTTAAACAAAAGAGAAGTGAAGAAGCCAAAAAGAAATGGTGATGCTCCCAGTTCTAGCAAATGCAAGGAGAAAAATCAAGGCTACAATAGAAGAAATCCTTCTCCAAGAAGAAATGTAGATGATGTCAAAGAGGCGAGAGGCAATAGTTATCATCAAAGGATCTCAAGGCAGAAAGGCTTCAGAATCACATCAAGGAAACCTCCATCTCCTAGGTATCAAAGTTCTTTTTTGGTTATTGTTATTCTTGTTAAAACTTTGGTCACATGGCAAAAGACTGTAAAGCATATCATAAAGATAAATGTTATGGTGCCCAACCATTCCATAGAGATAGATATTATAGTCCCCAACAATCTAGAAGAAACAATTTTGCAAGAAGAAATCATGAATTCTTATTCATGAACAATGTAGAATGTCTCAAGTGTCATAACATTGGTCATATGACACAAGATTGTAACTTAACATGGGCCCTTACACAAGCTAGAACCATGAAAAGAAGAAAGTTATACAAGTATGGAGAAGGAAGGAAATACAATCTGAAATTCCATTGAGCTCTCCAGCCAATAGCATATGTCATTGGCCCGAATTTTGACAATCTAAGCATTTGATGGGAAGAATCTACCAAAAGGAGATGATGCATACAGTTAGGGGGAGTCAGTGATTCTTGATCATTATTGCTGGTGATATTAGTGAAAGGGTCCTTATGAAATCCTTGCTGAGCTATATTAACAATCATTCTCTGATGAAGATCATTTCTTAGGAGTACTCCATTGAAGAACATGATCCTATAACCATTCTTTGGGTTGTTGTTAAAGATGCTTTCCACTTAATCTCTAAGTAGTATTTGGAACAACAGAGAATGGAATGTAATACTAAATAAATAGGGAAAACATCTATGGTTCTGTTACCACAGAAGTTTATGTCTTGACTCAGGGATTTAATGTGAGAACAGATAAATTATGGACACTAACAGAGGCAATCTTCAGACAAACAGATACATCTGGAATGGAGTTTGAAGTAAGAGTAGCTGGAAGCATATAAAAAAACTAAAGTAATTCAAATAGATGCAAATCAGCAAAAATGATTTTAAAAGACAATCACATATTGTATATCTAAATCTACTAGCAGAAATAACATGCAAAGAATTGTACAAGAACACATGGAAAAGAGGGCTCATAGAAAGGAGAATGTTGTGCAGTCAAGCATAACTTAAGCTGATACAAATCACTTAAGAAATATAGCAACAGTAAGGCCCAACCCCTCACATTTTTGTCCAAATGCACTGATGATTGAATACTAGATGGAAGTAACTTAAGGAGAAGCACAGAGACACAAACGAACACAAATCTGAAGAAAGATGGCAAGAAAGACAATCTTAGGGGTATTTTCTCTTGATTCGGACTATGAAGTCCTCTCAATGTTACCTATGGAGACAACAATATGGATTGAATCATAAAATCCTGGACTTGGACACTTGGTGTATAGCTATTTGAAACTTGATTGTAAGCATTGAAGTAGAGCACATTTAAGTATTGTAGAAACCATGATAAGGTAGTTCTGAGACATGAAGAGGGAATAGAGTGCAAATTGATGATAAAACATCCATCCTTCTATCTTGAGTAAAAAGAGGAAGAGCACTATGACAGGGGGATTCACAGACCCATGAAGATCTACCATTCATGAAGAACAAAAGCAGCTTGATAGGGGGAGTCCCAGAGCACTCCTTTTCCATTGATGTCAAAGGGGGAGAGAAGAAGAATATTGTCGTCAATAAAAAAGGGGGAGATTATTGACCTAGGTTGTCATTGATATCAATATGGCAATTTTCTAGATACTAGAAAATGACATGAAGCCAAGGGAAAGCTAAGTAGATCCATGAAGAGACAGGAGCAACGCCATTTGTATATGCCAACCATAAGCAAGAGGAGTTACCACAGGAGGAAGATCAAAGCATATCACAGGATATCAGAGCAAGAGAGGCATTCATATATGCAAGGAGATCTTTGAAAGACACTGCCAAGCTAGAGGAGCCACATTTGACTAAGAGGAGCTGCAGGAGGAGCCATATATCTATATAGATATATATATATATATATATATATATATATATATATATATATATATATATATATATATATATATATATATATATATATATATATATAGATATAGATATATAGATATCGGAGCCACACAGGAAGAAGACAGAGTTATCGAGAGCCATCGGAGGAGCAATGGATGCGTTTAAGAGCAAACAGAGCCATATATGCCATAGATAACACTATTAGGAGCTACCATAGGAGAAAACCCATCTATATATGCATTCACAGCTATCGGAGCAACGATGCCAAAGGAATACTCTATCAAAGGAGTAGAGTTATCACATATCGCATATGCCAAGAGTAAGGTGTATAAGAGGAGCTTAAGCAGAGAAATATATATAAACAAAGTAAAAACAATGGAACATATATATATATATATATATATATATATATATATATATATATATATATATATATATATATATATATCCATGCATTTAAACACTAGCGGGAGTAGCCTTAACATTATCAGCGGGCAAACTATGCATCCCCGAAAAATACACTATCAGAGGCTAAAACTCATGTATATATGCCATTACGCTATCGAAGGCAGAACCGGACTTTAAACTTATTACACAAGAGCAGTGAGTCATATCACGTCCAGCACCTCATATCGCATTGCTATAAAGGTGTGGTCTACGTTAAGGTCTAGACCTGGACCTTTGTAATGTGCGACTGTCGATAGCGATATCACATCGGACCTCCACCAAGGGAAACCCCCAATTATGATGAACGTATGCGGACCTACCTGTACATTACAATATGACTTAACCTATCATCACATCTGTCACAAATCGCAAGCCGAGAAGCCTTGCCACATGAAAGTGCCAATTTCGATAAGGCTGTGGACCCGACAGGCATATAAACCATGGTTTAATACCATATCACATCCGATCCATCGAAGCAGTGGAGGATCAGCTGTCGGCCATCGGTGGAGTCATGGGTCTGATATATAAAGGACCCTTGGGAGTCACGAATCACCGATTGCGATTTAAGCACAGACCCGATACAGGAATAGGTGTGGGTAAACTAAATTTGAAATCCGCCATTAGTGTTTCTCGCCTGTTTTCCATATATTTTCTTGTGTAACTGTGTTTTTGCTTGCGGGGTGGTTTTAAGCCAAAAGGCTTACGATGGCTATTTCCGGTGGTTTTAGAAGGTTGAACATCAGGTAAATGGGATGATTCATGGCGATACTGATTGCGATTGGACATGGATGTCCCTTAAATGAAGCAGAACTCTATGTATGCCCGAAATCATTTCCAAATGGAGCACTGTTATGGTAAACAAGGAAGATGGGTTCCTCGTGGATCGTTTGGACCTGTCCATTGATTCAACGTGTCCTTTGAGCACAAATAGAGAGAGGAAACCAAAAGCTGGGAAGCTGAAGAAGCAAGTGAGCATAGAGGAAATGAAAGCAAGCATTGAGCAAGTCTAAGAGGTGGTGTAAGCGGAATCGAATGGACAAAGGCATGGGAATGCATAAAATAGTAAAAACAGAGAACTGTTGTAGCTGCTAGTATTGAGAAGAACCAGAATATGAGGTAGCCAAAGCAGCAGAGGTGGTTAAGCGTTGTATGAAGTTGTTGGTGAATGCTGGTGAGGGCTGCTGCAGCTGCTAAACATTGTTGAAATAGTTGGAGAAAACAACAGAACAGAAAGAGGGTCTAGCAGAACAAAAAGAGGGCCAAAGGACCAACAGGACAGGAGGGATTCGAAGGGTAGAAATTGCCAGCAGAGAAGCATTCTTGATGAAGCATTCACCTTGACAATAGAACATATGCTTGAACTAAAAGCAGGCTCTTATGCAGAGTTTTAGTGCAGTTGTAGTGGACTCACTAAAGTAGTGTGGAGATATGATCAGAGGTCAGCTATTGGAGACTTTGTGTGAATGGTAGGAAGAGTTGTAAAGACTCCTTCATGAGAATACTAGTTGTCATTGATGTTGTATTTTGCAGACTACAAAGAAACTATAACCAAACAGAACTTAGAAGAGAAGAGTTCTAAGAGTAGAACATTATTATCAAAAGTTCCTTGACAAGATTGGGTTAGAACCCTTGAGGCTAGTGCCTTAGAAGTAAGCAGGATTAGAGTCCTTGGGGCTGGTGCCTCAAAAGAAAGAAGGATAGGAGTCCTTGGGGCTGGTGCCTCAAAAGAAATAAGGATAGGAGTCCTTGGGGCTGGTTCTCTCAGAAGTAGGATAGATTGAAGTCCTTAGGAGTTGGTGCTTCTATGTCCAAGATTGGTGTCTTGGTGAAATAGAGTTAGAGCTCTAAAGGTTGGAGCCTCACAAAAGTCCAAGTTGGTTCCTGGTGACTAATTGCAACCATCTATATATTGTATCTATTTTACTGCACAGTCTATATTAATAAAAGTATTTATTCTTGTTGTTAATCTTGTGTTCTGAATATATATGTTTTAACTGGTAAAACAATAGTCAGAAAAAGAAATACTGATTCAACCCCCCCCCCAAATATTTCCAACAGGTTGACCATGGTTACACTATGATTGATAATGTGTGACTATTGTTAAGCGTCACTAACTATTTTTTCACTAGGGTTAATGGTTGGTTGACTATGGTTGTCCATGCTCACCCTATAAAGGTTTGTTTGATTATGTCATCACATGGAATATTATTAAATATGGTCAACATAGGGTTAACCAAGTATGATCATGGTAAACTATTTAACCATTGGTTATCACCGTTTGGCAATGTTTTTCAAATGTGGTTGACTTTGTTCAAGTATTAATATTAATCAATGATAGTATGTGATTGCACTGAGAGCCGCTCTACAACCCAGTATGGGGGTAGATCTCACATAAAAACATAAACATGTAAATGTAAACTTAAATGTAAATGTAAAATGTAGTTGACTTTGTTCAAGTATTAATATTAATCAATAATAATATGTGATTGGGCTAAGAGGCGCTCTACAACCTAGTATGGCGATAGGTCTCACGTAAAAATGTAAACATGTAAATATAAACATAAATGCAAATGTAAATGTAAGTGTATGTTTAACATTTAACATTTTTAATCTAATGTCGACCCTATTTAAAAATCATTCTAATTATTATTATGCATAAACATAATATAAATTTAAAATATAAAGAGGTTTATGAAAACTCAAAAAATAGGTATGGTAAATAAATAAAAATATAAATAAACCAGAGGTATGGTAAATAAATAAATAAAATTCTTATATTTATTACAGAGGTATGGTAAATCAATAAAACCAGTTTTGATATTTACACCATAAATACAAAAACTCAAAAAGAGGCTTTATTTAAGTGAAGCCTATTGGCCAAATAACATGGGCCAAATTATTATTAATACCATGCAAAAAACGTTATTAACCCTAATATTAATATTAACATTATTATTATTATTATTATTATTATTATTATTATTATTAAATCTAATATTCATATTAATGTATTATAGTATTAGTATTATTAAATTTAATAACTTTGGATTAATACAATATTAGATTTGTTATATTATAATATATATTAGTATATCATGATAGATATTAACTCTAGATACATATGGGAGGGAAAAACAAAGACATAGAGTGATAGAGGTGCAAAGATAGGGGGAGTGACAAGGGAGAGATGGAGATAAACTGAAGGAGAGGAGAGAGGAGGAATGAAGAGAGTGGGAGGGAGAGAAGTGAGATAGGTAGAGAAGGGTAAGAGAGGGAAAGGGAGACACAAATATGGAGGGGGGGCGAGAGAGGGAGAGAGGGAGGGATATGATGAGAGGGGAGAGGAGTGAGAGAGGTAGAGAAGGTTAAGTGAGGGAATGGGAGACACAAAGATTGATGTGGGTGAGAGAGAAGGAGAGATTTAGGGATATAGTGAGAGGATTTGAGGGTAGAGAGAGAGATAGAGAGATGGGGGAAGAGATAAGGAGTTAGGAGAGAAAGGGAGAGAGAGAAAGGATGAGAGAGAGGAATTGAGAGAGAGGAGGAGAGAGGGAGGGATAGAGAGATGGAGTTGGACAGGGATAGAGGGAGGGAAGAAGAAAGAGATAGAGTGAGAAGTGGAGAGAGAGAGGGAGTGACAAGGGAGAGATGGAGAGAGAGTGTATGTTTAGGGGTGAGATAAAGAGACAAAAAACGAGAGATAGAGAGAAGGGTGGAGAGAAGGAGAGAGAAGGGGAGAGGGAGGGATATAGTAACATTGTTAGAGAGAGAAGGGGGGATTGGAGGGTAGAGAGAGAAGGGGGGATTGGAGGGTAGAGAGAGAGAGAGAGGATCGAAGGGAAGAGAGAGAGAGAGGATCGAAGGGAAGAGAGAGAGAGAGAGAGAGAGAGAGAGAGTGATGCGGGAAGAGAGAGTGAGGTAGGAGAGAAAGGGAGAGAGAGGAAGAACGAAAGACATGACTTGAGAGAGAGGAGGAGAGTGATGGGAGAAGAGAGAGGATTGGAGGGAAAAGAGAGAGAGAGAGAGAGAGAGAGAGAGAGAGAGAGAGAGAGAGAGTGGTGGGGGAAGAGAGAGGGAGGTAGGATAGAAAGGGAGAGAGGGGAGGTATGAGAGAGAACTGTTGAGAGTGAGGAGGAGAGAGGGAGGGAGTGAGAAGGAGAGAGGGAGGGATAGCGAGATGGAGTTGGAGGGGTAAAGAGGGAGGGAAGAATAAATACATAGAGAGTGAGAAGTGGAGAGACAGAGGTAGTGACAAGGTAGAGATGGATATATAGTTTGTATGTTTGGGGGTGAGATAAAGAGACAAAGGAGAAATGGAGAGAATGGGGGAGATAAGGAGAGAGGAGAGAGGGATGGATATAGTAACAGAGTTGGAGTGAGAGAGAGAGAGAGAGAGAAAATGAGAGCAGAGAGAGGGAGGGAAAGAGAGAGGGAGTTGGAGGGGGAGAGAGAGGGAGGTAAGAAGAAATAAATAAAGAGAGAAATGTGGAGAGAGAGAGAGAGTGATAAGGAATATGGAGAGAGAGGAAATCAGGAGGGAAGAGAGATAGAAACGGGGGAGAGGGAGAGAAGGGGAGAGAGAGAGAGGGAGAGGATGAGGGAGGGATAGATAGATAAATTAGAGAAAGATAATGTATGTTTCAGGGGTTATATAGAGAGACAAAGGGAGATAGAGATATAGCTGGAAAGTGAAGAGAAGGAAGAAGAGAGAGGTGGAGAGAGGGAGGGAGGGATAGAGAGATTGATAGATTTGGACTAAGAGAGCATGTGTGTTTGGGGGAGTGAGATAGAGAGACAAAGAAGGGGAGATGGAGGGAGATATATATATAGATGGAGGGGTGAGATAGGGAAGAATATTTCTTGCACTAGATGCATTGATTTCAGTGTAGACAGTGATTTCTAATCTTATTTGATTGCTTGCACTAGATGCATTGATTTAAGTGTATATGTTTATTTCTAATGATATTTGATTTCTTGCACTAGATGCATTTATTTTATTGTAGATGTTGATTTCTAATCCTATTTCATTGCTTGCACTAAATGCATTGATTTCAGTGTAGATGGTGATTTTTAATAATATTTTCTTACTTGCACTAGATGCATTGATTTGAGTGTAAATTTTGATTTCTAATCCTATTTTATTTCTTACATTAGATGCATTGATTTTAGTGTAAATGTTTTTTTCTAATTCTATTTGATTTCCTGCATTAGATGCACACTCATTTCAGTGTAGATGTTGATATCTAATTTGATGTAATTGGATCTATCATGGTATATTAATTTTAAAGTGATTGGATTAACATTGTGCATTGATTTCAGTGTAAGCACAAAAAATTATTGACAATGTATATTGCTTTGTGTGTTATATTAATTCAACCTATTAATATTGGAGAGAAAGAGAGAGAAGGTATGATGTTTACTACCATAGCTCAAGCTAAAGTTTTAAATGGTTTACGATTTAACTTATCCTTTTCATATAATCCTTATGAAAAGATCAGAAAAGTAACAAGGGTGACAATAAGAATAGTTGAAGAAAATAGTTTGATATTAATCACAGTGAAGATTATTTGTAATTGACTATATTCTTATTATTCACATTTTCTATCGATCAACACTATTACATTGTCAATTTACATTCAAAATTTGCATTTCATCATTTTTCATTATTAAGGTTATTAACAATATTTATCATCTCAACAAAAACAGGTAACTAAGAAAATTTAAAATTAAAATGACGATATTAGACACATTTAAAATAATTGTATCAATATTAGAATAATTTACAAATTATTGATCAAATTAATCATATGTTCGTTAGATTTCTTTGGTAGTACACCACTAAAACTAGCCTAGATCCATCTTAACTCTAGATCTATCAAGCACCGAGATGGATCAATCTCTCGAGGCGCAAATCTTTCCTCAATTTTGCACTCTAAAAAGAGGTTTGGACCTCGAGAGATTTGATCCCTCTCTCCGCTTGATGGATCCAAAGTTAAGATGGATCTAGGGTGGTTATATTTGACCAATGTTGAAGAGTGTTGACTGTCAAACACACTCAGACATGGTTTCACTATGGTTGAGAATGGTTTGATAATGATTTCATATGGTTGAATATAGTTTGACTATAATTCCCCATCATTTGGCCATGATTTGACTAGTTTCAACCACAATTAAGTATGATTGAGTATAGGTATCCATCATTTGAATATGGTTTTAATATGATTGACCATATTTTGACTATGTTCACTTAATAGTTGACTACGGTTTAAGAATTGTTACCATTGCAATATTGGTTGTTGATAGTTAACCATGGCTTGACTATGGTTAACCCAAACCATCTGTTATAGTTCTCCATGGTCCATAATGACCATCTAGTATGGTTTAATTAAGTTTATTGTGGTTCACTCTAGCTCACCTACAAATAGACCATGATGTTGATGATAAGGTTGGTTGACCATGGTAGTGATGTAGACTATTGTTGACTATGATGCTCATGTTCACTATAGTTGACTAAGTCAACAAAAGTCAACCATGGTCAACACATGTTAGTATATACATTTATTTATTGTTAATACATTATGATTGTGTAAATTAATGGTTAATGTGTTAATTATAGATCAATGTATTAATATATAGTTATTAATATATTATTATAAATTTATTAAGATATTTTTTTGTAGGCTAGTACCTTTACATTTTTAACATACAACATTATTCCAACATACAACATCAATCGCCTCTGCAGGACTCGAACTTGGGTTGCAACAGCCATTACCATTACACCATGCACGTCATGTGCAAATTTATTAAGATATTAATATTATAATTAAAATTATTAAAGTTAATCACTAAATTTTAATATTAATATGACCTTAATAAACCTTTAATATTATTGTTATTCTTATTGACGTTATGGAATTTAATATTATTAATAATATCAAATAATATGGTTAACCATGTTTTAACTATGGTTAACCTTAACCATCTATTAAAGGCCTCTATGGTCAACCACGACTCTCTATAATTGCTAGACCATGATGCATTTGGTAATAATGGTCCCCAACTATAGTTATGTTGACTATGATAATCATGTTGACTATAATTGATGATATAAAAAATACTCAACCACCCGTAAATGAATTAATGTAATAATTAATTTATAGTTAAGACATTATAAATGTGTAGATAAATACATTATTAATGTTCATTAATGTTATATTCAATTATAATTAATATTATTTAAAAATTGTTGTAACTAGTTGTCTGTAGTGATATTTTTTTGAAGCTTTTTGAGTGGGTTTTTCTATTCTAGTTTCTCTAAAATCCAACTGGAATTAATTGAAATCATAAGTTTGATGTGGTATCCCTACACAATCAAACCCTAGGGGTTGGCACAGAAACTCCAAAAAGTGGCACTCAAGACAACTCCTTATTATAATGTTATTAATGTGTTAATAATAGTATACATATGTCTTAGCCATATTTAAATATTAATAATATGTTAAAAATAAAACAACTTATATTACTTAATCAATAAAATAATGTCAATAATTAATTAATGTTAACTTTTATATTTTTTTTAATAACTAATTTGTAAATAGATACTTTAATGATTAACATATAAGTATTTTATATTAATTGTTTTATATCAATTATTCATTGAAGAAGTATCGTATTAATAAACTAATTATTAAAAAAATACAAAAGATAATATTAATTAATTACTAATATTAATTGTAAAACTTATTAATATTAAAAACATCATTATTTCTAAATTTTACCATAAGCTGTGTAGTGATAAGGAGATAGAGGGGAAAATAAAGTTAAAATATTATACAGAGATAATCAACCCCATGCTTGCTAACTAGAATTACCTTTCTATATTAACCAAGTGAATGAATATTGCAAGAAGTGAATGAATATTGGATTAGAACTAATTCTCATGAAGTCCAAAGTGAAACTAAGCATTGGTCTATTCCCAAAATTCCTTAGGACTTTTTATACCAAGAGAGTCTAAGATGAAAAACACTTTTTCTTGGATTGCTGACCCTTACTCACATCCGTTATCATTTCCATAACATTTGCCCCACTACCAACCTCGTTGAGTTGTTTAGTCAGGATAACTATAGTGAGTAATGCTCCTTTCCCTCCTTTTTTATCACAAAAATAATATATTAAATCATCTCAATTAACAACTTCTTTCTTAAAGTCTGATAAACGATATTGGTCTGAGTGGATGTTAACCATCATCATCAATTAGAAATAAATATTAATATTAATAAATTTAACTATTAATAAATCTATTGTTAATTAATTATTAATATTGATAATAAAAATTATTATTCACCTAAAAACATATTATATTAATAAACAAATTATTAATAAAATCTAATATTAATTAATCACTAATATTAATTATAATTAATGCGGGTCATAAAATCTATTAATCACAAAACCTATTAATATGAATATTAACTATTAAAGCTAATAAATATATTAATAAATAAAATTTAATATTAGTTATTTTTTAATATTGATTATAAAACCTATTAATAACTTAGTTAAACTTATAAATATCAATATTAACCGTAAACGCTATTAAAACCTATTACTAATATTAAATTCAATACCAACTTTCAATGTACTTTCAAATCCCTGTTAATGATATTTGGTGACGTTTTATTAAAGGTTCCTAAATGTTGTATTTTAGGGTTATTTGCTATTTGTTATTTTAGGGTTCTTAAATGTTTTACGAACCAATGTTTTACGAGCTAGCATTAGTTAACAAACATTAAATGTTAGTTTTTTATTTTCCAATAAAACATTGGTTCGTAAAACATTATCTATGGTCAGTAAACATGGAACACTACATGGTTGTGTGCGTGTAATGGTGTGGTGGTGTCTACAATTCAGTTTAACTGGTGTGGTGGTGTCTACAACTGGGCTTCACTGAAGCTATTCACCTTAGCTTTCCATATTTACTCTCTCATCTAGTATATGCTCTTCACCTTATAGGTCTAGTACATGCTTTTCACCTTGCAGGCTTAGTGCATATGCTTTCTGATCTTAGTGCATACACTTTTTGATCTTGGTGAACCAAAACCGTGGTGTTTTTTCCCTTTGTTCCCCCCTGTTCACCCATCTTCATCTCTAACATATCCATCTTTATCTCTAACGTATTTTTGTGCCTCTCTATTCTCTGTAGCTTTGTCCCTCTCTCTCTATTCCCTGTATATGCCCATAAATAAACATCTCTATGTATTCGTCCCTTGTTCACATGGCAACAACGCTGCAACAACACCTTCACTGTGCACTGTGGAACAAAAGCTCATAGACCCTGCTCTGGCTCATAATCTGGTGGTGCCACCCGAATATGCAAATGAATAGCCATCGTTGTTCCACTGGAAATCTAATAGTGCCACCCGAATTCTTGAATGAATAGCCATCCCTATTCCATTGGATTTGTTTTCATTGTGTTGATATTCCAACATCTCCTTCTTCCCGTTCGCTTTGTGTAATAACATAATTTCCCTTCGCTTTGCTCAACAACATAATTCCTTTGCATCAATTTTTTTAAAACATGTTGGACAGGTTCTCGCCTGTTGATGTGACTAGTGACAAAGTTAAATTTAAGGTTGAGGTGTTCGACTTACAGGGAATGCAGACAATGTGTCAATTTTGGTAAGAAAGTTATTGCAACTAAAAATATATGATGACATAAAATACATTTTTATATATCGACAATATCAATTTTATTTACATTGTTGATGCAAGGATGGTTTGATGGCTTGCTGGTACGGTTGGTCTTGCTAGTGCTTCATGGTCAACTACTCAGATTGGTATCGAAACCCTAGTTTTTTCCACCTATGCTACTAGCTGTGCTATTTTAGGTTGTTTAGAGGCCGCGTTCATTAGCCCAATTGGGTCTTGATCCAGTCATATTTTTGGGGAGTTAAACCCCCTTTGTTTATTCAGATAAATTGAAACTTCGTTTGTGTACAATTGATACAATGAGGAATCCCAAGCTTGAGACTTTGAGCCTCTCACACCTCAATTTTATTGCTCAAAAGTTTCCAATCCTGAAGTTGACAGTTGGAGCCTCTTTGACCTCAATTTTATTGCTAGTCTATAAATTTTAGTATGTTCAAAGATCTGTTCTTATTTATTTTACTATTTTAGATATTGTCAAGTTTTGATTCCTTACTAATTAGTTTTTCATTTATATTATCTTTCTTCTAAAAATAAAAGAAAAGTCACGAGATTGTTGGTTGAGTACCCAGAATAAAAAAAGAGACAGGAGATTTCTGGATGAATACCCGGCACTATGATGTCTTTCTTCACCAACCGCGGACACCAGACAGCTGATCGAGGCAAAAGAACCCCCTACAGGGCCTACAAAAAATAGACATTAAATTTAGCAACCAAAGACATATTTCACGTGGAAACATAAAATCAAAAATGCATGCCTACTTACGAGCCTATATACAGAAAGCAGAGGGAGGCTGCCTCAAGGAAACCATTAGGTTCCATCCACCATTGCTATCAACACTACAGTTTTCCGAAGCAACATCTTTGCAATGATTGTTAGGTTGTTCTTTGCATCAAAACTCGACTGGGTCTTGCCATTTCTCTTCATGAAATTGAAATGTTTCTTTCATGGCAGGGATCGAGAATTTTCATGTCAGACACGTAGTCACTTACCTTTTTTTCTCCATCATATGTAGTTGAACATAATTTTCTTCTGATATATTTCTCACTCTTATTTAGTGTATCCTCACCACTTTCTTCTTCGAGGAACCTAATACTTCCGTGTCTATCTATATGAAAACTTGATAATTTAATGGATGATTTTTTATACCACATCTTGATTGTCATGGAATTCGCGTCATTTGTCAATGAGTCTTTGGAACCGACTTAGAGAAACTACTCTTATACCTAAAATCTTTTGTTTCATCTTTACTTGAATTGATAAATTGTCATTTTATATTTTAACCAAATATATAATTATATTTTTCTTTAATTTTTATCAAGTGGTACTTGAAATAATAAATTGTCATTTTATTTTTGTGTAACCAAATAAAAAATTGTATCTTAGTTGATCAAAAATTCAAGTAGCTACCCATCGTTTTTGAATAATGACTATAACCAACCTTTCTTTATCTTGAAATGTGGGGATGCTTCCATGGTTGGTTCGTGTATGGGTTCATGTAAAAGAGAATAAGTGGCAAAAACAGAGAAGAGACTCAGCAAGGCTGAGCACCTGCATTGTTGTTGCAAGCTTTGTGGAAGCCCCTGCGTAAAATTGGTATCAGAGCCAAAATTGGTTCAAGTTAGTACTCAGAAAACACTCTATATTAAAAATGGAACCTTTCAGAAAGTCTATTTCTTTCTGAGAGTTAGAAGAGAGAGAGTCATCTGCTCAAGAAAATCCCCTTAGGGATATGTTTGCATCAACCTCTAGTCGTGTTTTAAATTTAGCTGAACTAGAGTATGAAGAGTCACAGCCTTCGGCTAGATGGCAGCTTCCAAGCATAAATGCTTCTGAAGTATATTCAGATCTCTCAGTCTTTCATTTAAAAGCAGCTACTAGAATATCTATTAAAGAGTCAATTAGTCAGATCCAAGAGAACTCTGATTGTGTACAGTCTATTCCTCTATTAGATCCAAAACAGCTTCAAGTCAAAGCCAAGAGGTTTAAAACTCAGGATCTTCATTTGGGATGTATAAAAATTGGGATTCATGCTTTGACACACCAGGGTCTAAATACTTTTGTCTTAGCTACTGTCAGAGACTTGACCCACAATAAATATACTGATTTCTTGATAGGAGGTATTGTAGCCCCTCTGTCCAATGGCCCCGTCTACTTTGATTGTTACCGAAAATTTTCTGTTTATGTATATGATGAAACAGATGAAAGTATTCTTCAGTTACAAATCCAGACCACTAGATTTGATATGGCCAAAAAGAGACATAATATTGCTATTCAAACCAGAGGTTGCTTCAGACATACTAATACCCTCTACCCAGCAGTACTTCATGCACCCAGCAAAGATTCTAAAGCTAGTGTGGTGGTGTTAACTAATTTTGATATGGCCAAAAAGAGACATAATATTGCTATTCAAACCAGAGGTTGCTTCAGACATACTAATACCCTCTACCCAACAGTACTTCATGCACCCAGCAAAGATTCTAAAGCTAGTGTGGTGGTGTTAACTAATTATAGAAACCAGAAGATCGAACACAAAACCATCAGATGGGAAGACCTTACTTTCCCAGAACACTAGGTGGTGTCAAATCCCAAACCTCTTGTCATGAAGAAAATAACTTCTACCAATATCCATGAAGAACAATCTTCTGCTATTCTTTCATTTCCTAGAAGATCAACCATTGATCGAAGAAGAATAGACCAAGCCTACAAAGGTTCTCATTTTTACAGAAATCCAGATATTGTAGATGCGACTTGTTCAAGTTCCTGTAGACATGTTTCATTATTTGAGTTTGCACAAATAGTTAACTTTTCTTCCCTTGAAGTCAAAATGTCCAGAATGCAATTCTATTGTTAATCTCAATCATCTTGTTGAATTAGTTCTACATGAAAACCATCATCCTAGGACTGGTGAAGCACCGCCCTCTACATCCATAAATCCTTGTCCTAATCCAAAATGCTCAGACATACCATTCCCTCATGAGTCTGAACATGTCTTGATGATGCATGAGATAACTACCTTGGAAAATGAAGATCCAAGGTTAATAGAAATTTTCAGCATGATGAGGCCAGCAAAGCCGAGATATGGACTAGGCTACCTAGAACAAGAAAATGGCCTAATCCCTCAATCAAGGTTTGGTCCAATCCCAGATGACTGTAAAAAGCCAGCTGTAATGGAGATGCAAATTTTTTTTACTTTAATGGATGGATGTCCAAAACATAAAATAAGTGCCCAATGGATGAAAGCAATGTTGAATTGGGACTTATTTAGCCATCCTGAGGCTGAACATTTTGGCCTAAGTCATTCTGTTGAAGAAAAAATTAAATTGTCTCAAGCCTGGAAGAAATATATGGATGATACAAATTCCTAGATATCATTTTATTCATGGAATAACAAGAGCCAACTAGAAAAAGTCATGATGACTGATGCCACAGTCTCCACATCATCTCAACATTCCTAGTCAGTCTTAGATGGCAGTAAGGTTGAAACCTCATCCACATTCCCTCCTTATAAAGGCATTATACTATGTTAAGGACAAAGTTTTGCAAAATCCACACCTCTTGTTCTAAAAGATGGCAGTGCCTTAGGAATTGATGGAAGAATACAGAAGGTCAGTGAACAATTAAATTGGAAAAACACAACTGTAAAAGGCCTTGAAATGGTAACAGAAAAGTCTGCAGAAGTCAAAGAACAGTTTAACATTGTTCAAGTTTCAATAAATGATGTAAATAAGTCTTTGAATGATGTACAATATTCATCCTCAGTTGTTAGAAGTTATGCTAGAGAATCTCTGAGTAAAATAGAAGAAGTAGAAGAGAAAATGGTAGACCAATTTGGGTCTACAAAAGGATTGATAAATGAACTGGTTGAGAAGGTAGATAAAATGACTGTGTCTAAAATTGACAAGCTAGTTCCTGCCTCCTTTTTACATAAAAGGAGTGTGAAGATCCAAGACCCTGTCAAACCTGTTGACAAATTTCCCCAGCTATTTCCAAAAGAAGTTGCATCGCCTCAGACAGATAAAGCCGAGTCTTCAGAACACATCTCCTTAGCATCCTTGTTCAAAGAAGAGGAAAAAGAAGCTGAAGTCCTTCCTATCTATGAGCCCTTAGAAAGTCAATTCAACAAATATCCTGCTCCAGATCTAAGTGGCAAAGGGAAGCTCCCAGAAGCCCACACATTTTTCCCTGACTCCCACAGAGAGTGGAATATAGACAATCTCAGTGTTGGCCAAATAAGACAGATGATTGACATGATGTTCACTGAGTATAAATTAATGTGTCTCAGGGGGAAAAATGAAATAGAAGCATGCAAAACTATTATTCAGTGTTTTACTGGAACACTGTTAAGATGGTGGGAAATAGAATCCTCTCCAGCTTTGGTACAAAAGATGCAGGATGAGCTGCTTAAAGATGAAGCAGGTGATATCATACACAATCCTGATGGAACTACACAGAATAATATGATTGGAGCTTTAACCTCCATGATTCTAGAACACTGGTGTGGTTCAGAAACTGAGATAGCAGATAAACATGAAGTTATCTTAATGAATTTAAAATGTAATAAGATGTCTCAGTATGAAGATTTCCACAGGGATTGGATGCAACGAATATATGAGGTAAAGGATTCCAAAAATCTTCTTTGGAAGCAGGTATATCTTGCAGCACTCCCCTCCATATTTGTAGATTATATATGTCTGCAAGAAGTTTTTCAGTTGCCTTTTGAATCTTATACTTGGGGAGAAATTTATTCAATTATTACAAAAGCTTTGGTTGGTTTGTGCACTAGCTCTAAAGTAAATAAATCTCTTGAAAAGCTATCTATATTTCCAGATAGTAAATCTATTTGTAGCAGGTATGGCTTAAGCATAGATGACCCATTAGTCAAGAGAAGGAAAGCCAAGAGAAGAGCTAAGAAAGAAAGAAAACAAACAACCAAGCTTCACAAAAGAACAAGGAGAGTCTCTTCTAGGCCTCTCAAGCCCCGTAAGGGCTATTACAAATATATTCCAAGAACTCACTATTATAAGCCTTTAGACATCCACTTGCATGGTTCAAAACAAGAAAAGTGGAACAAGTTAACTTGTTGGCTTTGTGGGAAAACTGGACACACTTCCAATAAGTGCCCGGTAGGAGAAGAATCAAAGAAAAATAGAGGTAAGAAATCACAACCTCTACACATGCAGAAGAAAATAGTCAAGACAGAGACCCCAATTCTTTGTATGAAATGTTAGTCCAGAAGTCACAAGACAGATCACTGCCCAAATGTAGTGATTTGAGAACAAACATAGTAGCAGGAACTTATTTATTCATCTGCTGATTATACTAGCTCTTCTTCTGTCAGTGCATCAGATGAAGAATTTCAAGAATTAAATCTTCATGCCCAACCATGCAATTGTTCAGACTCAGATGAATGTGATTGTAATTATTTTACTAATTTTGATTCTAACTATTCCAGTGAATCTTCAAAAGATGATATGCCGCCTATTCAGCACAAGGAAAAAGTGCTTATGGCACAAATAGAAGAAGAGATGAAGATATTGGCACAAATTCGTGCAATGGAAGATGGAGAAATGAAAAATCGTCTCACAGATGCCTTTATGGATCAACTTCGTTCTTCCAATAAGGGATCTTCAAAGAAACCTTTATTCATAGATTCTTCCTATGAGTGAACACTAAGTCTTTTCAAAGGCATAAGCAGCAAGATAAGGTTCGCTCACTCACCTTGGGGGAGGTAAGTAGAGAGATACATAATCTTAAATCTGAAATCTCTGCTTTAAAACTTCAAGTTGAAAGATTAGAAAAGGGAAAGCAACCTATTACTGCAAATCCATTTGATGAATATGATGCGCCAGTCTATCAAAGACCAAATGTTGAGATAATTGAAGGAAAGAAAGATCCCACTGCAGGATTTCAAGAGATGAGAATCCTGGCTGTAGAATACCAACAACACCATGTACATATTAATTTATGTATACAGAATGAAATGTTTTCATTAACTTCACTTATAGACTCCGGTGCAGATGTAAATATACTCAACATCAAAGTAATTCCAGCAAAATATTGGGTGTCTGCAAACAGGAAGGTGATCGGCTTGGGTAATAAAACCCTCAAATATGAAGTGCCCAAAGCCTCAATTTGTTTTGAGCAACATTGTATCAAATTAAAATTTGCAGTTGTTGATATTCCAGTTGATTGCATTTTAGGCAATGTTTTTCTAGTAGCAGTTGAACCACATGGATCGATTAGACTGAAAGGAAATCAAGGAGGATATTTTATCACTATCCCAACTTCTAGAGGATTTCCCAAGAGGATTGAGATGCCTTATATCTCAAATCCAAGAATATCCACAATGGTCCAGGCAATGAAAGAATTAGACAAAGCTGAATCTAAGCTAATGGACCTCAAGGATTTAAATTCCACGATCCAAGTTTCAAAATAGTTAAAAAATATAGCAAACCAGAAGAAAATTGGTGAGATTATAAAAAATATTGAAGAGGAATGTTGCGCCGAAGAACCAAATGTTTTCTGGCACAGGAAGTAGTACTTAGTTGAGCTTCCTTATAAGGCAAAATATACAGGAAGGCCTTGCAAGAGCAGAGCTATTCCAATGAACAAAGATTATAGAAATCTCTGTGAAAAGGAGATCAAACAACTGTTGGAGAAAAAACTGATTAGAGAATCTGACAGCCCATGGAATTGCTATGGGTTCTATGTCAACAAAAGGGCTAAGAAAATCAGAGGTATACCAAGACTGGTAATAAATTATATGCCTTTTGGGTTGAATCATGCACCATCAAAATTCCAGAAGGTAATGGACTCCATTTTCAAGCCCTATTTTGACTGGTTGATAGTTTATATAGATGATATACTCATCTTTTTTAAAAAATTCCAAGACCATTTTAAGCATATCCAGACTTTTGTACAGACAATAAAAAGAAATGGTCTAGTTCTCAGGAAAAAGAAGATCGAGGTATTCCAAACCTCCATCAAGTTTCTTGGCCATACCATATATAATGGCCAAATATCTTTACAAAAACATGCTCTGGATTTTTCTAGCAAATTTCCAGATGTAATCATTGACAAGACACAGCTCCAAAGATTCCTTGGATGCTTAAATTATGTTAGCAACTTCTACAAGGATTGTGCAAAAGACAAAAGTTTGTTGAACCAGTGTCTCAGAAAGAATCCTTCACCATGGACCGAAGCACATACTAAAGCAGTAAGAAACATAAAGGCTAAGGTCAAATCTCTCCCTATTTTGCATATTTCTGATGATGAAGCTTACAAAATTGTTGAATCTGATGCTAGTGACATCAGATGGGGGGGAATTCTTAAACAATATAAAGATGGACAAGAACAAATAGTGCAATTTATATCAGGCACTTGGAGCCCTGCAAAAAAGAATTATTCCACCATTGAAAAGGAGGTAAAAGTAGTGTGGAATTGTATAGATAAATTCGAAATTCATCTGGTCAAAAAACACTTTCTCTTAAGAACAGATGCTTTAGCTCTTAAAAAAGTATTAACGAAAGATATAAAGAAGTAAGGAGAAGCTAAATTTTCCAGGTGGTAAGCTTTTTTTGCTAACTTTGATTTTGAAGTTGAGCACATTAAGGGTGTTGAGAATTGTTTACTCGATTTTCTCAGCAGGGAATACATCCAACATCAAGAACAAGTTATGATAATTGTTACTGAATGGGACCCAAATCAGCAGCAGGAAACTTTGAGGTCTATCAGAGAAGACCAAACTTGGGCTGAATATAGAGACAGTTGGAAACCTACATGGCAATTAAGAAATACTAAGGTTTTAGATGTTGATCTACAACCTCACACTGATATCTTGCATCTAGTTCCTGAAAGGAGAGTTTTTCCAAAAGGAGCTCGATAGATTCATGATATGGTATACACTAGCAGTATGGTAGCGGCGCATCAAACAGAAGAATCATTACAAAATGATTTCCATGACATTTCAATGATTTGGTCAGAAGGGGGAGATAGGCAAAAAATATATCACAGACTTTTTTGCATAAATAGAACTAGGAATACACATTGGCCAATTACCAAAAATAATGATGCACTCTGGCCCAAAAATGATACAAACTCAATATTTCCCAATATCATTTATAATTTTGCAGGATATAAGAAGTTATGGTGGGACATTGTAAATGTTGACAGGAAGAATGAAATTCATTATACAAAACTCAAATTTGGATCAACTGGGAGTATGCAGAGAAACCAGCAAGTTGAATGGTTACAAGACTGGTGGAGAGACTACGGAGTAAACAAAACAGCCATAGACCCAGTCTATTATGAATCTTACTACCATATGCAGTGTGATGTATGTTTTGAAAAGAACATTGTAGATTGTTTCCATGATCCATGTAAAACTGTAAAAGACCTCCTAAAATTTCCAGAACATGGAGTCCTGCACCAATTTATGGCTAGACATGATGAATGGCTAGTCATGACCAAAATAAAACACCAGTATATTTTGAATAAACCTATGATAGTTAAAAGAATTTACACCAAGGCATGGGATGGCCTCCAGTATCCTAGATTCCATTTTCCGGGGATTACACCTCTTTGTGACCCCACTTCATAAATGGTTCTCATGGGCTTGTCCTTAAAGCCTCCACATTGTAATTATGATGTCTAGTCATAAGGAGTATTTGTGACCAGATCTCTCATGAGCTTTACTATCCAAAAAGAATCCACGCTATAAAAAGAAGCTTTTTTGTACCAAGATTCTTCAGTAATGAGACTCAGAGCACTTCTCTGACTTTTGGTGTGCTTTGAGCCACATCTCATGTACTAACATAATATTTAGTACTCAGTTTTTCTGTCTGATGGTCAGATGTTTGTCCCCTCCTTTTCCTATATAAAAAGGGAGTAAGGCTCATTCGAGGCATTCGGGGTGGAGGGTGTGAGAAATAGAGAGTCTAAGAGTCGAGAAATTTTCCTGCTCTGCAACTGTGGACGATTGTCTGATCTTCTTGCACCACGAAAATATCTCAAAGTTCTAGGTGATTTGAGAAGCCTGCACATCTGTGTGTTTGGCACAGGTGAGAACCTAAAGTGGCCAGATCAATATAGTGACTCTGTGTGTTTATATGTTCGAAGACTGAGTCTGTGATTTCACCAGGAAGCCTTCAGTAAGCTATCTCATATATTGAGAAGCAAAGTCTGATAAATGTGAACACAGTCAATCTCAGGAAAGAACAGACTGTAATCTTCTGTAATCCACTTTTCTAAAGTAATATATGAGAGTGTTCTTTATTTTTCATCTAAGTATTTTTGCATTGAATAAGTTGTTGAGATAGTATCTGCTTAAGTTATTCTCATTTGAGGTTCGCTAGAGGTTTGCGAGAGGTTCACTAAAGGGCATAAGGCACGCCAGACAGTTAAAAGGTGAGGGAAGCCGCAAAGAAGGTCGACAGAGCATGAAATGCTTTAGTAGGTTTGTGTATGGGTTCATGTGAAAGAGAATAAGTGGAAAAAGAAGAGAAGAGACTCAGCAAGGCCGAGCAGTTGTGTTGTTGTTGCAAGCTTCATGGAATCCCCTGCGTAAAAAAGTAATGTGCACCGAATTACATTATTTAAATTTATATTTTCAAATTTATTTATTAAAACCAATGTACATAAGTATAAGTAATTGTTTAAAATTATAATATATTATAAAAATAGTTGTTTAAAACTTTTGTTTTAAATTTGTATTATTATATAACTAAGTGTACAACATGGTAAGATATTCATTCCTTTTTTGAGCTTATTTTCCATCTATGTTTTCGAGGGTATATATTTTATCATATTTCTTTGTTGTTTTAGTGTAAAATAAACTTTTGAAAGTATCACTCTCTTTTGTAAATCATATACAAAGGATTGCAAGGTTGACACTCTACGAGGGCATACAAACAACATATCCTGTGTGATTTTTCAAATTTCTCCTGTGTGATTTTTCAAATTTTGAAGATAAAAGTATGTCGGATATGTTCAAGTGAACTGTTCAAACTTTTTGTAGAGAACATGATCAATTTTGAATTCTTGTTGCAACACATCCTGACATGAATCTCGAAGCAGTTAGGCATGAAAGTGGGATGATTGTGTTCAAATTGGAGAGAGAGGGGCCTGCATACGTTGTTTATGGAGGCTCTTGTTGTATTTCAAGGATCCTTATCTTCAGACTTAAGCGATACTACTTGATTAAAGGAGGGGAAGATGTCTTCTGGGCAAATATCCTCATGAAAGCTAGTTCTTATGATCCTTTATTATCTTAATCCACTCTGTATTTATTATCTGGTACCAAAAAAAGCTCATATCAAGCATCGGAGAAAGGTTACCTCTGTCATTCTAGTTGTTCTTCTATTTTATGCATGTAAGGCAATTCGTCAATAGTATTAATTTATATAAAGATAGAACCAAGCTAGTGGGACCTACTATAGTGCTAGAGAAAATAATGTTAGATCAATAGTGTAGTGCAAAAATAACTGCAGTGCCAGATCAATAGTGTAGTGCAAGAATAACTGGTCCAAGAATAATAAGAACAGGGCCAAGATCAATAGTGCCAGATCCAATGAATGGGCTACTAGGCAGGATTAACATTAGCTTGAACTACCTCTACTGCCAATGCTAGTTGAACTACCCTTCCTAACTCATATTCCACTTTGTATCTACGCTACTAAACATCCTATCAACAACTAATATAGATATGTTGTGCTCTTACCTCACTGGGCCTTCTTGTGCCTTTTCTTATATCTATATAATAACCAATCCTGGATTCCTTTTGTTGGTGCCTTTCTATAAGATTGGGAATTCCCTCCCTTATATATAGATCTATACATATACAACATATATGCCCCAACTCCATTAGAGATCGTACGATATATTTTTCAAACCTAGTGAACAAGGGGCTAACTTTGTAGAAAAAAAATAGTGTCTAATCATTTCCAAGATATTGTGACTTGTTGGAGAAAGCAATGTTAGGAAGGCAAAGAAGCTAAACACATAATTCACCCAAAACACACGAGTTGTGGCTCTTCTATTGATCACACAAAACTTGATTCTTACAATGAACCCGGTGAAGGGTATTTATCCTTTTCCAACCAGTGACTTGCCTAAAATATCTTGACATGAAACCACATGCAACCACACACTAAAAGCCATCTATCACTTAACTCGACTTGACTCAACACTCAAACACTCAACCCTCAACGCTCAGTTAACTGACTCTCTAAGTTTAGCCAACTCCTCATGCAGGAGTAATTATCTTATTTTAACACTCCCCCTTAATTACGACTGTTAAACTAAAACATGACTCATGACAACTCAAACATACCTATTGGTCTATGTCTCAGCTAGGCTTACAAAACTTGAGCTAATGACTTTTTAAATATATCAACCAATTTATCACTAGATTTACAAGCCTTCGAGTGAACTCCTCTGTTGCTAACAAGTTCTCTAATAAAGTGATATCTAGTATCAATATGCTTTCTCTTTTGATGAAACACACTATTCTTGGATAGTGCAATCGTTGAGGTGTTGTCACCGTAAATTTTTGTTGATCCTTGTTGTTTCTGCTTGAGTCCATCAAATACTCTTCTTAACCACACTACTTGACATGTTGTTTATGTTGTTGCTACATATTCTGCTTCTACTAACGAAGGTGTCACAATGCATTGCTTCTTAGATGCCCATGAAATCACACTTGAACCAAGATGGAACAAAAAACCATAAGTTATCTTCCTATCATCCAAACTTCCTACAAAATCACTATCTGTGTATCCAATCAAATCCTTCTTTTCTGTTCTTGCATACATTATGCCACAATCTCTAGTTCCTCCTATGTATCTAAGAGTTCTTTTTCCTCCACTCGAATGTGTGTCTTTTGGAGTCTCCATAAATCTGGAAATCAAACTCTCCTTGCATGATATCTAGTCTTGTAGTTGTGAGATACATGAGGTTGTCAACCAATCTTTTGAATAGAGTTGGATTTACATATGATCCTTCATCATCCTTGCTTAACTTTGTACTTGTTGCAACTGGTGTAGGGACAAGTTTGCAATTTTCCATCCTGAATCTTTTCAACAAATCTTTGGCATATTTATTTTCACAAATAAAAATTCCCTTTTGAAATTGCTCAACTTCTATGCGATGAAAATATTTCATTTGACCAAGATCTATCATCTCAAATTCTTTCGTCATGGCTGCTTTAAATTCATCTATCTCAAAATCACCTGTAAAAATCATGTCATCAATATATAAGCAAAAAATCAAAATCTGTCCATGCTCATTTCCCTTTGTGTATAAAGTAGGCTCAATGTTGCTTCTGCAAAATCCATTCTTAATCATGTAGATGTCGAATATGCTATACTAACCTCTAGGTGCTTGCTTATGTCCATAAAGCGCTTTATTCAACTTGTAAACATTATCTTCGTTACCTTCAACTTCATAACTTGGAAGTTGCTACACATAAATTTCTTCTTCTAGAATTCCATTTAGGAAGGTTGATTTCACATCCATCTGATATACTTTCCACTTGTTATGAGTTGTTCTGGTTGAAACTACTCTTACGGTACCCAATATGGCTACCAGAGCAAATGTTTCTCCAAAGTCTATTCCTGGTTGTTGCGAGAATCCTTTTGCTACAAGTCTAGCTTTGAATCTGTCAATTTCACCTTTCTCATTCAGCTTTGTCTTGTACACCGACTTTACACCAATGAGATTTTTGTCCTTTGGTAAATCAGTCAAATCCCATGTATCATTCTTTTCAATAGCTTCAATTTACTCATCCATGGCTTGCACCCAATTTTCATCTCTGATTTCTTCTTCAAACGAAGAAGGTTGGAATGACAATAATGCAAAATTTGAACTGACATCCAAATCATCATAAATATCTTTCAAATTTCTCATCTTTCTCTTACCATTCCTTGATTCATCACCTGATTAATTGTTGGGAGAATCTTGATCTGTTGATTTCCTTAAAGCTCCATGCTGCTCTGAAAATCTTGGATTCCTTGTTCGTGTTTCTTTGTTTCGCGTCTTCACGTGTGATTCTTGCTACTCCTTTTCTACTACATCATCTTCTTCTGTCAATGGCACTTGTGCATCAACTATTGTGTCTATAGTTCCATTCTATGACTCTTGTTATTTGAACACAACATCTCTGCTAATTATGGTCTTCTTTGTGACATGGTTATACAATTTGTAAGCTTTTGATTCCTCACTATACCCAGCGAATATGCATTTTTCACTTTTATCATCCAATTTTCCTCTTCGCTCCTTAGGCACATGTGCATAAGCTACACATCCAAATACTATGATATGAGATACGCTGCAATACACACCTGACCATGCTTGTTCTGGTACTCTATTCATCACACTCTTTGTGGGAGATCTAGTGATCACATAAATAACACATGCAACTTCTTTTGCCCAATACTCATTAGACACGTTTCTTCCTTTCAACACGCTTCTTACCATATTCATAATTGTCATGTTCCTTCTCTCTGCTACACCATTCTGCTACGATGTGTACTTGGATGTAAATTGTCTTTTGATTCCATGTTGTTTGCAGTAATAATGGAATGCCTTTGAATCATATTCTAACCATGATCTGACCTCAATACCTTGATCTGTCGATCACTTTGGTTCTCGGCTAAGGATTTTAATTCCTTAAACTTTGCAAAATTTTCAGACTTCTGCTTCAAGAAGTAAACCCAAGTCTTTATGTTGTAGTCATTAATGAAAGTGAGGATGTAACAACTTCCACCAATTGATTGTGTCCTCATAGGTCCACACAAGTCTGTATGCACTAGCTTAAGAGGTTGCTTTGCTCTATATGCAACTCCCTTTGGAAAACTTTCACGATGTTGCTTTCCCAATATGAAACACTCACAAGTACTAGCAAGTTCTTTGATGGGAGGTAATCCTCTGACCATCTGTTTCTACCACAACAATCTTAAACCAGAAAATTGCCAGTGTCCAAATTAGAAGTTCCATAACCAATAATAATCAGAACATGGAACTGTAAAAGGACTCACCTCACCATTGTAATTCGTAATTAGAGGAAAGAGTTTATTCCTCGTCATTTGCACCTTTGTTATAAGTTGCTTGCCTGGGGGCTTGTCATATATAACACATTCTTGACCTTGAAAGATAACTTTGTATCATTTCTGTGTCAATTGATCGACCTTAACAAATTATGTTTCACACCAGGAACATAATATACCTTTAAGATTGTCCTCGACTCCCGCTGCTTGGTTAGAATGTTGACCACTCCTTTGCCATCTACTTCCAAAGTCCTGTCAGTCCCCAAATTTACCTTTGTTTTCACAAATTGATCGAAATTTGCAACCAAATTCTTGTTTCCTGTCATATGGTTATTGCAACCACTGTCTAATAGATACACACTAGCAGAAGGTTCATGCATGGTATGGAAAGCTAAGAACATAGAGTTAGTACTCTCTGTAGTGACATTAGCTCTCTGGTTCCCTTGATCAACTATCTTCCTTGTGTAATCATGAGCATAGTGACCAAATTTATTGCAATAATTACATGTCATCTTTGATTTGTCAACTCTTTGATTATTGTTGAAGCTTTTGTAGTTGCTCCCACTTTCATGTTCATGCTCTTCTCTCCCATCTCTCTGACCACCATATCTTCCACTTCGTCCTCTGCCTCTCGTTCTACTTTTGCCTCGACCTCTACCTCTTGAAATAGAAACTCGACTTTTGAAAGCGGTCTCTAAAGCGGAATACTTATTTATGTCTATCCTTGCCTCATGTGATAGAAGTGATCTCATTAGCTCATCAACTGTTAATGGTGCGAAATCCTTAGCTTCTTCTATGGCTACGACGACAACATCAAATTTGGTAGACAAATATCTGAGGACCTTCTCAACTATTATTTAATAGATTTTTAATTGATTTACGATAGTTATAACCCGATTCATGAAAGAATCGATGTCCTATGTCTCCTTCATCTGCAGACTTTAAAAATCTCTCCTAGTATTCTACAACTTAACAAGATTGATTTTGGCCATACTTGTATAGTTTGTCACCAAAGTATCACATGCTAATTTTGCTGAAAACGTGATCATAATCTTCTGGAACACCGCTTGGTCCACTCCCTACTAGATAAGATGTAACGCTTGTGCATTCTTCTTCTTGTCTTTCTTCCATTGTTCCCTCTTTGTATTAATGAGAGATTGTTCTTTTGCTTCATTTTTAGTTCTTGAAAACCAAAAACTAGACATAATCTCAAACATCATGAGCTTGCAAAGTGGTCGCCATCTTAATGGCCCACACATCATAATATTTCACTGTAAACAATGGGAACTTGGGCTAGAAATTTGAGAAAGTCATCTTTCTTCAAAAACCATTATTTTTTTATAAATTTGTAAAACACCTTAGAAAATTTCAGTATAAACCCTAGTTATCTCCCTTCTTTTAATAAAAAAAAATTATATATAAAAACTTTTTTTATAAATTATTTTTCATATATATAAAATATATATAAAACTTTTATAACAAAATTTTATAAAAAAATTATAAATCAATAAACTTTAATATCACAACTGTAACTTGTCAAACACTTAACAGAACCGTTAATAAAAAGTGCCCACATGCTTGTGAATCACTTATGAAAGTAACCATACACAACGCCTGCAATAAGAGAGGGACCCACGTTTGACGTTTGAATTAATAACACGGTTCTCGGGAGTTTGAAAACGGCTTTAATAAACAACGTGATATGGGTTACGCGCTTCGGACCAAGATAAAACTGCCCACGGAATATTTTCATATTCGAAGGCAAACGTAAATTGTGCGGTTTTTTATATTAACGAGGTGTGAAATTTGGGCGCCCGTTAACAGTTTCACAAATGTGTAACATATTTTTTTTTAAATCGTAGGTCTTTGTTTGTTGGCCTTTTTTTATTGACTCTATAGTATCATGGATCTTGTGATCTTTTTTTAGTTTTGATACCAATTTGTTGGAAAGGTAAAGAAGTTAAGCACACAATTCACTCAAAATACACAAACTGCCTCTTTTTTATTGATCACACAAAACTTATGCTTGTAATGAATCCGGTGAAGAGTATTTATCCTTTTTCAAATAACCAATTGCCTAAAATATCTTGACATGTAACCACACACTAAAAGTCGTTTATCACTCAACTCGACTTGACTCAACACTCAAACACTCAACCCTCAACACTAAGTTAACTGACTCTTTAAGTTTCGCCAACTCCTCATGTGGGACTAATTATCTTATTTTAAGAAACAAGAAAAGCAAAGATGGATCCAAGAGCAAAGGTAGCAAACCCAGTGGTAGTGCTAGTCCCGGGATGAGATCGAGATCCTGAAGAAACTAGGGCAAGTGCAGTAGAAACAAAAGCAAGAGCTATGGAGACAGCGGATCCAGAAGTAGATGTTGTGCATTCAGCAATAACTTATCCACCAAGTCTAAGCCCGTGGATGAATAAAATCATAAATAAGTGCCCCACCTGACCGTAAAGAACAAACGCTACGTCCCGGAGATCAATTGCACGCTCTTCCATCCGTCGTTCATGAATGGAATAAATGAAACAGCATATATACATTCAACATGACTGTAAACGATGGGAAGCATTGATTCCGCATGTAAGCCCATCGCTCATCCAAATAGTCGGGATGCAAGCTTGGATCCTAATGAGAGAGACCAATTTCTTATTAAACTGGCTTGCGCGAGGTGTTCCTACACTACAGACCTTCCTGTCCTGTGCTTGAGCTTCTTTCCCAACATCACCCTTTTGTCACTATTTGTAACTATTTCCCATTGTCACTCTTTGTATTTGCTTTTTGTCACTCTTTGTAACTCAACGTAACAACTTCTTTCCTCACTTTTTGTCACTATCAAGCCTTCAAGTTAAGGTTGGTTAGTGACAAATAGTTCTAGTTCTGGGAGGTTGGTTCATGAAGATATTCCCCTTAATTGAGTGCGCACTCACAAGTAGGGAAATTTTTCTTCAGAACATAATTAGAAGCGAGCGTGACCAGCCTGAAAGAAAGCGAAAAGACCTTACCTTGGCAAGAAGGTTCATTCCTTACTACTTGGCAATGGAAAGAGTTAGTTACAAGCCTTCAATCAAGCCCATACATTCTTTTTCTTCTTCTAAATAAGCTACCTGGGTAATTTGTAGATAGTTTCTTTAGGCCGCTGTAACAAAATAGTGACTCGTTAGCGGCGATTAGGTAGATCCTATGGGTTAAGACCATGACTATGATCACTGCTACTTAAATGTAATGAAGTTGACTCCATTCAATTAAACATTAAGATAATTGATTCCATGATTACAAACACGTATTTGCATGTATAATGCATTGAATCTAGCATGGAGATATGGTTCATGGAGCTTTCTGCAACTTGTTTTTTTTGTGGCTAGCATAGCAATGATGGTCATCTTTATAGCACAATCTATACATTTATAGTGACCCCTTATTCGACTGAGCAGAGAAAAGGTTAAGGGAATAGAACATCGGTGTCAAAGTTCACACGCTTCACCTAGTCAACCTTCACACACTTCACCCAATCAACCTGCTCAAGGCAGGGACTTGCTGCCTTGCAACCCTCCTTGTTTATTATGAAAATCCGAAATCAACATTTACTTACAGGATTTTACTTCAACTTGAGAATCCGAAATCAATATTTACTTACAAGATTTTACTTCAACTTAAGTGCAGCTAGAATCTCTTTGTCAAAATAACTGCCATCTTGTTTCCCATCATTAAAGATCCTGGTGAAAATAACTATTAATTTTTAAGTTCATGGGAAACTGAGATGAGTAAAATTTAAAAAGGTGATGAGAAAAGCCAAAAATATTTTTAAAATTAAGAAGAAAACTGGTTTAGTTTAAAAAAAAAAAAATGAAATTTGGCATATTATGATTTTTGCCATGTTTTATTTTCCTTTTACACATTTTTTTTAATATTATTCATTTTGAAATAATAATAAAAGATCAAAATTATTTTAATTAATTTATAAAACAAAGGTTTTTCTCTTAAAATTACTAGTTTTAAAATTATTAGTTTTAAACGATCTCTTTTGTATAGTGACCCAAATTCCAAACTACTTAGTCATTGGGAGAATACATATCCACTCCAGTGTAAATTATAATTTACATATAATATTTAATATAGGATAATTTTTCAATAAATTTCGTAAATGTTATAAAATATGAACTGTTCTGAAAAAAATGTATGATTGCAGGTTCTATTCAATCAAAACATATATCAAAATGGCTAAATCAAAGTGGATTAAGTTTTATGTTTCCATCTCATCCCTTTATACTGTGAAAGGAAAACCGATACATTTTCCCAATTCCCGTTACATATTAAATGCCTTCATTCTTCAGCCATTTCCAACCTGTACTATAACTGACAGTTTGTACTTCGTGGCAATTTAGCTGGTGAACAATGTTACATACTCAAGATGTTTTCTTACATCGGCTTCAAGGAATTAGTTTGGTTTCCCCCGTGGATCGGCTGTGGAAATCACATTCTCTATACTGGTATATCAGCATAAGAAAGTTACTCAAAGAAACCTAACCACTTCAAAGTTTATACTAACAGACTACTACTTTGTGTCAAATCAATTCACGAATTACATGCCGTCTCACAGTCTCAGTATCTGAAAGTCACGTTAAAGCATGTTACTATGACAATAATCGAAAACGCAAATGGTTTTGTAATTGTCTGGCGGTTTTGTCGATGTAGACAGTGGCTAGTATGTTGAACGAGTTCGACTGTTTTCTCTTTGGCAATTAATTTGTTATGGAGGTGTCCATGGGAAGACGTCGTGGAAAGAGATGGAAATACATGGTTGATGATGCCGGTAATGTATGTGTCGTAAGGATAAGCGAGAATTATATTAACCCAATCCTCTGTAGAGTCACGGGGCTGGGAAGATATTTTATGAGACCCGTGTGAGCTTTCCCTTCGGCTTTGATTTTTTTTTTTTCAAAAGGTGGAAAAACCTATCAAACTCAGTTTGTCAAACCAACAGTGAGGACAGCCATCTCTGGCTGCTATCCGCGAATGTCAGTTGACACATCACTGTTATCAAGGAAAACCACGCCACCTGAAATAACCCGCTGGTGGTCCGTAAGGGAGCAGGCTTTCACTCCTGCCAGATGCCTCTGGGTCTTGGGCCGTTAACCTGTTTCCTTACGTCCGAGGAAGACGAGCTCTTAGCCAAGCAGAAGCAGTTTTAGGGCATACTCCAGGCCCAATTCGGCTTTGATTTTTATTAAAACTGAAGTTTTCATAATTTTCATTAAAATATATTTTTGAAAATAAGAAAAGTATATATATATATATATATATATATATATATATTTTAGGGTTTTTTATAAGGTAGGAAAATTTATGAATTTATTTGTTAAATTATTACTGACTTGTTTTTTTAGCTGCTAGTTATAAATGGAGGTTAACTCATCACCTTTATTTAAGGAAAATCAGGCCACCTAGAATAACTAGTTGGTGATACTAGAATAACTAGTTGGTGATACCTAAGCTAGCAGGGTTTTGCTCATATGCCTCTAGTTTTTTCGCCGTTAACTTATTTCTTTAAATCTTCATATGCCTCTAGTTTTTTCGCCATTAACCTATTTCCTTAAATCTTCCTATGCCTCTAATTTTTTCGCCATTAACTTATTTCCTTAAATCTGACCAAAACTAATTCATAACTAAACAAAATGGTTTTAAAACATACCCCATACTTTAAAATTGTTTTTCATTAAAAATTATAATTTTCATAATTTTTATTAAAATATATTTTTAAAATAAAAATGAAAATGATTTTTTATTAATGATTAATATTAATTCGATATTTTTTGTGATTTAAAAATATTATATCAAAAAATTAATTTAAAAAACACTAATAATAATTACGCATAACACATCGATGTACCCACGACGAGGAAAAGGAAATCGACTGCCTCAACCGACGTCCAGCAAGATCAACGGTTAATTAAAGAACTTATTAATTTTAAATTAAGTCGTATGAATGTTACCTTGCCATATAATCAAATTATATATACAAAATTAATTCACGAGGCAGGGCGAGTGTTGTAAAAGAATAAAATAAGATTATAAGGTTTTCCACTCAACCAAAGAGTAAAATAAGATTCTAAGGATTATATATACAAAATAAATTCACAAGGCAGGCCGAGTGTTATAAAAGAATAAAATAAGAGTCTAAGGTTTCCCACTGAACCAAAGAATAAAATAAGATTCTGAGGTTTTCCCCTCAACCAACCTTCGAGGATAATTAAATAATTAAATAAATTTAAAATTAAGTCATATTGACTTTTCCTGTAATCAAATTATATATACTAAATTACTAAATTAAGACACTAAGTCACACGGCAATGCGAATTTGCGGAGGTACATGTATTGGTTTATAACTCCAGCATAGGTACGTAGTTTCATAAAATGATCGCATTTTTTTTTTGTTGTACCAACCAGTTTAGTAATAGGAAATATGGTATATATCGTTTTTGTTTTATTAATTTATTTTTCAAAAAAATATTTCTAGTGAATTTTTAAGAGCTTTATTAATAATTAGGAAGGGATTAGGTAATCTTCGATTCAGTTCCAAAAAAGAAGCCTAAAAAGAATGGGTCCGCTACATGATTTTGGCTTTTTGTCTATGGAAGTATTGGTGGATGTGATGTCTTGTTCTTGGAATGTGCTTCTCCTGGTTATTTTTTTGTGTGTACATTTTTGCCATGTTCTTGAACCTGATGTATAAGTTTTGTAATATGGATGCCCCTGTATTTTCAGTTCTTTATGTTTCCATGATGAGGTATTTGTCTTTCTGTACAAGGTGCCTTATCGGACATCTGACTTATGCTTGTTTCTCGAGATGCCTTGGATCGTGGCTTCTCTTGCCACCCTTTTGTAACTTATGATGGTTTTTATATTGTCTCAATATAATCTATGATGCTTTTTCCTCTGAAAAAACTAGGAATGGATACCATTATTTGTTCATGGTAGTTGATATGCTTATAAATATGTGTGTTTTAATGTCTTATAAAAAGATAATCAACATGAAAGAAGCACTGGAATTGTTCTTTGGATATTTTTCGGTGCACTTTTGGCAAACCAAAGAAGATCATGATATATTTTTTTAGTGCATTTTAGAATAAATTATAGGAGAATATAGATATGCTGTCAAATAGGTTTATAACACTCCATTCATATACAGATGGGAAGATAAAAGTACTCAACAAGATAGCATCTATTGAAAGCAACAAAAGACATGGGATGAAAATTTGGCATATACAACACTCATGATTGAGTAATCCACACTTCTACAAGTAAGTCCTCATTTCATGCTTGTTTTGGATATTTTCCTCTTCGCATTTTGGATATTTCATATGGACTAAAGGAGAAGTGAGTGAGTATCTTAGAGGGGATGTCATTAGGGATGAAAAATCCATTGAGAAGGTAAGAGACATTCATATACCATCACAAGAGATAATATAAATGCTACAAAAAAAAATATAAATATAGGCATGATCAACATAGAATAGAGAATTCCTTTAAAGTGGGAGATAGATTATGGCTACGATAGAACAAGAAGAGGCTAAAAGGTCATGGCTATAAAATCAAGGCTTTGCAATATGGTCCGTTTGAGATATCAAAAAATGTGGGAGATAATTCCTATATACTCAATCTACCTACAGACATGCATATTTACATAGTGGTGAATGTACATATTTTGAAATTCTATGAGCCTTCAAAGCTAGATCATGAAGAGGAATAGGACCTACATTTTGCAAAGGATTTGGCAACAAATGCTGTAGATATGACATATGTTATAGTTTTGTAGAAGTGGTAGAAAATTACAACCAATCGAAATCATTATCTTATTCATATTGGGATGAAAAGACATTTTCTAGGTAAAGCCTCATAAAGTAGAATTTTTTGCGACCAAAAGCTTCTCGAAATGGGGAGATCTAATATGGATTAGGTCAATATATCTTTTTCAACCCATACTTTTATGATTTTAGAGTGGAAAAACAAGAGGAATCATCTCGTAGTACTATTTCTAATATCAGGTCCAAATTTGGAAAATTGTGGTAAAAAACCTTCTAAAAGCCATTTGATGCATCAAGCAAATTTTTTGGAGCAAAAACCGAGCTACTAGGAGGAAAAAGGGTTCCATTCTATTCATGTGATTTTTGTTCAATAGATGATTAAAGTCATTAAGAGTGGATAGGGAGTGAATAGAGAGAGATGATTTGTGCATTGTAGTAGCCCATAAGCCACATTTCTCACTTCTTTGTAATTGTATTCATTTTCCATTAAGAGAAACAAAGAATAACAGTCTTAGCTCCAACTAGGTTTTCTCTTCAAAGGGTTTCCAATGTGATATCTTGTGTTAATTTGTGGTTTGTGAGTTTTATTTTTTATTCTCTATTTTGTGGATTATTGTAATTTGTGTGAATTTGTAGTAAACAATAATTAATAAATCTAGAAATTTAAGGAGAAATAAACCCTCATAGTGTAGATTTTATATTTTCTAATATATTTTAGTAGATATGTTGTGAAAAATTATCAAGCAGAATATCCATAATAGTTTAGAAATCACTGAATCATCTTACTATGAGAGGGTTACAACATAAAACAAATATTATAAATAATGGTCATGCTCGTCATAGAAAAATATTAATTTTGTCGGTGGGCATTCTTGATCACATGGTAAATATAAAGAAAAAATTAGAGATCCTATAAAGGATCCCAGTGGAAGGAAAAAGGCATTTGAATGAAAGTAAAAAGCTAGAAACCATAATTTATTATATGTTTACGACATCTCCAAAGGCACAACTTTCATTCTGTTCGGTTCCTATCTTGTTCAATGTTGTGGTTAAAAAATAAACTCTACTTCAATTTATCTAAACCTTCTCAGGAATATATCATGGAGAAATATGAAAAGGTGCCAATGTTTGAGGACTATGAGCTCGACATCAAAAACAACCTTCACTTTTATGAATCATTTGGAATAATTTTTCACTTCAATGGTGTCTATGCTCCTATATAAAAATTGTACCACTACATCTGTTTCAATTGAACAAGGCAATGTGAAGTATAATTATAAGGCATTGTGAAGTATAACTATGTTCGTTGAAAGATCTCTTTATTGTCTAGTTTTCAAACTTTCTTTGTCATTTGCAGGTTTTGAGGATTCTCTTTTCTTTTATGTAGGAGTGGGGCACTACTACTATGTATATTAGGGAAAATCAACTACCAAATGTATCATCACATTTTACGCATTTACCATTTTTTTGAAGATATTATAAATACCATGGGTGGATACATAAATAGATATTGTGTGGATTAAATTAAAATTTTCCACATATAGTTGAATATGTGTTGACATCAACATCATTAAGTGTCTAGGAATAAGACAATATTATAGGAACGTGTTTTTCTATATTAGATCTACCAATTAACAAGCCAATATTATAGGAACATGTTTTTCTATATTAGATCTACCAATTAACAAGCCACCTTGTGGCTCCAAGAATGTGATTCACTTAAAAATAAACAAATGATAAAGGCCTTGGTCAAATGAGTTACAATTATGTGAGAAATTCTACCCACATAAAAGTATTATTAAATTGTAGAATTTTAGCTACCAAAGACATGTTTAGAAAAAGATAATAATAGATGTCTAGACGCACAAGTTAATGATTCAAATTTTCCCCTAAAGGATAAAGAAGGAAGAAAGACTCCAAAACCTCCCTCCTTTACATTTGTTATCGAAGATGAAGCCAACTAGGAGAAATGGATTCCAAAAACTTAAGAACTTTGATTCAAATAAGAAATTGATACTCCCTATACAAAAGAAGAAGGAACAAAGAGGAGGATTGAGGATTCATTTTCAATGAAAAGAACATGAAGTGTACATTATGTTTGGAACATTAAATTTGTAAGTGCAATTAGCAGGTTAAAAATACATTTTCCATTAAATAATTGAAGAAAATTTATGAGTTTTTATTAATTTGAATTGTGTTCCTAATACCAAAGTATATTTATTAAGTATTCATATATATTATTAATGTACAAATCCTAATGTCTCTTTATTATAAATTCAAAAATGTATTTCTCACTCTTTATTTATATCATATTTTTTTTCATTTCTTTAATATTTTGTAATATTTTATCTTGCAAAATTTTAAGACGCAACAACATAAGCTTAACCTATCAAAATTAATAATTTAACTAAATAATAGAAACTTATGTAAACCACAAAACTATTGAAAAAAATCTAAAAAACTTTAGATAAACGAATTTATATATATAATTTTTATTTAATATAATTTTTATATTCACATGAAATGAAAATTAAACCACGAATACTTTTATGTTTTTTTGTTATGTTTTATTTTTTTATTTGATATATATGGTCTCATTTCTATGACACTTGGTTTTTTCACTAAACCTTATTTAAATTTGTTTTATTTAATTAAAAAACTTGATAATTTAAATGTTTATTTCTATTTATTTTATTTAATTAAAAAACTTGATAATTTAAATGATTTTAGAAGCTAGCCAAAAACCTTGACAACAAGTGTAATGAACAAAACTCCTTATAGAAATATTTAACTTAAAATTTCAATATAATTCCAACCAAATTTCAATCTAAATTTTCGGAAAAAAAGTGGTAGCTCTATCAATATCAAAATAATTCCTCGGCCTGGAGTATGCCGTAAAACTGCTTCTGCTTGGCTAAGAGCTCGTCTTCCTCGGACGTAAGGAAACAGGTTAACGGCCCAAGACCCAGAGGCATCTGGCAGGAGTGAGAGCCTGCTCCCGATTACGGACCACCAGCAGGGTTATGCCAGGTGGCGTGGTTTTCCTATTTAACAGTGATGAGTGGTTTTCCTATTTAACAGTGATGAGTCAAACCCAGCATTCGCGGATAGCAGCCAGAGATGGCTGTCCTCACTGTTGGTTTGACACCTGAGTTGATAGGTTTTACCACCTTCGAGAAAAAAAAAAAAAAAAAAATATCAAAATAATTCCAACTAGATTTATAACTAAAATTTACACCAAATATCTCACGCTCATTTATCGTGTATTCTAGAATCATAACATTAGGAACGTTTGTAGATCACTGATTGGCTCATTCGCTGTGTATTCTAAAACCATAACATTATAAACGTTTGTAGATCATAGCTTTCCCGAGATATTGACGTAAATTTTCATGTGAACCTAACCTATTTATTGGTATGTTCCATTATCACCATATAGAAGTCCGCGGTTCTTATTTCGTATCCGTATCCTCTAACATAGTAAATGGCGGTTATTATTTCGTATCTTATAGCATAATAAATGTCTTCTGACATATATATCGCGCGTTTTTTTTCTCTCATCACCACTGACATGTTATATGATGTTATATCAACCCCATATCAGAAAACATTTACTATGCTATAAGATACGAAATAAAAACTTCCTATACAAGTCTCTGGGCATCTCTCCGCAACGCCCAATCTCAACATCCTAGATTGTTTATATAGACGTCTTTTCAAATCATTAATAAGATACAATACGCCCACAGAATACGGCCATCGGCAACAACTTTTCCTATCACTTCTTTCCGCTTTTGCTTCGTTACTTATACACAACTCTTACGGAACAGCAGTAAAAAAATTAAAACCTTAAAGTTTTCACATGTGAGCCATGGTCCCTATCAAATAAACCCTCCGGTAACAGACAAAACCATTTGCGTTTTTATTACGGTTCTCCTCCTTTTACGTGAATATCACATGCAAAGATTCCGGACTATGTAATTCGCGTAGAGATTTCAGAGAAAGTTGCTAAGTAATGAGGCTGATCATTATCCAGTTTCTGGCCTTCTCTCCATTATAAATAGCCCTCATCACAAACTCCTTTTCGGCAACATAGGCCGCGTTCACGAGTTTCTCTTTTGCTTCATGTGAGTCCTGAAAGTAGCCAAGAGATATTGATTCAGTTTTCGTGAGGTCCACTTTGTTTCATAATAGGATTTTGCCATGAACGTGCAAAGCAAATGCTTCGAGATCCGCCATGTTGTGAAACTGAAGCAGGTCGCGAGAAAATGGAGGAAGCTCGCCAGCTTCCGCAAGGCGGCTCAAGCTCTGGCTGGCAAGCTGCTTTTCTCGCGGTCGTACGGAGTGACTTATGTATCCGGCGACACACAGGTCGATATCGCCGGGTTGAACAACTCGAGCAACGGGCATCGTCGCTAGCTGTTGGCAATCCCGCCAGAGGTGCCGTCGGGACACGTGGCGGTGTATGTCCGGCAGAATTGCAATAGGCGATTTGTTATCAAGGCGGCGTACTTGAACTACTTGGCGGACTTGAACTACTCTGCGGACTTGGGAGTGAAAGTGAAATATTTTTAACATATTTTTCATACTAATATTAAGAACCAATAAATACAATAAAATTTGTTCTTTTCATTTTCTCTTATATGATTAAGAGTCTTTTTTAAGTTTCATGTAAGTTAACATTTAGCAGGTAAAGAATTACTCATCTCCCTCATGTTCATACTAATCTGTAAAAAATGCCATTCTAATAAAAAAAATATTTATATTAATAAAAAAATATTTATATTGATATAAAGATATAATTTAATGAGAAACATACACAATCATGTAAATCTGTTATGAATTATAAATTTTGATATCAGATTTCTTTTGTATATATCTATATATATTTTCAATTTCATTTAGAGGAGCTTTAAAAAAAAACCAGTAAAGTTCAATATAAAAATCAAGATTTATTTATGACAGTTTTAGAACTTTCAACGACAATTTCAACACACACTTTTCAATTAAATTTATTAAATGTTTTAGTCTTTACAACTTTTTGGTTTTACCTATAAAAATTAAAAACAGAATTCATGGAAAAGGTAATTATTGGAATATTATCATGATAATTTGGAGAGGGTCTTTCTTATATAGTACTCAGTAATTTGAGTATAAAATACATTATTTTGGAGAGGGTCTTTCTTATTTAGTAGTAAGTAATTTGAGTGGAGAGGGTCTTTTAGTACTCACTTTGAGTGGAGAGGGTCTTTCTTATTTAGTACGTACTCAGTAATTTGAGTATAAAATACCATATTTTGTTATTACTAGAATGTATGTTGAAATTATTTTGTCAATTTGTAAATAGGTTTTTTTAAATCTAGTTAAAATATACATATTACTATCCAATAATTTTTTGAACAATTTTTAATTTATATACGAAAAATTTTCAATTTTCATTTTAACTTTTATCTTATTTGTTAGGTTTTCTTCATATTGCTACCCGTGTAGATATTTCTTTTTAATCTAAATATTTTCATGCATCTGATAACTATTTTGTTTGACATATATGTATTTCAAAATTTGACTTATTTACTTTAATGCCAAAGAAGTACTTTAAGCCCAAATTTATCATCTCATATCTTGGTGTTTTAAACTGATCTAATTTTTTAGTGTACATATTATCCAAGTATAAATAAAAGAATAAAAATTCCCATTACTTCATCTTTATATCATTTGATTTAATACCTTTGTAGTTTCTTGACATAAAATTCCATTTAATAATGGATGTTTCACATCCATTTGGTATATCTTCCATTTATTTAAGGGTTATATTCTCCTCCTTTACCCATCTCAATATTTTAATATATTTATCATTCGTCAATGAGAGCTTTAAGCTCATTGAAATTGTGAAAAAAATTATATTTGAATTTTAAAACAATGTATCCAACTTTTCTAAATAAAATCATCAAAGAATGGAGATCGTTGCTCGTCCTAGCCCACACCAGCCCTTAGCATGTAGGCTCCCATGAAGTTTCGAATCGATGATATTTGTACTATGGAGTGCCTTAACAAAACACACTGCCACTATCTATTCTACACCCTATGGGCTAAAGTCGATTCATGTATTATTGGTGGCCTTTCACCAAGTGTTTTTGTGGAAACAAATTTAGCCTTCCAAAATTCACGTGTTAATATCTAAAATTCCAAAGCCATGGGTCATATATGTTGGTTACTTTATGGGAAATTGTGATTAACTCATTGGAATTTGTTATAGTCAAAGGATCCATCGTATTCTTGCTCCTTTAAATTATAACAATTAGTCTCCTCCTAGGAAATTTGTCAAGGTTTCTTTGAGTATTGCCATTGAATGTAACTCTATAACCCTTTTGGGTAAGTTAATCAATGCCTATATGGTTATGTTTTAATCCTTGGACCAAATCGACATCTGTTTTTTTTTCACCTTTTTTTAATAAGGACAATGAGTGTACCTTTACCAACAACATTAACAATATTGTCATCAACCAATTTGACTTCAACCTTAATAGAAATTTCTAGGCTTGTAAACATATTTCTATTTCCAATCGTATGGTTACTACAACTAGTATCTAACAACCAAATATATTTTTTATTCTCTTCCAAATCATCACAAGTAATAAACTCTTTGGCCATCTATTAAGTAGCATAATTCACATACCATTTACAACAATCAAATTAAGAAATAAAATTTTCATATTCTCATATTTGCAGATGACTTATACAACTCCACCTTAAGCTTTGAGGGTTTTGTTAGGGAAAATCTTCTTGATCTAAGCTTGAATTACCTCTATGTAAGATGACCTTATTATATTTGTTACTCCCTTTGTTGTTCCTTCCTTGACCTATGTTAAAATGTTCCTATGATTTGAAGTCATTCTCCATAGAATCATCATCTCTATTAATCCTTATCTCATGGGACAGTAAGGATCTCTTCAACTCATCAATGGTAAGTTGTGTTATATTTTTTTATTCTTCATGGACAGTGTTTACCACAATGTGTCAACGAACCATAGCAGTACACCCCCTTTTTTGGTAAAAGGGATAGCACCTCATCTATGTCTCTGTGCTGTTCAGTTATCATCATCAGCCTGATCATCATGTTATAATGTAAACCCATTCTGCATGTATATGATGTAAATAATCTCAACAGAACCATGTCATGTATATAACAACCTAGGTAAACCTACCTTCTAGTGACGATCTCCATTCTGGGAGGTTTTTTGTCACACCAATCCATTCTTGGATGGTCGGTAGAGTTTTCCCCTCCAATCTTACCCCAAAGATGGAATGGATTTTTTTGCTAGGAGCGTAGGCGAGTCCTAGTGTTCTAGATTGAGTCTATGTAAAAGTGATTTGGGAATAATCCTAACTATTTCGTTAGGCTATTTTATTACAAATTGCTTGGTCTGCTGGATTATGTTTGTGTCGCAGAAATGGGTAGTTTGTGAGGGCCTTCTACAGAAGGGTTTTCCCCTTTATGATGTAAAAAATATGAAAATCATGATGTAAAGTGTCTCGAGGGTTGGAAAAATAATTTATCCCCTCATAGGTTAATTAAGTAAATTTTCTGGCCAAAAATTAATTAAAATCCTAAGCGAGAAATTTAATTAATTTTAGGTCCTAGATAAATTTAAATTCTCCAAAGGAAAAATTCGTTGGTCCTAAAAAAATAAATTTTAAAAGGTCCCGGAACTAAGGTAAATTAACCATTTTGTTAAATTTTAAACCTTTGATCCTTGGGGATTAAGTCAAAGTCAATGTTTTGGGGAAATTAACTCAAAAAATCTATTTTTGAGTTAATTAAAATGCATTTAATTAAAAATTTCGAATTTCCCCAAATATTTAAATATTTCGATGGATGAGATTAAAATAAATCTTAATCTTCATTAATGGTCGCAATTGCTTTGACAAAGATCACTTGAACTATTTGTTGGAGGATTTATCTTTAAATAGGAAGTCATTTGTTAGTTGATTTATCCGATCTTTGAGTCATGTGATTAGCAAGAAGCTCTGGTGTAATATTTTTTCTGTATAATAAAGAAAGACTTTGGAATTAAATTATGTTGGTGTTACTCTTCTTGAGAATATTGTAATATGTGTAGTTTTCATGCATAATTTTTTCTAAAGCCATTGATGATAGCTTCTGAAGAGTGATTTGAGTACAAGTATCTTGCTCAGTCTCTGGAGTTTGAATATAATCTAAATTTTGAACGTAATAGCACGTATCTCTATTTGTCTCAGTTTTATTATTATTTTCTCGCTCTATTTTTAATGGCTAGATCATGTTTTGTAGGGAAATCTTGGTTTTAGATCCTCGGGTGTTAGGGGAAGCTTTCAGTTGGACCAGCCAAATCCCGATCTGTGTTTGTTGAAGAGCCCAACCAAATTAGCTCCAGGATTATCATAAGATTTTTTTGGTGATACAGTAAGGGTTTCGAGTTAGCACCTCCTTTAAAATTTAAAAATTTAATTTTTTGTGCGGAATAATGATAGATCTTGCTACTTAGAAGCTTGAGCTTGTAATTATTGTAATTTAGCTAGTTTTTGGGGTTTTTTTTTTAATTTTATCATTGTATATCTCATTTCTGGGTGTTTCGTTTTGTCATTATAGGTACAGATCTGAAGGAGAATTTTTGTTTGAAGCCAGATCTAGGCCCTGGAGGGTAAGATTTGGCCTCAACATCTCTTTGCAGGGATATTATTCCAACTTTTTTGCACTCCAAGAGTTTTCAATTTTTTTAGATCTGGAAATTTTGAAGGGTTTTAAGGCCAAATCTGAAGCATAAAAATATATTGTTGTGGAATTCGTTTTTTCTGGGTTTATCTTGATTTTCTCGGCTAACATTTATGTACTTCTTGGGTTTATTGATTCACTGCAAATTTCGAAAAGAAAAAGAAAAAGAGAAAACAACAACAACTAAAACTTTCCTCTTCTTCACTCTGCTGCTTCCTGCTCTACCCTCATCTCCTAATATGCAGCCTCCATCAAAACATAAGCCTAGCCATCTTCTTCAGCATGCGTTTTTCGCTGCTTGCTTATCTCCACACTGCCATTGACCCATTCGTGGCTCCAAAATGTTGTGTTCACCATACGTTGTCAGCGCTGCCCCTCTCTTCTTCTGTCCGCTACCTGCAAAAAACTTGTGGCCATCACTCCTCCTCTTTCTTGCCCACATGCATCCCACCTGTTGCTCTTCTGCATGCCCTCTTCCTCTACATCACGGCTCCCTCATCCTAAACCGGACTGCGACACCATTGTTGTAAGCCTGAGCTCCTCTTCCCTCTCGGTTGCCTTCTCCCTCTCAATACGCGTCCTCAACTACGTCGAACCCTTTTGCTGATCAGTTTTTTCCTTCGAGCTCCCTCGTTGTTGCTGCTGTCAAAGACCTGCATACACACAAAACAAAAAACTCGACTTTGTTCTTCTTATTTTCCCTTTGTTGGTTTTATGTTAGGGTTTGTGTCTTTTTTTCGATCTCATTTTTTCATTTTAACTTTATTTGGAAGCGTCAGAGTATTCTGTGATTATTTCTTTCTTCTATTTCTTATTGCAACATTCTGCTAATAGTTTATTTCAACAAAAGTAGATTAATCATTTCTTTTCTTTCAGTTCTGCATTTCCTTGCTTTCCTTTTCAATTCTCCAAATTTCCATTCAACGAGTTGCAATTTGTTTTGTTCAATCACAATTTCAGTTTTTGCAGGTACTTTCAGTGTGGGAAAAAAGAAACAAAAAAACTAACCAAAAATATTTCCTTTCATGCCTTGTAGGAGTAGAGATAACTTAGGAAATTTTTTTCCCAACACCCCCACTGCTTCACACAGCCAACTTTCTCTCTTCTTCAATGGCTATAATCAAGAAGAACCCTTAGGTGAACATCTAAACATATTTGAAGAACCTATAGGGGAAGAAGAAGAAGAAAACATTCATTTTTGAGCCAATGGCTGAAAATAGAAATGATATGGGAAATGGAGAGAGAATAGAGGGTACCTTCCCAATTCGGGGGACTAATGGAGACACTAAAATGAAGAATATAAGTCCTTCAGCCCTATCTCACTTCCATGGTCTGACTACAGAAGATCCTGACACCTTCTTGTTCAAGTTTGTTGTCATCGGTCGAACTTATGACTATGTAGAAGACGAGAAAAAGTTGAAATTGTTCCCTTCTACTCTCAAGGACACAACACTACGCTGGTTCATGGGACTACCTAGCAATAGCATCGAAACTTGGGCTCAGATGCAATAGGCCTTTAACAACAAGTATCGAGACTATTGTAGGTTAAAAGATACTAAAGAATAAATCTTCTGAATGACCATAGGAAGTGATGAGTCCCTAGAAGACTATGAAGAAAAGACCAACCTCAGAGACTCAGGGTCAAGTGTACACCAGGCCCTAGACCTCAGCCATGCATAGAAGGATAGATTACTTCAGCTCAATGGATTGGATGAATACAGATTGCAAGCCCTTCTCCATATAGAGGTAGTTCAGCTTCAGAGAAAGATATGGCATGACAGAAATATTAGGGAGAATGATCCGGATTTAAGCAGGAACGCAATAGATTACAGAGATAACCATAAATACAGAGATGCGATAACCATAAAAACAGATATGCAACAGAAATAATACTTCATTTCATTAATGGAGAATACTAAAATATGCTTACAAATAGAAATAACCCAGCTAGGGCGATGGTAGCTTATCTCTGAGAAGAGATGTGTCGGCTACATGCCTCTGAACTGTTCCTAACTGTGTTTACAATGAGGCTCGAAGGCCTATTTATTATTGAGAAACAATGGAAAACCCTTCACATTCTAAAACCTAACCCTAGAAGATGAAACGCCAAATTGTGGGCCCCGTTTTGGGGTGAGTTGGATAGCCAACCTCCCGGGGTCGCGAATTGGTCATATTATCTCCGTTTGACGCACATGATAGCCCGTTGGAAAGATCTCTCCGAGGACTACGACGGAAAAGATGACTTTTTAAATAAAAAGTCGTGGAGGTAGATTTCCCAAAAAACGTCGTTTAGGGCCTCAAAACGGCTCCAGAAGTTTAGGACCCGAAAAACTGCTAAAAATAGTAAACTGCGCTATAATTAAGGAAACTGAAAAACTGAAAGAGACAGTTGTGTGGGTCCAAATGGGATAGGTGGGTGGGCACCAACATCCACCTGGATCATTCCTCCCCCCTTAGGAAGCAATGGTCCCCATTGCGTTGAGTTCCTCCTTGAGATGAGGAATCTTCTGCTGAGCTGGGTCTCTGGTGAGCTGTTCCGCAATCTCTGATGTGTCCAGAAATGGTGGGGAGCATGGTCGGCAACGATCCATATTGAACACTCAGTGCAAGCGAAGGAATGGAGGAATGTTGTGCTTCAAAGCATTGTTTCGCGTAGCCTTGTTACTGGCGTAAGGACCATGTCGAAGTGGTCTAAGTTTCTGATGGGTTCTGGTAAGGCGCTCCCTCTGCAAATGTAACCAAACTTTGTCGCCCACCTGAAACTTGTGTGGTACCCCTCTGGGTAAGGAGAAGTTGTTCCTGTGTTCTATCATGACTGTATCCCTTTGTTGTTGCTGCTGCGTGGAGGAACCCTTCGCGAGGGTCATGGATGTAGCAACGATCTTCCCCTTACTTTGGGAGCGAACTAGACAGAAAATAAATTTCCTAGTCTCTGAGATGAGCTTGCTGCCTTTCTTAGTAGTGATCAAAGAGGTGGCGGTAGGTGGAGCTACCTCTGGTATCCTATATAATGAATTATCCAAATAAATAATGACAGCACGAGGCCTTGACTCATACACAGCATGTCGCCTCCACAAGTATGGCTGGCCTAATAGTACATCACAAACATCCAGAGGTGTAACATCACACAATACCTCGTCTGTGAAGGGCTTGATGCTGTAGGGAAGGCAACACTACTAGCGAACTTTGAGATCTCGTCCTTCGTGAAGCCACCCGATACTGTACGGTTGTGGGTGTGGTGTAGTTGGTAGGCCCAACCGCTTCACGACCTCTGCTGAAACGAGGTTCTTTTGGCTGCCACTATCGACAATGAATTGCAGCGGTGAACCCTTCACCCACATCTGTGAGCGGAAAAGACGTTCCCCCTCCTCTGGCTCTTCGGGCTCATTCTTCTCGATCTTGGCAGTGGCAACAGTGGCACTAGGATCCGCATCAATGATTTGCTTCCCTTTGCCATCCCCCTTGTTGGGTTCTGGCTCAGAGTCGAAACATGCATCTGATTCGGAAGCCTTCAACTCGGCCACCAGTGACTGCTTGCTCCGACACTCACTTCTGTTATGAGTGGGACTCTTGTGGAACTCACACTTCTTTCCTGTGTCCTTCTTCAGCTTCGTGGTGTTGTTCTTTTCTTGTAGCTTCGAGGGGTTGTCTTGGGTCACCCCACCTTGGCTTTGTCCTTTGGGCTTCGGATTTACAGATCCAAAGTCTCGCTTCTTCTGTTTGAAATTTTGCTCGATTTTGACAGCGTATCGGTATGCTGTGCCGAGTGAGGAGATGTTCAAGAACTCCATCTCTTCCTGGATGTATCTGTGTAGGCAGCCGCGGTATTTGAGTACCAGATGCAGCTCAGAATCTTTGATACCCAACTGTGTGTGAAGGGTATGAAAAATATTTGTGAACTCTGGTACATCTTGGTCTCGTCCCTGTCGTAGTGTGGTCCATTTGATGTATTTGTCCTCATAGCTTTTCACAGGGTAGTACTGCTCCTTGATGGCATCCCGGAAGTCATTCCAAGTGGGGGCGGCTGAAAACAATGAGCCTGTACTTTCATCCTTCTGCTCGCAGTATGTTTCCCACCAGTCCTTGACATGGGGGGCTGCTTTGAGAAGAGCGAAAACAATCTTTTCCCGGCTTGAAAATTCATGAACAGAAAAATACCCATCTAGCAGATTTAACCATTTATCTATGGCATCTGTGTCTATTTGACCCTCGAAGATGGGGATTTCAAAATTAACTTGTACCTTAAACAGTGTGGCGTTTCCAGAGTAGCTGTTGGAAGCCGATGCGTCGCCTCTGGGTAGCCGCTGAAGGATCTGCGCAAAGTTATCCATCATCACGTTCCTTTGCCGCTCGAGGGCTTCTTCGAGCAAGATTCTAATAGGATCTCCTGCCCCCTCGTCTTTCTTCTCATCCTCCATGGGAGGTCGTCGAGATTTGCGAAGCTGGTCTTGCAAAGGTTCGACCAATTCAAGCCCTAACTCCTTATATCCCGACCTCGTTGGGGACATGCAAAGAAAAACAGAGAAAAAGCAGACTTCTCTGATACCACTGATCCGGATTTAAGCAGGAACGCAATAGATTACAGAAATAACCATAAATACAGAGACGCGATAACCATAAAAGCAGAGATGCAGCGGAAATAATACTTCATTTCATTAATGGAGAATACTGAAATATGCTTACAAATAGAAATAACCCAGCTAGGGCGATGGTAGCTTATCTCTGAGAAGAGATGTGTCGGCTACATGCCTCTGAACTGTTTCGAACTGTGTTTACAATGAGGCTCGAAGGCCTATTTATTATTGAGAAACAATGGAAAACCCTTCACATTTCAAAACCTAACCCTAGAAGATGAAACGCCAAATTGTGGGCCCCATTTTGGGGTGAGTTGGACAGCCAACTTCCCGGGGTCGCGAATTGGTCATATTATCTCCGTTTGACGCGCATGATAACCCGTTGGAAAGATCTCTCCGAGGACTACGACGGAAAAGATGACTTTTTAAATAAAAAGTCATGGAGGTAGATTTCCCAAAAAATGTCGTTTAGGGCCTCAAAACGGCTCCGGAAGTTTAGGACCCGAAAAACTGCTAAAAATAGTAAACTGCGCTATAATTAAGGAAACTGAAAAACTGAAAGAGACAGTTGTGGGGGTCCAAATGGGATAGGTGGGTGGCCACCAACATCCACCTAGATCAGAGAAGAAATTCCAAGAGGGAGATTGAGCACTACTCTATGATTCAAGATACAATTATTTCAAAGGCAAGTTGAGGACAAGATAGCTGGGACCCTACACTATGGAGAAATTCAATGACAATGGTTTAGTTTGGATCAGAACCATTGATGATGATGCCATCCCCATGCTTGTCAATGGACATCGGTTGAAAGTCTACAAGAAACCCCTCTCCAAGCGAGAGTTTATTGAAGATTTGAATAAAATAGTGATGGTAGTGGAGCATGTCTTAGCTTCCACTTCACCCACTCATTGAAGAAAAAAGAGAAAAAATAAGGACTCAAGTGAAAACCTCCATGAGGTGCTTGAGTCCCATCATTGGGTTGAAAACCTCTTCTGAGGCGGCCTAGTGATGTAAAAAAATAAGGGGAAAAGAATAAGATCCCTGGGTGAAAACCTCCCTTGGAGGTGCCCAGGGCAGGAAATTAAGGTGAAAACCTCTCTGAGGCACCCTAGTTGTTTTCAAAAAAAAAAAAAAGAGAAAGAAAAAATGAATTTTTATTGCATTGCAGGTTTGCAGGAGGACTACAGGGAGCAAAAGAAGGTGCCAAGGGGACCCTGACATTCATACCAACATCCATCTCATCTTCTCCACACCTTCCTCCATCATTTTTGGCATCTCTTTCACCCCGTTGTACCTCTTCTTCCGAAACTATGTTTTCTACAAGAGGCTCTGTCTTTTCTACAGGAGGCTCCTGAAGGAATTACAAAGAGTCAAAACTGTCTACAGGAGGCAGTATGAGGGACATGAAAAGCTTCACGAGAAACCTATAATCCCTCTTACCATCTTCAAACCTCCTTGCCATCATTTCCAAGCCTACATCACACTCCAAGAATCATTATTATTTTTTTCCTTTCCAAGAAAAAACACTGAAAAACATTTTTTCAGTTTTGAAAAAAAACAAAAATAAAAGGATGAAAAGGCACCATTAACTTTACCTGAAGCTTACCTACTATCCCTCCATCATTCATCTTCACCTCTAGCATAATTCTCAAGCTCCAAGCACAGGGAAATAGCTGAAGTTTCAAGGGGAGAAGTAGCTACAGGAGCTCCTGTAGGAATTCCTGTAGTAGCTGATCCCATAGAAGTCCAGCACCAGTAGCAAGGGACAACACATTTGAAGGTTGAAAAGGCACATGCATCTCAGCTCCAACAAAAGAAGAACTTGCAAAAACACACAAAAACACATCAGTAAGCAGAGACAACATGCATGAAGGGAAATGAAGGCATGCAGCAGAGAAAGCCACGGCACCTCACAGTCGATGGCAGCAAATACACTTGGATTACAGGTAAGTAGCTAAGTCACTCCTCTATCTGCATTTGTGTAGTTTGGAATCATACGGAGGCAACGAGATGGTTGAAATCGAAAGAGGGAAAGGTGGCTAGTTAACTTGGCCACCTTCATTTAGTTGACTCCACTTAACCGAGATATCACCCACACGTGCGCACAGTCAACTCAAGCAAAAGATGCGAAGGACAAGTAGTGGGAGGAAGAGTTAACTCTAATGCAGTAATGAGGGGATGATTACGAAGGGGTTCATGATGACCAAGTAGGTGGGGACCAATGGTCCTAATATGGGCAATGTACACGTTACCAGCTCAACACTCATAATAAAAAGCAGCCATAAAAGGTAATGAGAACTCCTCCTCATGCATTCTCACCACCTTTTCTTCAATTTCTCCTCATAACTCAGCCACACAGCAGTCTTCTAATGCCCCCACAGCCTCGTATCCACAATCTTCCATCGATTTCCTCCATATTTTTGCTCTCAGAATCTTCTATAGGAGCCCTATAGGTTTTCTATAGGAGCACCTATAGGAGGGGCGGTGAGTCATTTTGAAGGGAGGAAACGTAATATTTGGTAGGAATTTCAATCTGAAGAGGTAGGGTTCATGAATGCCCTCTGTTGAATATCAAAATTTGAAAGAGTTGGTCTCAAATTGAAGATAAAATGAGTCTTTAAGAGGGTAGAAATACATACATACATACAGATATATATATATATATATATCTTAACAAAAAAAAAACAGTCACCTCTATTTTTCTATTTCACTCAAAATTATTTGTCTCCACCTCCATATCTAGTTTTTCAAAAGAAGTACAAGTAGTATGATAGGGGGGTTTATGGGAAAAGAGCCCACTAACTCCACTAGACTCCATGCACATCCTCAAGTGGTGGAAATATTTACAAGGGCAAACTGGATGAATTTCTTTGAGAAGTTTAAAGGGTTTGATGATGCAATTTCCCATGAATTTTCTCTCTTTATTCCCTCACACAAGAACTCATGCTACTGTAACCATTAAAGGCCTCTCCATTTAAATAACCCCTGAATTCATCAGTAGGGTCACTACCCTTCCTCTTGGGCTGCGTTGGAGTAAAGATGAGAAAATAATTGGCTAGGTTGCCAAGAGGAAATTTTTCCAAGATAATGAAACCCCTGTTGAAGAAAAAAATGGAACTAGGAGGGCTATTGTACCATATCCCTGGGATGAGGTTAGCTATCAAGTGATCAAATACATTTCTTGTGAGGGGAGGCACAACATTGTTTATGGATATCATTTCAGAATCCTCCAAGAATTGAGATATGGCATGGATACCCCAGCACATCAAAAGCTCAGTATCTCTTACTTTCTCCTTCAGTCCCTCATTGACTCGAGCACCAAGGTACAAGAAGGAAATTCAAAAGAGCTAGCTCACCATGGCCTAATCAAGATCCTAGTAGAAGAAGCCCTCCATACCCTTACAATCCCTATAGCATGAGAAGCTTTCAGAAATATGACAGTTGAGGGTGACATCAAGGCATTAACCTATGATGTCAGTCCTACTGTTAGTGAGGAGGGAGAACTGCAAGGAGGAGAAGATGAAGCCAGTGGTGACATCATAGAGCAAGAGAGGAAGGAAGAAAGAAAAAAAATAGAGGAGGGGAGAGTTGAAGAGACAGAACAAGAGGTAGAAAAAGAGACAGAGCAGGAGGAGGAAAAAGAGACAGAGCAGGAAGAGGAAAAAGAGACAGAAGAGGGCGAAAAGGAGGCAGAGAGGGCAGAGCAAAGAGAAGAGTCCCCTAAAACTTTGGGAAGAGAAGCAGCAGCTGCCCTCACTACCCTTAGTACACCAGTCAAGCGGAAGCAGAAGAGGAAAAGAAAAACCTCCATGTATTTCAGGGAAAGGAAGAGTACTAGAATTAAAACAGGCAAACCTTAGCCCTCATCAAAGACTCCCATTAACATTGAAGATTGACCATCTACCAAGGTGAAAGAATCTTCTTCTAAGACACCCATAACCTATGAAAGGAGGACTATGAGATCTTCTACATGGAAGGGAAAGGCAATTCTACAGGACCCCAAACTAGACCTACAGGAGGCTAAAACAGTCCTACAGGAGACACTGTCCAAACTACAGGAGACACAAAAAATTGAGGAAAAGATAGGAGGACAGCCAGAGGTGAAAGAGGAAGCACAAGAGCTACAAGAACCTGACCCCTAGCCTAATCTTGACTCCTATTACAGACTACTTGAGGGAGGCAAGATAATCCCATAGAAATTTGCAATTCCACTGTTTTTCGAATTGGAAAAAGAGAGAGTGAGAATGCATAGGTGGATGCAGATAGCCAAGTCCAAAGGAGTTGAGGATATTGGCCACATGGAAGACAAACTCAGGGAAATGGGCAGGGAATTGAGTGCTCTCAGAGATAGAGAAGCCATTACAAGAAGCCACCTTGAGAATGAGAATGAATTACTAAGCTAGCTGCAGGAGAAAGAGACTCATTTGGCATACATGGCCAGCTTATCCATAGAAGAATTACAATGTAGAACACCAATCAAATCTTATGGCCTCTATCTGAAGGATTAATGGCTTCAATTCCAAATACAAACTTTGGCACAAAGAGGCATAATGGCTCTCCAAGACTACAGGCAGTTCATGGATTTGTGTGACCAAAGCACCTCCGAGCACAAAGCAAAGATAGCAAAGTTCTATGTACAAAACATGGCCCTCATAGACCTGAATGTGCAGGACCCCAATGCCAATCTAGGGGATATGCAATTAATGGCCATGGCGTGATGTATGAACCATGAAGAATTGAGGGCAGCAGAAATGAAAAGATTGTTAATAAAAGAGCAGAATGAACCATTGATGATAAGAGTTGAGCCATCAGATCCTATGGCACTCATCAACACACACAACCTGCTTGCCAATGATCCTTAAATTACCCGAAAATATCTAGCCAATCAGGAAGAAGCCATTGCACACTTTGAAGATATGCATAGGCTACTTGGGGATGACTGTGTGCATGCATGCATGAGAAGATGGAACACCCTACCCCATAGCTTGTAGATCAGAGAATACCATTCCCCCATGAGGCTGAAGGAGGCATTAAAAAGAGTTCCAATGTACAAGCGCTCCATGCAAAGGTTGAAGGTCAACTAGATTGGCCTCAAACTGAGTCCTCCACTCATATCAGGCATGCTGAAAGGCAGAAGAGAAGAAGAAGAGAAGGAGCAGTGGAAGGACATAGACAGAAAGGCAGGATTTTATGGAGAACATGAGCAAACAACATCAGAAGCCTAGAATGCTAGGGAGGCTACCAGGGCCATGAAAGACCAAAATACTGACTAGGTTGCTCAGAGGATGAGCAACACCTTCAGTAGGGGTGATGATGAGCCTCATAAATGGGTAATTATATGGGCTCATTTTACCTCCTAACCTAGTCAAATCAACCATTCTCTTAGCTTATTGTATGATTTTCTGATTATATGTATGCTTATAGGGTAATTTGAGTTAGTTATTATGCCATGTGGTCTAACATGTATTTAATGCAGATTATTGATGTATTTCGAGGTCAAAGTCAAGGATCTAGTGGTCAAACTGCAGCAATAACTCAAAGAAGACGGAGGAGAGGACTTATAGGAGGGAATCCCCCTCATTTATTTCTCCTCACTTCGAATTCCCCTTCATTCAGCTCGGAGTACAAACAGCTGAATCATGCACTAGAAGGCAGCCGATCAAGTGGAAGATGATTGATAGTTATATCGAGTTTTGGGAGACAAGCCTCCCTGATTTTAAGGAAGTTGTTAGTAGCTTCAAATGTATAAGTAGAGAGGCCTAGTGCCTCACTAGGGTTAACTTTTTTTTTTATTATTATTGTGTAGACTCTGCTCAAATTTCGAGCTTACTATTTTATGATAGTTTTATGTAATCTTGTTATTTTTTAATAATGAAGATGGAATCCTTTTTGAGCTAGCACTGAGTTATCTCAAAGGGCTGAAGCTCTTGGGTTAGAGCCCAATCCAAGTAGCCAAAATTCTCCTTACTTGTATTTGTACGCTTTACTTCAGTTTGTAGATTAGTTTGTTGTTAGATGTATTTCTCTTATGGTTAAGAATAGGTTGCTCTTGATGATTTAGTAGCTTCCTTCCATTTGTGATTTCTGTAGCAGGTTAAGCAATGATCAGAGAAGATTCAAAAGGCTAGCAACAGTGCCTTGGCCTCTCTTCCCCCCTCTAGGACCATGATTTGAGACAAAGACTCTCTTGCTGCCCAAAAAACACAGATATTTCTCATTCCTAGGACTTCTATTGTTTGCAGCTCTCTAGTAGGTTGATAGTCCAATTTTTCTTTTCTTTAGGTCTTCTTTATCATGTTCACTTCATGATTTTCAATAGTCCTTTTGCATTCTTTCCTTTCTTACAGAATTTCCCAGCATTTCCTTCTATACATCATAGTTTAGGGCATTTTAATGCAAAACTCGGTTTTTCCTAGGATGCACTCATTTCATTGGTTGCTTGATTTTCTTAGTTGATTGTCAGTTTCTATGTAGTAGATCTCTTCTAGTAGTAGGCTAGCTTACCAGAAATAACACCCTCCATCTGATCCATGCGCTATAGGTCTCCCAAACCTCACCTCAATTCTGCCCTAGTTTCCTTCATTTTTCATAGAACTTCTTCCTCTCTCCTTGAGCAAACCCAATCATCTTTCTCTCTCCTGGTGATTCATGGTAGATATTACACACCCTAACACCTCATTCCAACCTTCATCCACCTTTTCCACCCACTCTCAAACTCTCAAAAAAATGAAAATGCTCTTGGCCTCCTCCTGTAGGCCTCGTGTAGTTTCCTTGTTTTCCTTCTATAGTTTTCCTGTGTCCTCCTATAGTTTTTCCTATAGGATTTCTTTTGAGGGTCGAGTGTATGAAAAGCCTCCAGAAGGCCACCTAAGACCTCCTAGGACCCATCCACACCATCCTACATCCTCCCAAGCTCCAAAACCAACCTTTGACGCTCGTTGTTCACTGCCACAGTCACACACAATAAATTAGATGCATGTTAAATTCACATAAAAACACATAAAAATCCAAAAATATGTTTTTTGCTTATTTACTTCCAAAAATAGCATGGTTATATTTTGTTTACTTCCTTGAGTAGGTAATGGCATTTCTTTCATGGTTCTCATAGTGTTTTTGGCAAAAGTAGAATTAGCTTGTTAATCAGGGTTCACTAGGTTTTGCTTTACATTTCTGTCTTTCTCCTTTCTGCAGTTAGAATAGCATCTGTAGAGTAATATTTCCTTCCTTTCATCACACATAGATCTTCTTCTGAAATCTATAGAAGTTGGCTTGAGCTCCCAGTGATCTCACTAAGGCTGACCAAGTGACAAACTTGGTCAGCCGACAGCTAGCATGAGATCACTAGGAGCTCAAGCCAACTTCTATAGATTTCAGAAGAAGCTCTATGTGTGATGAAAGGAAAGAAAGATTACTCTATAGATGCTATTCTAACTGCAAAAAGGAGAAAGACTGGAATGTAAAGCAAAACCTAGTAAACCCTGATTAACAAGCTAATTCTACTTTTGCCAAAAACACTACGAAAACCATGAAAGAAATGCCATTACCTACTCAAGGAAGTAAAAAACATCTAACCATGCCATTTTTGGAGGTAAATAATTTTTTATGTGTTTTTATGTGAATTTAACATGCATCTAATTTATTGTGTGTGAGTGTGGTGGCGAACAGGTGGGGTTAGAGGGTTGTTTTGGAGATGGGGAGGATGTAGGATGGTGTGGATGGGCACTAGGAGGTCTTAGGTGGCCTTCTGGAGGTTTTTCCCACACTCAGCCTTCAAAAGAAATCCTACAGGAAAAACTACAGGAGGAAAACAGGGAAACTACAAGAGGCCTATAGGAGGAGGCCGAGAGAAATTTTAGCTGTTTTGAGGGTGTGAGAGTGGGTGGAAAAAGGTGGATGAAGGTTGGACTGAGGTGTTAGGGCACCTAATGTCTACAATGAATCACCAGGAGAGAGAAATATGATTGGGTTTGCTCAAGGAGAGAGGAAGAAGTTCTATGGAAAATGAAGGAGGTGTTATTCTCATTACAGGTTGTCACTTGGTCAGCTAGCACGAGATCACTAGGAGCTCAAGCCAACTTCTATAGATTTCAGAAGAAGACCTATGTGTGATAAAAGGAGATAAATATTACTCTACATATGCTATTCTAACTGCAGAAAGGAGAAAGACTGGAATGTAAAGCAAAACCTAGTAAACCCTAATTAACAAGCTAATTCTACTTTTGCCAAAAACACTATGAAAACCATGAAAGAAATGCCATTACCTACTCAAGGAAGTAAAAAACATCTAACCATGCTATTTCTGGAAGTAAATAAGCAAAAAACATATTTTTGTATTTTTATGTGTTTTTATGTGAATTTAACATGCATCTAATTTATTGTGTGTGTGTGGCAGCGAACAGGTGGTGTTAAAGGGCGGTTTTGGAGCTTGGGAAGATGTATGATGGTGTGGATGGGTCCTAGGAGGTCTTAGGTGACCTTCTGGAGGTTTTTCCCATACTCGGACTTCAAAAGAAAGCTTATAGGAAAAACTACATGAGGACACAGGAAAACTACAGGACGAAAACAAGGAAACTAAGAGGCCTACAGGAGGAGGTCGAGTGCAATTTTCGCTATTTTGAGGGTGTGAGAGTGGGTGGAAAAGGTGGATGAAGGTTGAAATGAGGTGTTAGGGTGCCTAAGTTCTACCATGAATCAACAGGAGTGAGAAAGATGATTGGGTTTGCTCAAGGAGAGAGGAAGAAGTTCTATGAAAAATGAAGGAAACTAGGGCAGAGTTGAGGTGAGGTTTGGGAGACCTATAGGGCATGGATCAGATGGAGGGTGTGATTGCTGGTAATCTGACCTACTGCTGGAAGAGATCTGCTACATAGAAACTGACAATCAACCAATAAAATCAAGCAATTAATGAAATGAGTGCATCTTAGGAAAAAATAGAGCTTTGCATTAAAATGGCCTAAACTATGATGTATAGAAGGAAATGCTGGGAAATGTTGTAAGAAAGGAAAGAATTCCCAAAACCGCCCTCTAACACAACCTATTCGCTGCCACACTCAGACACAATAAATTAGATGCATGTTAAATTCACGTAAAAATACATAAAAATCCAAAAATATGTTTTTTGCTTATTTGCTTCCATAAATAGCATGGTTAGATGTTGTTTACTTCCTTGAGTAGGTAACGACATTTCTTTCATGGTTTTCATAGTGTTTTTGGAAAAAGTAGAATTAGCTTGTTAATTAGGGTTTATTAGGTTTTGCTTTACATTTCAGTCTTTCTCCTTTCTGCAGTTAGAATAGCACCTCCTTCATTTTTTGTAGAACTTCTTCCTCTCTCCTTGAGAAAATCCAATCATCTTTCTCTCTCTTGGTGATTGATGGTAGACCTTAGGCACCCTAACACCTCATTCCATCCTTCATCCACCTTTTTCCACCCACTCTCACACCCTCAAAACAGCGAAAATTGCTCTCGGCCTCCTCTTGTAGGCCTCCTGTAGTTTCCCTGTTTTCCCCTTGTAGTTTTTCCTGTAGGCTTTCTTTTGATTTTTGTTTTTTTATTTTTTATTAGGGTTAGGCCTTTTTCAAATTTGATTTTTTATTTTTTATTTTTTATTTTTTTAGTTTTTAATTTTTATTTTGGTTTTGATTCATAAACAAAAATTGAAAACATTCAAAAACATTAAAAAATCTAAGAATTTTAAATTTTTTTTGGTGACTTTAGAATTGCTAAGAAATTAAATCGAAAGGAGAATTTGTGCCCTCAAATTTAAATTTTTTTAATTTTTATGTGGCCTACGGGCCATAAAAAATTTAAATTTAATTAAGTACTTTTGATTTTTTTGTTAGCTTAGCACATTAAACTTACCTAAGAGATAAATAAAATTTTAATATAAAGTTCCCTTGTGTTGTTTGTGTTAAGTGTAAAATTTTAAATTTTTAGGTAGTGATTTCTCTATTGTCAAGTGTGATTAATGTTTTAAAATTATTGAATATAAGAGAAAGATAACTTTTTCTAGATCTGGGTTATTTATTTTTTTTTAATTTTTTTTTTTTAAATCTAGAATCACTGCTTAGTACTTAAGTTTCATAATTATTCATGGGACTTAATTGCTAGAAAAATTGCTTGATCATTTTTTGGGCATTTACGTTTAATCTTTCATGATCGTCACTTTCTCCGCATTTATAAATTTCTCTTGATAACTTGTTTTTTTTTAGTCTAAGGTTAATTGAATATAAAGGCACTAGTCTAGAGTCATTTCTATCTTGTGTATGTGTCTTATTCATTGTTTGATCTATTCATCTCAGTTAACTAGGACTTATTTACATTCATCAAGTTGTTCATCTTTAAGTCTCCTAGAGCCTGTGTCTCACAGGCTATCCTCATTCATTCACCCCAAGGACTACCCCCCTTTACTTGTCTAGGAGAGAGTCTAAACACAGTGAGTAAGGATTAGAGTGACATCCCTTACTCTGAGCATTGTCGTGGTGCCTAGACACTTTGTGCGACGACATTTTTTGGTGTCATTTCCAGGGACATAGTTTTCCTGTCCTTGGTCCTCTCAATCACTTCTCATCATTTGATCCTTTCATCTTCATCTCATTTTCATCATATCATCTTTTGTGTCTAAGTTATATATCTGTCCGGGTGGCGACTCCACTTCCATCATCTTGTAAAGGGGCGTGTACTAGTAGTAACCCAAGCAACTTGGATAATCCCGCTCCGGATCCTAAAAGGGCTCTCAAAGATAAATTACACAACCTCTCTTCATTACACTCCTTGAAAATCTTGGCCTGGAAGCTCTTTGTGACATCCATTAACTCTTCTTGAATCCTCACATTTCAGACATCATGGATGTCTATGAGCCTCTTAACTTTGCTAACATCTAGGGTTATCCCCATAACCTTCCTAATAATGGTCTAGAAAAGTTACCTGCTTTCCAAGGAAATAATGCAATCACTGTTAAAAATCATTTATGTGCTTTTTAGACTTGATGGGCTAAATTCGCTAATGCTCATAATTATGAGGATGTGCAAATGAAATGTTTCGTCTTGACCCTTGAGCATGATGCTATGGATTGGTTTAGGGGTAGGCCTTATCATAGCACTATTTCATTTAATTCCCTCCTTAATTCTTTTAGGGAGGAATGTGGTAATAAGAAAGAAGATCAATTTCTAGCAAAATCCATTAACGTCATTAAAAAGAATGAAATTGAGACGTGTGAAGAATTTAATAAAAGTTTTAATCGTATGATTAAAGAAATATCTACTCATTACAAATCAACTGAGAAAATGCTTCTAGAATATTATCTCGATGCTTTCAATCCTGACACTTCTTATGAGCTAAGAAGGACCAAGCCTGATGACTACAAGGCTTGTCAAATCACAACTGAAGAGCTAGAGAAAGATAAGAAGGCTTCTGGTAAATATGAAATTCCTAGGTTTGATAGATCTAATGTTAAAATAAAAGAACCTAAAGGAAAATAAAAGGAATATGAATAAGTAACTATGTAAAAATTGCTTAAGAAGTTGGAAAATATGGAGTTAAATCAAGCTAGGATGATTGTTGATAATGCTAAGGAAATAACTACATTATAGTCTAGGTTGATTCAAATGGAAAGAGCTAAAATGTAAAATCCTCAACCTAGGGGTCAGAATAATAATAATAATCGAAATAATTTCCAAAAAAAGGCCAAACCAGAGAGAAAAGGCCTCCCAATCCTCTTGAAATGAATAATCTTATGGAGGAGAACCCGCCTTATTGCAGAGCATGTGATGAGATTCATGAAGAAGCCAATTTTCTTGTTATCAAGAGTATCATGCATCATGAGATTCTTGGGATAGGAAACCAAATAAATATGGTTGGAAAAGAATATTGTTTGTCACAGGAAAATTGGGAAGAGGCCAAGGGAAATAGTCAATACGTTAGACCTTTGACATCTTCATATAGTATCAAATTTGGTAAAGAAATTGATGTCTTAGTTAAACTTTTTGGTGAGAAACCTCCACCTGAGCAAGTCCTTGAAATCACTAAGGGCAATGGGTTAACTTATCAAAGGAGAAATCAAAATGATTACCTAGTTAATTCTTGAAGTATTAGGTTTGGATAAGCTTTTGGAATGAATATTGATTTAGGAGGTTGGTTTTATAACTCTAAAGTTTTGGTCCCTGTCACTGAAATAGTAAAGATAACCTCCCAAAGGACTAAGTTATTGAATTCTATTAATAGAACCTAGGTAAATGCAACTCAAGAGGAACCTCCTGAGGCTTTCTATTAGGATGCTCCCATATAATTGCAGAGTATGGATTCTGATAATAAAGAAAACTCTCCATTCTTCATTACTTTCCTTGTGAACAATTATCATTTGTATAACTGCACGCTTGACTCTGGTGCTTCGGCTTGTGTGATGACTAAGAGATTCATGGAGCAACTTAGCTTAAGGATATCTAGGTCATACTGCAACATATGTGCCATGGATTCAAAGAAAATTGAAGTTCATCGGTTGATTAAGGACTTACAATTCCATATGTTTGTCTACCCTGATATCATGATTGTTATGGACATAGTTGTGGTTGATGTGCCTGATGCTTGGGGCATGTTGTTGTCTAGGAAATTGGCCTCTGATTTAGGAGGAAGCATACAAATTAACTGGTCATATTCTATGATTCCTTCCCCTAATGGTCAAAGATATCTTAAATTAAATAGAGAGCCTAAAAGGATATTTCGTGTAGAAGATCCTAAAAGTCCCCACAATGAAATCATAAGTGAACAACCTAGCCTAGGGAATCATGCTATCTTATCTAATTCTATCATTTCCTTGGAGGCCAAGGTTGAAGAAAAAGTGGGTAATTTAAGAGATAAGGTTTTGTATTTATACTTTGATGATGCAACATCTAGGCACGGTAAAGGTGGGGTCGTTGTCTTAAAATCTCCCCTTGGTCATATTTTCAAATTTTCCTATCGGTTAGAATTTGAAGCGACCAACAATGTGGCTGAATATGAAGCCTTGTTGTTGGGTATTGAGCTGGAAAAAGCTTTAAAAGATAAATTTATAATTATCAAGGGTGATTCAGATTTAGTTATCATGCAAATTAAAAATAAATTTACATGTAAAATTAGTGATTAAAAAATTATAGAAATGTTGTGTGGGATGCCATGGAGTATTTTGATGCCATTAACTTTGAAGTTATCCCAAGGGAGAAAAATAGTTTGGTCAATGAGTTAGATGTTTATGCTTCCACCATGAAATTATCTGATAATTTAATTGAAGATAAAACTAAGATGGAAATTGTTTTTAGACCTTCTATCCTAGATAATTTTGATCATTGGCAGGTCTTTGATGATAAAAGACAGACTATTCGCTTCTTAGACAATTTTGATGAGTTTCATGGTTTTCAAGTAAATTATAAGGAGGATGGACATGATAACAATCAATATATTTTAAATCCTACTCCTCGGAATGTTGTTGCTCTTGCAATACACTTTGATTGGCATGGTGTTGTTAAGAAGAAAGAGGAAAATAAAATTGATCTTGGAGAGTTCGTTGAAGTAAAAATTGGTACATTTAAGGATCTTAGGATTATTAAAATTGGTAAAGATACAAATGATGATGAAAGAAATAAATTAATAAATTTACTTCACGAGTATAGGGATGTTTTGGCTTTTTATTACAATGAGTTAAAAGGCTATAGGGAAAATGTTATGGAACATATTATTCCTTTAAAAGATGAAAATGCTAAGCCATTTCGTCAAAAACTTAGATGAATAAATCCTAAATTGGCCCCCTTAGTCCAAAAGGAACTCACAAAGATGCTTGTTGCTAGCATTATTTATCAAACTAGGAATTCTACATGGTGCTCAAATTTGGTGATCGTTAGAAAAAAGAACGGTACAATCAGATTGTGTGTGGATTTTAGAAACCTTAATTTAGCTTGTAAAAAGGATAATTACCCTTTGCCTAACATGGAGACCATGTTGCAAAGAGCGATGGGATCTGGGATGATGTCATCGTTAGATAGTTTTTCCGGGTATAATCAAGTCTAGGTAAAAAAGGAGGGTCGACATAAAACGACTTTCACTACACCATGGGGAACATTTGAATACATAAGAATTCCTTTCGATTTAATGAATGCTGGGGCTAGTTTCCAAAGGTATGGACTATGCTTTTAGGGGTTTAATTGGAAAATTGATTGAAATATATCAAGATCACCTTTCTGTTTTTTCCAAGAATTGTATTGATCATATAAGTGATCTTAGGCATGTTTTTAACAAATGTAGGGAGTTTAGAATTTCCTTAAATCCTGCTAAATCTATCTTTGGGGTAACTGAAGGGAAGTTACTTGGTCACATAATTTGAATGCATGGGATCAAGATTGATCTAGAAAGGGTTGAGGCAATTCAAAAGATTCCTCTGCCCCATAATCTAAAATCCCTCCAGTCCTTCTTAGGAAATATAAATTTCCTTAGAATATTTATTCTGAATTACACAGAATTAGAAAATACTATTCAAAATCTTTTGAAAAACATGCAAAATGTGCGTGGAGAAGACAATAAAAAGGATTTTCAAGAAATAAAGAATGCTATTGCCAAAGCTCCTATTTTAATCAGTCCCGATTATTCCAAGGATTTCATGATTTTCTCTTTTTCTTTTAAAGATACCATTGCTGGTGTCTTACCTCAAAAAAATAAACATGGGCAAGAACAAGCTATTGCTTTTATGAGTAGGGCGCTCCAAAATTCCGAGTTCAATTACACTAACATGGAAAAGCCAACTTATACCTTAGTTAAATCTCTTAAGCATTCCAGGACATATGTGGGATTTTCCAAATTCATAGCTTATGGACCGCACATTCCGCTGTCAAATATATATTAACTCAAACCGATTTCTTAGGGACCCGTGCTAGGTGGGTAATGAAAATTCAAGAATATGATTTGGAAATTAAACCCATCAAGTTGGTCAAGGGTCAAGTTTTAGTTGAGATGTTAAATGAAAATAATGAAAAGGATCTTGGTTTGATTTGTCTTAACGATTCATCTTCACCTGAGTTGCCAAGGTTAGGAGAACATGAATCGTAGAAGGATATTATATATTACCCATTGAATCTTACATGTCCTAACCATTTAGTTGCTCATAAAAGAAGGGCTCTTAGATTAAAGGCTTCTAAGTATTTCCTCATGAAGGATGGCCTTGGGTGGTGAAATCCAGAGGGAATTATACTTAGATGTGTTGATGAAATTGAGTCTAAAAAGTTGATTTTCGAGTTTCACTATGGATTGTGTGGAAGGCATTATGCTGCTAGAACTGCCTCCGACAAAATCCTTAGACCTAGATATTACTGCCCTTCAAATTTTACTGATGTGCACAAATTTGTTAGAAGTTTCTAGTCTTGTCAACTATTCACTGGGAAGCAGAAGGTAGCCACACTTCCCCTTCAACCTGTGGTTGTTGAGACTCGTTTTCAGCATTGGGGTTTGGATTTCATAGGGAAATTCCATGACAATTCTAATAATGGCTACTCATAAATTTTGACCGTTACTAATTATTTTACAAGATGGCCAGAAGCCATTCGAGCTAAGAATGTCACTGAAAAGGTTATTATGGGTTTTCTTGAAAATCAAATAATTACTAGATTTGGTGTCCCTGCCAAGATCACTACTGACAATGCTAAGGCTTTCAGTTCTATGGAACTTTCATCATTTTGTTTTAAGCACGGCATTGTGTTATTTCATTCATCTAACTATTATCCTTGGGGTAATGGCCTGGCTAAATCAAGTAATAAAAATCTTATAACCATTATCAAGAAAATAGTGGGAGATAACAAGCGATCTTGGGACAGTAAAATCAAGTATGCTTTTTTGGCAGATATGATAACAAAAAAGAAAGCTACTGGTAAAAGTCCCTTTGAATTAGCCTATGGAATGGATGCAACTTTTCTAGTGCACCTTAAATTGCCAGCTTACCAACTCCTTCAACAATTTACTAACGATAAAACTACGATCCAGAATAGAATTGATTAGCTTGTAGAGTTGGATGAAACTTGTAGGAAGGCTTTTGATAATATGTATAAGAATGAATCTAACATCAAGAAAATATTTGACAAAAAATATCGTCCTATATCTTTGCAGATTGGAATATGGTCTTGTTGTGAGATTGAAAGAATGAAAAACCATGAAAGCATAACAAATTTGACAATTTGTGGTTAGGAGCATACATCATTCGAGGCATTGTTAGGCCCAACTCATTCCATTTGAGCATGTTGGAAGGCGAACCACTGGATTTATCCGCGAATTGCCAAATGCTCAAATTGTACTTCAGAGAGGACATCTGATGCCACTGGGCATTCTTTTTATTGTATTCTAAACCCTATAACCTTTCACTTCAGAATTTCATTTTGTAGTTATGTCAGATTTATGTTTTTCATGTTACTAGACTAGTTAATAAATTTAACTATTAATAAATCTATTGTTAATTAATTATTAATATTGATAATAAAAATTATTATTCACCTAATTACATATTATATTAATAAACTAATTATTAATCAAATCTAATATTAATTATAAGTAATGCTAGTCATAAAATCTATTAATCAAAAAACCTATTAATATGAATATTAACTATTAAATCTAATAAATCTATTAATAAATAAAATTTAATGTTAATTATTTTTTAATATTGACCTATTAATAACTTAATAAAACTTATTAATATCAATATTAACATAAACCCTATTAAAACCTACTACTAATATTAAATACAATACCAACTTTCAATGTACTTTCAAATCCCTGTTAATGATATTTGGTGACCTTTTATTAAGGGTTATTTTCTATTAACCAGATGCTTATGTTCACATCCCCTTGAAGCAGATGGAAAATGCGGCATTTATGTTGCCCGGTTGGTGATTCACTGCAACAAAGACACGCCCGAAGATAATCACAACTATTTATAATACAATCGTGGCCAGGTTTTAGAGTTTTGTGTGATGAAGTCATTACAAAAGTAGGAGCTCATTATCAAATCAATAATTTAGGTGTAAACTTTGCCCTTACTGATTCATGGAAATACACATTCATCGTGTCAACCCACAAGAGAATGTTTCGGATTTGGAGGCATTGAACACAAATGTAGTTTATTGTTTAAATAATTTAATATTAATATTAAATAAATAATAATACTCTCAATGTTTACTCTTAAAAAGTTGTTTCCAGTTACCCATTGGTCTTGCAGGTTCAGACGCAACTATGAGAAACAATTGATTACAAATTTAAAATTATCACAAAGAATTAATAAATTAAGAAATTCATTAAAAGTTAATACTCAAACTTAACTACAATATAGGATAAACTGTATAACCATTTTTAACATTGTTGAGGTTGAATTTGTACATAGAAAACGATTTAATACCATTGTCGTGTTAGCTAAATAGCAATTATAACGATTCTATAATGCAGAATAAAACACTTAAAAGAATCAAAAACTTTAATGCCCAAGAAGAAATACCTCTAGCCATTGATGCTTGCTCACACAATGATATCAAATAAAAGCAAGATTGCTTGTAACTCTAGTTACCCCAATTTGTTGCTGCTTCAAAACTGTTGGATATCTGAACACGTCCAGTGGCGGCTTTTAACGATGCACAGTCTAAACTGGAAGCTTGACTGTTTAGACCTCCATATGAAATTGGCACTAATGTTCTAAGTATTAATGTCATAGTATATCCCTACCCATTTACAACAATCATTCGTAAGGTTGTATTCGAATTAGAAAGCATTCGCTCCATAATTTCTGCATTGACAGCTCGATACAACTGACTGAGTGGACAATTGATTTTCGAGAAAACTCCTTATGAGCTGATGCAGACACTAAAACTTAAAGAGCTTCATGCTGCAGGGAAAGGTCATTACTGTCTTCTCAACTGTGATGCGTGGAATTATTCGGACGAAGGTGTGGGGAAAAGAAAAATTACTGATTAACCGTAAGCAAAGCGTACATAAATAATTTGTCAAACTAAACAATATAAAAGAGGGACTAAACAGATCATTCCCAAATCTTATTTGGCACTTCCAAGCTCTGCTCACTCTTACTTGATGGTGTGAAGCTGAAGGGGATTGAGTTAGTGAGCTTGGGGACCAAACAAAAGTATATATAGCCAAGCTTCCATCAAGCTTTTGTTGGCTATGTGTCAAGTGTTCCACAGATCATGGTAGAGAACTTCAGAGGGAGTAATGGACCACTCCAAAAGCTCCCAACTGTAGTTGATTTCCATAATTTAAGGAAATTACTGCAGTTGATTTCCAGAAATTAAGGAAATGATTGTAGTTTACTTCCGTAATTGTAGGCAGCAGTTGGGAAAACATAAAGGAGCTTAGCATTCTCCCACTTGGTCCATACTTCCAATCTTAATGTCTCATCTTAAAACCCATTGATAATCTGTATTAAGTAATAGATACATGAATCATGGCGATAAGTCCTCTAATGACGAGTATTATCTTCCATGTATTACTATGTATTTATTCTTATTATAATTTATGTGGAAACAATTTCTTAATGAATAAACCTTATGTTTATTCTTGGTACTACACAGATGAATTCTCTCAAATCAAATTAAGGTGCACATAAATATGAGGAAAACATCACAATAATTAAGAATTTCATTAAAATAACATTGTCCATACAATGAGAAACTATATAATGGAACCAAGTCCCATATTCATTACGTGATCCTTGAATTTAAATGGCGGCATGCCCTTAGTCAAAGGATCAGCGATCATCAACTCAGTGCTGAAGTGCTCAATGACCACCTTCTTTTCTTTAACATGTTCCCTTATAGCTAAATACTTGATGTTGATGTTTTTATTTCGACTCCCACTTTTGTTGTTTTTAGCCATAAAAACAACAACTGAATTGTCGCAATATATTCTCAATAGCTTAGAGATAGAATCCATAATTCTAAGCCTAGAAATGAAACTTTAAAGCCATACATCATGTAAAGTGGCCTCAAAACAGGAGATGAACTCAGCTTCCATAGTGGAAGTGGCAATCAAAGTCTGCTTGGCACTCCTCCATGATACAACTCCACTGACCATTATAAAAATGTATCTTGATGTTTATTTGCGTGAATCAACACATCCAACAAAGTCAGTATCTGAGTAGCCAATTACTTCCAAATTGTCTGTCCATCTATACATAGGCATGTAGTTTTTGGTTCCTTGAAGATACCTCATTACTTTCTTTGCAGCTCTCAAGTGGTCTAAACCTAGATCACTTTGATATCGTCCCAACATTCCCACAACAAATGTAATGTCAGGTCTTTTGCAGACCTGAGCATACATTAGGCTTCCGACAGTAGAAGCATATGGAATGTTCTTCATTTGTTCCCTTTCAAAGTTGTTCTTCGGGCATTGGTTCAAATTGAACCTATCACCCTTCACAATGGGAGCTACACTTGGTGAACAATCCTTCATCCGAACTCTCTCTAAAATTTTATTAATATAGGTTTCTTGAGACAGACCCAAGATACCTCGAAATCTGTCTCTATGGATCTTAATGCCAATGACATAAGATGCCTCACCCATATCCTTCATATCGAAATTTTTATAGAGGAATTATTTCACCTCATGTAGCAAACCCTTATCATTGGTTGCTAGCAAAATGTCTTCCACATATAAAACAAGAAAACAGATTTTACTCCCACTGACTTTCAGGTATATACATTGATCCATAATGTTTTCTACAAAACCGAAAGAAGAAATTACATTATGGAATTTCAAATACCATTGGCGGGATGCTTGTTTTAATCCGTATAATGATTTCTTAAGCTTGCAAACTAATTTCTCACCATCACTAGATGGGAATCCTTCAGGTTGTTTCATGTAAACCTCCTCCTCTAGATCTCCATTGAGAAATGTCATTTTCACATCCATCTGTTGCAACTCCAAGTCAAAATGGGCTACTAATGCCAAAATAATGCGCAAGGGATCTTTCTTAGATACAGGAGAGAAAGTCTCTGTGTAATCGATTCCTTTTTTCTGAGTGAATCCCTTAGCAACAAGTCTTGCGTTGTATCTCTCAATGTTGCCCAGTCAGTCTTTCTTTGTCTTAAAGAGCCATTTACATCCAATGGCTTTTGCACCATTAGGCAACTCAACAAGATCCCAGACTTTGTTACTCTTTATAGAATTCATCTCTTCCTTCATGGCATCGTACCATAATTTTGATTCTTTGCAACTCATAACTTGTTGAAAGGACTCGGGATCATTTTCGGCTCCAATGTTGTAGTCAAATTCTTGCAGATATACAACATAATCATCAAGAATTGCTAATCTCTTTGGTCTAGTAGATCTTCTTAATGTTGTACCACCATCTTCCTAAGAAGTATGTGGTTCAACTCATTGTTCAAAAGTTCTTGGCAACTCTTGAACTACCTGATCTACTGGAATGTCGTCAGTAGCTTATGGAACTTCAACAATTGGTTGTTCACCACCAGTTTGTACTTGAGGGGTGTTGTGAACAATAACCAATATATCACTTGAGGTGGAAGGTTGAGATTCTGTATGATCCTTCTCAGAAACTATGTTCTTGGTTTGATCGCTCCCACTGATCAAGTCATTTTCAAGAGACTTTGCATTTCTTGATTCCACAATCCTAGTGCTATGAGATGGACAGTAAAATCTGTAACCTTTAGACCTTTCAGCATATTCAATGAAATACCCACTAATGGCATATGTCGCAAACTTGGTTTCCAACCTTTCCATAATTCAAATGGCGTTTTAGGAATAGCCTTGGTTGGAACTCAGTTTAGTATATACACTATCGTCTTAAGTGCTTCAGTCCACAAGGATTTAGGAAGATTGGAGCTGCTAAGCATACTCTGCACCATGTCCAATAATGTTTGGTTTCTTCTTTCTGCTACACCATTTTGGTCGGGTGAACCAGGCATGGCGTATTGGGCAACAATCCCATGCTCTTGAAGAAATTTTGCAAATGGCCTAGGTGCTTGTCCATCTTCTATGTATCTACCATAATATTTTCCACCTCTATCTAATCTCATTATCTTAATTTGCTTCCCGCATTGTTTCTCTACTTTAGCCTTAAAGATCTTAAAGGCATCTAATGCTTCACTCTTTTTATGAAGCATGTAAAGATACATATATCATGAGTAATCAGCTATAAAAGAGATGAAATATTTCTGACCATGTGAGTCCATGTCTAGACTACATATATTAGTATGTATGGTCTCTAATATGTCCGAACTCCTATTAGCACCTTTCTTTGACTTTTTTGTCTCCTTTCCCTTTATGCAGTCCACACCAGTCTCAAAATTAGTAAAATCCAGATTATTAAGTACCCCTTCATTTACTAATCTTTTAATTCTTTCTATGGAGATATGACTTAGTCTCTGGTGCCATAATTTAGAGGAATCTTCATTAATAACACATTTTTTAGTGCCAGTGTGAACATGCATTGAATCATAAGTGACATTGTTTTGTAAATTAATGCAGTAAAGACCATTAGACAGGATACTATTCCCAACACAATCATATTTATAAAATAAACTAAATGATGTTTCTGAAAAGTTAAAGGAATATCCAAAAGGTACAAGCCTTGAAACTGATATCAAGTTTCTAGAAAAGCTTGGAACATAAAGGGTATTTTCTAATTCTAAAACAAAGCCACTACTTAAAGTTAAATAGCATGTTCCTATAGCTTCCACATGCGAGCCCATATTGTTTCCTAATAAGATTCTTTGCTCACTTCCCACTGGCTTCCTTAGGTTTTGCAAACCTTGCAAGGAATTCGAAATGTGAATTGTTGATCCAGAATCAATCCACCAGATGTTAATATTGACATTAACCATATTAGATTCATAACAAACAAATGAGATTGGATTACCTTTGTCTGCAAGCCATTTCTGAAATTTGGCGCATTCCTTCTTCATGTGTCCCTTCTTTTTATAGAAGAAACACTTGGAATCCTTATTGATATTAGCTTGGGGAGGTACTTTACCTTTCCCTTTCTAATTGGCTTGAGATTTTCCCTTTCCACGTGTTGCCAGCATTGCACTTTCTCCGAGTTCCATCACCAGACTCTCTTCCTCTTGAACACACATGGTCATGAGTTCATTAATTGACCATTTATCCTTATGTGTGTTGTATGAGATTTTGAAGGGTTCGTATTGGTGTGCAAGGGTGTTCAGAATGTAGTGCACTAGGAAGGACTCTAATATTTCAACCTCGAGTTTCTTCAATTTAGCCACAGTGTCCCTCATTTGCATGACGTGCTCGTGCACACCTTTCACTTTAGTGAGCCTTAGGGATGAGAACTTAATGATTAGGGTTCTTGCAAGTGCCTTGTCTGAAGTGACAAATTGATCATCAATGGCTTTCAGCAAGTCTTAGACCTTTTCGTGCTAATCAATGGAACCACGAATACCAGCTGAAATTTTAGTCTTAATGAACATCATGCTTAGGCGATTAGATCTCTCCCATCGTTCATAAAGCGTGATGTCTGCTGTAGTACTGGTGTTAGTGAGTGCCGGTGGTTCATCTTTCCTAATAGCATAGTCTATGTCCATCCACCCCAAATCAAGGAGAACCCACTCCTTCCAGACCTTATAATTGTCTCCCTTAAGTTCAGGGATATCACAACGAATTTCAAAGAAATTTGCAGGTTGTACAACTGCATAAAATTAAAGATCACATGCTTATGTTAAATTTGAGGCCTAAATAAAATTTCATGCTTTACCAATGTAAACCATGCTTAAAATTGAATCTAATGACATAAAAATTGCCTGTGGGCTAAATTTTCAATTCAAGCAGATTCAATTATTCTTTATAATAGAATTTATCAAATTATTCACTTAATTCATAATTCTAAGGGTATATTATGATTATAATTTGATATAAATTCTATCTTAGTTTTGAACTTTATGATAAAACTATTAATTCATAATTCCTGTGGGTAAGTTATGAATATTTTATCCTAATTAATTATATAAATATAATAAAAATTCTTGTGGGATAAAATTTATTATATTTAGTATAATTAATTACAATTTAATGTCTAAATAATCTTTATGTGATCCTAACCAATCATAATATATAATATTATTTAATTAGAGAGATTGTGGCTATTCTCTAATCAATTAAAACTATATGGATCACTAGACATTATTTCTTTTATGCATAAAAATTAAATTGATATGAAAATAATGATAATTTGCATAAACAAAACTATAAAATTCATGCATAACATTTAACGATGGGTCTCGTATTCTCATCCAAAATAGCATGTTTTAATTAGAGCAGAAATAATCAATTCATGCAAATTAAATACGAGCATAGTTATAAATTTGCACAATAATTATACAGATTGCATATAACTAAACCAAATATTATAAGCATAAAATTGAGAAAAAATTAGACATATTTCCAAATAAATGCCTTATTTCAGAAAATCCTCTAAATATGGCATTTAACCAAATAAAGCATATCTATAAACACCAAGGCAGAGATAAAAATGCTATGATACCAAATGTTAGCTTAATAACAATCATAACGATTCTATAATGCAGAATAAAACACTTAAAAGAATAAAAAACTTTAATGCCCAAATAAATACTTCCAACCATTGGTGCTTGCTCACACAATGATATTAAATAAAAGCAGGATTGCCTATAAGTCTAGTTACCCCAATTTGTTGCTGCTTCAAAATTGTTGGATATCTGAACACGTCCAGTGGCAACTTTTAACGATGCGCAATCTAAACTGGAAGCTTGACTGTTTAGACCTCCATATGAAATTGGCACTGATGTTCTGAGTATTAATGTCATAGTAGATCCCTACCCATTTACAACAATCATTCGTAAGGTTGTATTCGAATTAGAAAGCATTCGCTCCATAATTTCTGCATTGACAGCTCAATACAACTGACTGAGTGGACAATTGATTTTCGAGAAAACTCCTTATGAGCTGATGCAAACACTAAAACTTAAAGAGCTTCATGCTACAGGGAAAGGTCGTTACTGTCTTCTCAACTGTGATGCGTGGAATTATTCAAATGAAGGTGTGGGGAAAAGCAAAATTACTGATTAACCGTAAGCAAAGCATACATAAATAATTTGTCAAACTAAACAATATAAAAAAGGGACTAAACAGATCATTCCCAAATCTTATTTGGCACTTCCAAGCTCTCCTCACTCTTACTTGATGGTGTGAAGCTGAAGGGGGTTTAGTTAGTGAGCTTGGGGACCAAATAGAAGTATATATAGCCAAGCTTCCATCAAGCTTCTATTGGCTATGTGTCAAGTGTTCCACAGATCATGGTAGAGAGCTTCAGAGGGAGTAATTGACCACTCCAAAAGCTCCCAACAAGAAATTAATTAACTGCAGTTGATTTCCGTAATTTAAGGAAATTATTACAGTTGATTTCCAGAAATTAAGGAAATGACTGCAGTTTACTTCCGTAATTGTAGGCAGTATTTGGGAAAACGTAAAGGAGCTTAACATGCCGAGTATATTCGAGAATATTTCAGGCTTAAATCATGGTATGAATGTGTGATCCAGTGTTCGTTGAAAATTACTTGCATGGAAGGAAGATCAATCAATTGTGGAGAATCTTTTGCAGGAAAGGCCAGGCATCTAGTATACCCTAATTTGGTTCCTCAGTGATTTACATAATGTTATTTTTTGAAAGCATATGTGCGTTTCAGGAAACACTCCAACAATTGCAATATAGATCAATCCACTAGTCTTGAATCCCTCTATCCATGATGAATGTCCTGTATCTTTTCCTATTGACAGAGCCAACCAATGCAGTTCTTTCTAATGCTACCAATTCTGATGAGAAATTGAAGAAAAATGCTTTGAATACTGTGAAACCTATTCCAAAATCCCCCAATCTCCTGAGAAAGTTCATGTGCAAGGAAAAATAGTGTTCGCGACCAGCTGCCAATTGATCCATGAAGTAGGAATGCACTTCCTAGAGCCATGATACCATCTGTTTAATCCATTGGGAAGATATTCAAGTAACCAATCACCATTGCCAAGTATATACCATTGAAAAGTATATAAAACTCACCTGTTGCTCCCTATATACTCTGACCCAATTCCCAATTAAGCCACACACAAAAAAATGTAATAGGAAGCATTTATACCTTTGCCGAGTATAAAAACCTGGCATGTTGTTCTAGCACGGTCCTTGAAACATATTAGGAACACAATAGATACATGAACGAGGCTTGAAGCTGTCATGCAATATGAGATTTCGCTTTGAATCCATAAATGATTCTCTGCCGTCAATCAAAATGCACTCACACATGTTCACATCCATTCAACACACATTTGGATTTTTTAATTCAGGGAGTCAATTTGGACGAGGGGAGGAGAATGCAAACCGTCAAGTGTTTCTATCATTGAATGCAGCCATAAGTGGATGCATGCCAACCATTTGACATTTCATGATTGAATGCGGCCACATTTCAAAAACTAAAGAAGACAACGTTATATTGGAAGAAATTACATTATAAACTAAATTATAATTCCACAATTTTATTGTGATCAGGAAATGGACATGTGGCCATGTTTCATAATTCAAGAGCCTTCAAAATAAGTTATGCACGAATCTAATTTTCATTAATCTTTAGAAGTGGTCAATATAATGGCATTAGTAAATTTTTAATTATAATTTGATAAAAAAATAATTTAAACATCGTTTAAATACTTGATTCAGATATCATTTTAAATTTTATTTATTGATGATGATGGTTAACGTCTACTGAGACCAAACATTGGTCTATCGGACCTAAAGAAACAAATTATTTATTTTGATTTAAGATTTTATTCCTATGCTCAAAAAGCTTGGAGAGAAGCCTCCGAAGCTCACTATAATTTTGACATTGTAAAAGGCTAGGAAGGTCAGTGTTGTAACAAGGATTGTGAAACTGAGATCTAATGTGGTTGTACACAGGGCACTCTAAGAGGAAGTGGTTTTCATCCTCGATGTTCCTATTCTCACATATATGGCAGATCCTTTCTATCCATGGTGTTTTAGGAACTACCCAATGACCTGTTTCACTATGGAGCTCATGAGAATCCATTCTAATCTTTGCTATATTAATTTTCTTCTTTGAGCTAGTTAAAATAGAGAGATACTTTTGATCTTCTAGGGTGGGGTTGATGACTTTCTTATAATAACTTAATTTTATTTTAGCCGCTAAATCTTTCTCACACCACATTTTTTCTTTGAACTTAGAAGTAACAATATCTTTAATGTTATTAATGTTTTGCAATGCATCATTCTCGTTGATCTCCCAATAGTTTAACCAGGCCCTTGTGTCTTTATGCCACCCCCAATTGATCCTTAGGTGGTTTTGGCTGGAATTTAAAGCTAGCTTAGGAAGTCTATATTGTCTATGTTATTGAGTTTGTGCTTTTACAACAGAAACTTAATCATAGCTAGGCTCTCAATAGGGGAAAGACCTGCTTCTATAAGGAGAATAGGATATGGTGTATTACTTTTAATTTTCAGGTTATAAGTTATAAAACTCTTCTGGATTTGCTCAATCTTTCTCCATGATTCTCTAGAGATGCTGCAACCCAAAACCTCATAGACATAAAATAACAGGAGTGACTAAAGTTTCAAAGAGGAACTTATTTTTATCCCACATTAAGCTTTCCACCCCATTAATAGAGTAACAAAAATTAATTAAAAAACAAAAAATAATTAACAAAATAATTAAAATGCCTAATTCCAATAATGACGTGTGTATATCGACATAAATATAACTATTATTCAGTTAGACCAATATTGTAATTTATTCCTGGGACGATGTGAATATCTACTTATTGGTCATGAGATGATATGAATATCTATGTAGCTCTGTCAAAATCACCACTTGTTGTTTATCTAGCATTTAATGTTTTTTCACTGTCAAAAGGTCGTAAACAGATGTCCATTGCAGATTTGTAGAATATTTGGAAATCTAACTATTAGGAGAGGTGTCACACAAGTCAAAGCATCAAATTATAGGGTATTTCCCAAATTTTCAATATACAATCCAGATATCTTTGTCGATTTCTGAGCCGGATAGAAAGGGTGATCCATTGATCCCAATTTTTAATTCACTAATTGAAATAGGAGAGCATTATAATGGAGAAATATGCTTTAGATATATCGCATTTACAGTGCAGTAGTATGTTTTTCTAGTATATATGATTGTAACTCGATTATGGGTTTTGAAATATTTTAAAAATCTGATGTATATCATATCTAATGGTAAATTCATCCATTTATTAGATTATATAAACCTTTTGATTATTTCACATTTGAAAATATTAAGAATCTGACTACATAATATCCTATCACTCGGCTAAAAGGTATGTTACCGCAGTTGTCAAAAGATCATTCCAGCTCACCACTTCAAGCAGAGTCTAATGCTTAGAATTTAGATTTCATCATTTTTAGTGCTGACGTAATGGTACTATAGTAATAGGTTTTAGATTTTAATATTAGTTAGTGTTTATTTTAAGATAAATTTTTGTATATGTATTCATAAAATACAGTTGTTTGAATCACATTGATACAATAATTTGATAGAGCAATCAAATAGTTTGATGATCTTATTTGATCTTTTTTCGAGGCAAAAAGGCTAGATAGGCTATCTTGTTCATATAATTTGTGGAATTGATAAGTGTTAGGAATTTGTATTTTCAAAACCAAAAGTAATGCTAGCATTAGTTAAAAAACATTAAATGTTAGTTTTTTTTTCCATAATATTTGGTTTGTACTATTGTTCGTAAAACATTGTCTATGGTTAGTACACATGGAACACTGCATGGCTGTGTGCATGTACTGGTGCGGTGGTGTTTACAACTAGGCTTAATTGGTGTGGTGGTGTCTACAGTTGGGCTTAACTGAAGCCATTCACCTAGCTTTTCATCTTTCTCTTCACCTTGCAGGCTTAGTGCATGCTCTTCACCTTGCAAGCTTAGTGCATACGCTTTTTGATCTTAGTGCATATACTTTTTGATCTTGGTGAATCATAACCATGGTGTTTTTTCCCATTGTTCCCCTCTATTCACCCATCTTATTTTTTAACGTATCCATCTTTGTCTCTAACGTATCTCTGTACCTCTGTATCTTTGTGCCTCTCTAAAAATATTAGAGTCCTTTTTGTTGTTTCTGTATTTGGTTTCTTCAGTTGTGATTCTTGCTGCTCCTTTTCTGCTACATCATCTTCTTCTGTTAGTTGCACTTGTGCATCAACTATTGTGTCTATAGTTCCATTCCATGACTCTTGTTATTTGAACACAACATCTCTGCTAATTATGGTCTTCTTTGTGACAGGGTTATACAATTTGTAAGCTTTTGATTGCTCACTATAACCAGTGAATATGCATTTTTCACATTTATCATCCAATTTGCCTCTTCGCTCCTCAGGCACATGTGCATAAGCTACACATCCAAATACTCTGAGATGAGATACATTGCAATACACACCTGACCATGCTTGTTCTGGTACTTTGTTCATCACACTCTTTGTAGGAGATCTCGTGATCACATAAATAGCACATGCAACTTCTTCTGCCCAATACTCATTAGACATGTTTCTGCCTTTCAATATGCTTCTTACTATGTTCATAATTTTCACGTTCTTTCTCTTTGCTACACCATTCTGTTGCGGTGTGTACCTGGTTGCAAATTGTCTTCTTATTCCATGTTGTTTGTAGTAATCATGGAATGCCTTTGAATCATATTCCCCACCATGATCTAACCTCAATACCTTGATCTGTCGATCACTTTGGTTCTCTGCTAAGGATTTTAATTCTTTGAACTTTGCAAAAGTTTCAGACTTCTGCTTCAAGAAGTAAACCCAAGTCTTTCTCTTGTAGTCATCAATGAAAGTGAGGAAGTAACAACTTCCACCAATCGACCGTGTCCTCATAGGTCCACATAAGTCAGTATGCACTAGCTCAAGAGGTTGATTTTCTCCTTATGTAACTCCCTTTGGAAAACCTTCACGGTGTTGCTTTCCCAATATGCAACACTCACAAGTACTAGCAGGTTATTTGATGGGAGGTAATCCTCTGACCATTTGTTTCTGCTACAACAATTTTAAACTAAAAAAGTGCGAGTGTCCAAATCAGAAGTTCCATAACCAATAATAATCAGAACATGGAAATGTAAAAGAACTCAACTAACCACTGTAATTCATAATTAGAGGAAAACGTTTGTTCCTCGTCATCTGCACCTTTGCTATAAGATTCTTGCTTGAGGGCTTGTCATATATAACATATTCTTGACCTTGAAAGATAACTATGTATCCTTTCTATGTCAATTGACCAACACTTAACAAATTATGTTTGAGACTAGGAGCATAATATACCTTTGAGATTGTCTTCGGCTACCCCTGCTTGGTCAGAATGTTGACCACTCCTTTGCCATCTACTTCGAAAGTCTTGTCAGTCCCCAAATTTACCTTTGTTTTCACAGATTGATCGAAATTTGCAACCAAATTCTTGTTGCCGGTCATGTGGTTGCTGCAACCACTATATAATAGAAACACACTAGCAGAAGGTTCATGCATGGTATGGAAAGCTAGGAACATAGAGTTAGTACTTTCTGTAGTGACATTAGCTCTCTGGTTCCCTTGGTCAGCTATCTTCTCCCTGCAATCACGAGCATAGTGACCAAATTTATTACAATAATAACATCTCATCTTTGATTTGTCAACTCTTTGATTATTGTTGAAGCTTTTGTAGCTACTCCTACTTTCATGTTCATGCTCTTCTCGGCCCTCTCTCTTACCACTATATCTTCTGCTTTGTCCTCTACCTCTCGTTTTACTTTTGCCTCGACCTCTGTCTCTTGAAATAGAAACCTTACTTTTGAAAGCAGTCTCTAAAGTGGAATAATTATTTATGTCTATCCTTGCCTCATGTGATAGAAGTGAGCCCATCAACTCATTGACTGTCAATGGTGTCAAATCCTTAGCTTCTTCTATGGTTGCTACGACAACATCAAATTTGGTAGACAAAGATCTGAGGACCTTCTCAACCACTCTTTGATCTTTAACTTTATCACCTTAAATTTTTAATTGATTTACGATAGTTATAACCCGATTCATGAAAGAATTGATGTCCTCTATCTCTTTCATCTGCAGAATTTAAAAATCTCTTCTAGTATTCTGCAACTTAACAATATTGACTTTGGCCATACTTGTATAGTTTGTTGCCAAAGTATTCCATGCTAATTTTGCTGAAGGCGTGATCATAATCTTCTAGAACACTGCTCGGTCTACTCCCTGCTGGAAAAGATGCAACGCTTGTGCATTCTTCTTCTTGTCTTTCTTCCATTGTTCCCTCTATGTATTAATGAGAGCTTGTTCTTCTGCTTCATTTTTAGGTCTTGAAAACCAAACCGGACATAATACCAAACATCATGAGCTTGCAAAATAGTCGCCATCTTAATGATCCACACATCATATTATTTCCCTGTAAACTGTGGGAACTGGGGATGGAAATTTGAGAAAGTCATCTTTCTTCAAAAACTATAATTTTTTTATAAACTTGCAAAGCTCCTCAAAAAATTCCTTATGAACCTTGGTTATCTCCCCTTTTTTTTAATAAAAAAAATTATATATAAAAACTTTTTTTATAATTTTTTTTATATATAAAAAAAATTAATATAAAAAACTTTTATAACAAAATTTTATATATAAAAATTTATAAATCAATAAAATTTCATATCACAACAGTAACTTGTCAAATACTTTAACACAACCATTAATAAAAAGTGCCCACGTGCTTGTGAATCACTTATGAAAGTAAGGATACGCAACGCCTTCAATAAAGAGCGGGACCCACGTTTGACGTTTGAATTAATAACACGGTTCTTGGGAGTTTGAAAATGGCTTTCATAAACAGCGTGATATGCATTGCACGCTTAGGACCAGGATAAAACTGTACACAGAATATTTTCATATTTGAAGTCACACGTAAATTGCGCGGTTTTTTTATACTAACGAGGTGTGAAATTTGTGTGCTTGTTGACAGCTTGACAAATTTGCAACGTAATTTTTTTTTTTAAATCGTTGGCCTTTCTTTGTTAGTCCTCTCACTCACTTTGCAGAAACAATGAATTTTGTGATACCATTTGTTGGAAAGGTAAAGAAGTTAAACATACAATTCACCCAAAAACACACAAATTTCAACTCTTCTATTGATCACACAAAACTTGATGCTTGTAATCAACCCAGTGAAGGGTATTTATCCTTTTCCAATTAACGACTGGCCTAAAATATCTTGACATGCAACCACACACTAAAAGTCTTTTATCACTTAACTCGACTTGATTCAACACTCAAACACTCAACCCTCAACACTCAGTTAACCAACTCTTTAAGTTTCGCCAACTCCTCATGCGGGAGTAATTATCTTATTTTAACAAGCAGGAGAAGCAAAGATGGAGCCAAGAGAAAAGGTAGCAAAGCCAGTCGTAGTGCTAGTTGCAGATGAGATCGAGATCTTGAAAAAACTAGGGCAAGTGCAACAGAAACAAAAGCAAGGGCTATGGAGACAGCAGATCCAGAAGTAGATGTTGTTCATTCAGTAACATCATATCAACTAGTACTATTGATACTCTATGCTCGTGGATGGATAGAATCATAAATAAGTGCCCCACTTGACCGTAAAGAGCAAACGCTACATACCAGAGATCAATTGCATGCTCTGCCATCCGTCATTCGTGGATGGAATAAATGAAATGGCATATAGACATTCAAGATGACTGTAGACGATGGGAAGCATTGATTCCGTGTGTAAGCCCATTGCTAACGCAAATAGTCGAGATGCAAGCTTGGATCCTAACGAGAGAGACCGATTTCTTATTAAACTGGCTTGCGCGAGGTTTTCCTACACTACAAATCTTCCTGTTCTATGTCTGAGCTTCTTTCCCAGCATCACCCTTTTGTCACTATTTGTAACTATTCTCCATTGTCACTCTTTGTATCTGCTTTTTGTCGCTCTTTGTAACTCAATGTAACAACTTCTTTCCTCGCTTTTTGTCACTATCAAGCCTTCAAGTTAGGGTTGGTTAGTGACAAATAGTTCTAGTTCTGGGAGGTTGGTTTATGAATATCTTCCCCTTAATTGCACGCATGTTGAAAAGTAGGGAAATCTTTCTTCAGAACATAATTAGAAGCGAGCCTGACCAGCCTGAAAGCAAGTGAAAAAACCTTACCGTGGCAAGAAGGTTCGTTCCTTACTGCTTGGCCGGTGGAAAGAGCCAGTTACAAGCCTTCAATCAAGCCCATACATTCTTTTTCTTCTTCTAAATAAGCTACCTCGGTAATTTGTAGATAGTCTCTTTAGGCCCCTGTAACAAAATAGTGACTCGTTAGTAGCGATTAGGTAGGTCCTATGGGTTAGGACCATGACTATGATCACTGCTACTTAAATGTAATGAAGTTGACTACATTCAATTAATCATTACGATAATCGATGCCATGATTACAAACACGCTGTATTTGCCTGTATAATGCATTGAATCTAGCATGGAGATATGGATTTAAGAGATCTGTGGTTTGTATCTTTTGAATCAGTGACCGGAGAATCCACAGTATGAACATTTTTATGCCAATGTTTCAAATCCCAAATGGGATCCATCATCAAGACTTATGAATGATGATAAAAGAAGAGCTGCTTAGAAAGAAATAAATAATAATGAGGATAAATTTAAGGATCAGCACAATGTCGGCTGGAATATTTATTTATTAATTAATTTTATTAATTTAATTTTAATAAATTACTTTTATTTTTATTTTTACTGTTGAGTTTTATATATTAATATTTATTGAAGAGTTAATACATTAATTCATAACCTAATGATTAAATTAGTGTATTGTATTAATATTTAAAAATTATTTAAATTTTATTTAGAAATAAATAATAATAAATTTTTTTTTGGGCTAGCATAGCAATGCTATGCTAGTCATCTTTGTAGCACAATCTACTTATAGGCTTTTACTTCAACTTGAGTGCAACTAGAATCCCTTTGTCGAAATAACTGCCACCTTGCTTCCCCATCGTTAAAGATCCAGGTGAAAATAACAATTAATCTTTAAGTTCCCCATCGTTAAAGGTCCTGGTGAAAATAACTATTAATCTTTAAGTTCATGGGAAACTGAGATGAGTAAAATTTAAAAAGGTGGTGAGAAAAGCCAAAAATATTTTTAAAATTAAGGGGAAAACTGGTTTAGTTTTCAAATAGGGGAAAAAAGTTAAATAAAATTTGAAGTTTGGAATATTATGATTCTCGCATGTTTTATTTTCCTTTTACACTTTTTTTTTGGATTATTCACTTTGAAATAATAATAATAATAAAAGATAAAAATTATTTTAATTAATTTATAAAACAAAGTTTTTTTTCTTGTTTTAAAATTATTAGTTTTAAACGATCTCTTTTGTATAGTGACCCAAATTCCAAACTACTTAGTCATTGGGAGAATACATATCCACTCCAATTCATGTTAAAAATTACGTGTAAATTATAATTTACATATAATATTTAGTTTAGGATAATTTAGTGACCCAAATTCCAAACTACTTAGTCATTGGGAGAATACATATCCACTCCAATTCATATTAAAAATTACGTGTAAATTATAATTTACATATAATATTTAGTTTAGGATAATTTTTCAATAAATTTCGTAAATGTTTTAAAATATGAACTGTTCTGAAAAAAATGTTAGGTTGAGTGTATGTTGATGATTGCAGGTTCAATTCAATCAAAACATATATCAAAATGGCTAAATCAAAGTGGATTAAGTTTTATGTTTCCATCTCATCCCTTTATACTGTAAAAGGAAAACCGATACATCTTCCCAATTCCCGTTACATGTTAAATGCCTTCATTCTTCAGCCATTTCCAACCTGTACTATAACTGACAGTTTGTACTTTGTGGCAATTTAGCTGGTGAACAATGTTACACACTCCAGATGTTTTCTTACATCGGCTTCAAGGAATTGGTTTGGTTTCCCCCGTGGATCGGCTGTGGAAATCACATTCTCTATACTGCTATATCAGAATAAGAAAGTTACTCAAAAAACCTAACCACTTCAAAGAAACGTAACCACTACAAAGTTTCTACCAACAGACTACTACTTTGTGTCAAATCAATTCACGAATTACATGCTGTCTCACAGTCGTAGAACCTGAAAGTCACGTTAAAGCATGTTAATCGAAAACGCAAATGGTTTTGTAATTGTCTGGCGGTTTTGTCGATGTAGACAGTGGCTAGTATGTTGAACGAGTTCGACAGTTTTCTCTTTGGCCATTAATTTGTTATGGACGTCTCCAGGTGTGGCTAACTGTAACGAACCGGGAAGACGTCGTAGAAAGAGATGGAAAGAGATGGTTGATGATGCCGATAATGTATGTTTCGTAAAGGTAAGTGAGATTTATATGACCCAATCCTCTGTTGAGTGACGGAGCTGGCAAGATATTTTATGAGACCCGTGTGAACTTTCCCTTGGGCTTTGATTTTTATTAAAACTGAAGTTTTCATAATTTTCATTAAAACATATTTTTGAAAATAAGAAAAGTATATATATATATATATATCTATATATATATATATTATATTAGTGTTTTTTTTACATGTTGAGAAGATAATTATATATTAATTTATTTGTCAAATGATTAGTGAAGATAATTATTTTTGGCTGTTAACCATGAATGCAGGTTAACTCATCACCCTTATTTAAGGCAAACAATCTCGCTTGGAATAACCGGCTGATTGTACCTATGTGGGTAGGCTTTTGATAGTACTTATGTGGGTAGGCTTTAGGTCATGCCATATATCTCTCGTTATTAAGCCTTTAACCTGTTTCCTTAAATCTAACGAACCAAGACTAGTTCATAACCAAACAAAACAGTTTTAAAACATACCTCATACCCTAAAATTAATTTTTAAAATAAAAATAATTTTTTTATGAGTGATTAATACTAATTAAATATTTTTATTTTTTTAATGTGATTTACATATATATATATATAAAAGAAAACACTAATAATAATTACGCATAACACATCGATGTACCGACGACCAGGAAAAGGAGATCCACTGCCTCAATCGACGTCCAGCAAGATCAACGGATAATTAAACAACTTATTAATTTTAAATTAAGTCGTATGAATGTGACCTTGCATATGATCAAATTATATATACAAAATTAATTCACGAGGCAGGGCGAGTGTTGTAAAAGAATAAAATAAGAGTCTAAGGTTTTCCACTCAACCAAAAAGGATTCTAAGGTTTTCCACTCAACCAACCAACCTTCGAGGATAATTAAATAATTTACTAAATTTTAAATTAAGTCATATGAACGTGACTTTGCCTATAATCAAATTATATATGTTAAATTACTAAATTAAGAAACTAAGTCACACGGCAATGCCAATTTGCAGAAGTAAGTGTATTGGTTTATGACTCCAGAATAGGTACCAAGTTTCATAAAATGATGCATTTTTTTGGGTTGTATCAACAAATTTAATAATAAGAAATATGGTATATATCATTTAAACTTTTTTAGCTATTTTTTAAGAGTGTTATTCACACCCAGAAAGGAATGTCATTACTTATTCATGGTAATTGATATGTTTATAAATGTGTGTGCTTTAATGTTTTGTAAATGGACAATCAACAATTGTTTTTTGATATGTTTGGGTGTATTTTTAGATACAAAAGATGGTCGTTCCATAGACAGAGAGATATTTTTTAGTGTATTTTAAACTACATTATAGGAGAATATAGATATGAATTTAAATAGGTTTATAACACTCCATCCATATGCATATGGGAAGATAAAAGTACTCAACAAGATAGCATCTATTGAAAGTAACAAAAGACATGGGATGAAAATTTGACATATACAACACTTATGATTGAGTAATCCACACTTCTACTGGTAAGTCCTCATTTGATGCTTGTTTTGGATATTTTCCTCTTCACCTTTTGGATATTGCATATGGACGTAAAGGAGAAGTGAGTGAGTGTCTTAGAGGGGGTGTCATTAGGGATGAAAAATCCATTGAGAAGATAATGGACATTCATATACCATCACAAGAGATAATATAAATGATACAAAAAAATATAAATATAGGCATGATCAACATAGAATAGAGAATTCCTTTAAGGTGGGAGATAGATTATGGCTACAATAGAACAAGAAGAGGCTACAAGGTCATGGTAATAAAATCAAGCATTTGCAATATGGTCCGTTTGAGATATAAAAAAATGTTGGAGATAATTCCTATATACTCAATCTACCTACATACATGCACATTTACTTAGTGGTGAATGTACATATTTTGAAATTCTATGAGCCTTCAAAGCTAGATCACGAAGACGAATAGGTCCTACCCTTTGCAAAGGATTTGGCACCAAATGATTAAGTAGAGTCGATATATGTTATATTTTTGTAGAAGAGGTAGAAAACTACAAGCAAGGGGAATCATTACCTTATTCATATTGGGATGAAAAGACAATTTTTAGGTAAAGCCTCATTAAGTTGAATTTTTTTGCGACCAAAAACCTCTGGAAATAGGGAGAAACTAGAGGCGTAGTACCATTTCTAATGTCAGGTCCAAATTTGGAAAATTGTGGTCCAAAACCTTCTAAAAGCCATTTGATGCATCAAGCAAAATTTTTGGAGCGAAAACTGAGCCACTAGGAGGAAAAGGGGTTCCATTCTATTCATGTGCTTTTTGTTCCATATATGATTAAAGTCATTAAGAGTGGATAGGGAGTGAATAGAGAGAGATGATTTGTGCATTTTTGTAGCCCACAAGCCACATATCTCACTTCTTTGTAATTGTATGCATTTTCCATTAAGAGAAACAAAGCATAGTAGTCTTAGCTTCCAACTAGGTTTTCTCTTGAAATGGTTTCCAATGTTATATCTTGTGTTAATTTGTGGTTTGTGAGTTTTATTTTTTATTCTCTATTTTGTACATTATTGTAAGTTGCATGCATGCGTAGTAAACAATAATTAATAAATATAGAACTCCAAGGAGAAATAAACCCTCATAGTGTAGATTTTATATTTTCTAATATATTTTAGTAGATATGTTGTGACAAATTATCAAGCGGAATATCCACAATAATTTATAAATCACTAAATCATCTTACTATGAGAGGGTTACAACATAAAACAAATATTATAAATCATGGTCATGCTTGTCGTAGGAAAAATATTAATTTTTTCAGTGGGCATTCTTGATCACATGGTAAATATAAAGAAAAATATTAAAGCTCCTATAAGGGATCCCAGTGGAAGGACAAGGACATTTGAATGAAAGTAAAAAACTAGAAACCATAATTTATTATATATTTACAACATCTCCAAAGGCACAACTTTCATTTCCGTTCGGTTCCTATCTTGTTCAATGATGTGGTTAAAAAATAAACTCTACTTCAATTTATCTAAACCTTCCTTCTAAGGCATATATCATGGAGAAATATGAAAAGGTGCCAATGCTTGAGGACTATGAGCTCGACATCAAAAACAACCTTCACTTTTAAGAATCATTTGGAATAATTTTTCACTTCAATGGTGTCTATACTCCTATATAAAAATTGTACCACTACATATGTTTGAATTGAACAAGGCATTGTGAAGTAGAACTATGCTCGTTGAAAGATCTCTTTATTGTCTAGCTCTCAAACTTTCTTTATCATTTGGAGGTTTTGAGGCTTCTCTTTTATTTTAGGTAGGAGCGGGGCACTACTACTATGTATATTAGGAAAAATCAACTCCCAAATATATCATCACATTTCGGGCATTTACCACTTTTTGAAGATATTAGGAATACCATGGGTGGATACATAAATAGATATTGTGTGGATTAAGTTAGAATTCTTCACATATAGTTGAATATGTGTTGACATCAACATCATTGAGTGTCTACTAAATAAGATAATAGTACAAAAGGAAAATTATAGATGAATTGGGGTTCTAGATTACAGGAACATGTTTTTCTATATTAGATCTACCAATTAACAAGCGACCTTGTGGCTCATCTCAAAGATTGAGATTCACTTAAAAATAAACAAATGATAAAGGCATTGGACAAAGAATTTACAATTATGTGATCAATTCTAACCACATAAAAAGATTATTAAACTGTAGAAGTTTAGCTACCAAAAACATGTTTAGAAAAAGATAATAATAGATGTCTAGAAGCACAAGTTAATGATGTAAATTTTCCCTTAAAAGATAGAGAAGAAACACTTCAAAACCTCCCTCCTTTAGATTTGTAGTGGAAGATAAAGCCAACTAAGAGGGATGGATTCCAAAAACCTAAGAACTTTGATTCAAATAAGAAATTGATACTCGATATACATATTAGAAATATGAATTCAAGATTACAATTAATTGAGACCTCTATAAGAGGAGGGTGGAATGAGGTTCAAAAGAAGAAGGAACAAAGAGGAGGATTGAGGATTGATTTTTAATGAGAAGAACATGAAGTGTACATTACATTTGCAGCATTAAATTTGTAAGTGCAATTAGCATGTTAAAAATACATTTTCCATTAAATAATTGAATAAAAATTGACTTTTAATTAATTTGAATTGTGTTCCTAATAACAAAGTATAGTTATTAGGTATTCATATATATTATTAATGTACATATATTAATGTCTCTTTATTATATTCTTGAGTATTTCAAAGTATAATTTGTCTCAATAGTCTTTTACTATAAAATTCAAAAAGACATAAATGTATCTCTCACTCTCTATTTATATCATATTTTTTCTTTTCATTAATGTTTTATATAATTTTATCTTGCAAAATTTTAAAACCCAACAACATAAGCTTAATATATCAAAATTAATAATTTAACTACATAATAGAAACTTAATATAATTTACATAACTATTTTGAAAAAAAAAATCTAAAAATCAATATCTATATATATAAATTTATAATTTTATTTAATATGATTTTTATATTCACATGAAAATAAAATTAAACTATGAACACCGTTATGTTTTTTTGTTCTGTTTTATTTTTTTTATTAGATATATATGCGCTCATTTTTATGACACTTGGTTTTTCCGCTAAACCTTATTTCTATTTATTTTATTTAATTCCAACTAAGTTTCAATCTAAATTTTCGGGAAAAAGGTGGTAACTCTATCAATATCAAAATAATTCCAACCAGATTTATAACTAAAATTTACACCACATATCTCACGCTCATTTATTGTGTATTCTAGAATCATAACATCAGGTGTTGGGTATTTTTGATGGGAAAATACCAAAAACAAACAAATTACACACCACAGAGGCAATGCTCTATTTTCTTTGTTCCAGGATCTTTTGTGCACAGGGAAGCTATTTAAAAGAAATTATCTCAGAACAAACCATTACACAGCCATAACACATTTCTATTGATTAAAAACAAAAGACTCATACAAACTCCATCCTCTTTTACTGAGAGGGATTTACCAAAAATAATATTCAACCAAAACATTGTTTTCACCTGAGAATTTACTGAACTGGGTTTACTGCTGTAAAACCCCTTTTACATTCACTGTTGTGAAAAACACTTTACTGTTGTAATAAAAATTTACATATGCATACAAAAATGCGTTCCACCATTTTCTTTATGCACTGCTGTGCAATATCTTCACATGCTTCATGTGCATTCCCCTGGTTTTTTTTAAGCTGCGTGCTACAACTCTCACACATACAACCAATACAACAACGAGCATATATTTCACTTGGCTCGTAATAATAAAAAACTACCGTGGGGTTTTTTTTAATACATATGGTCAACGCTCTATAAAAAAATATAACACGTTTTTATGAACATTAATATATGCCGTATGAAAAAAAAACTTAACTATTCACCTACATATATGACACTTCATTAATTAAAAGGTATGGTCAACCAAAATTGACATTCACTCCACGCAATCCTTGATTTAATGCGGGCCCATATGCAACTTCAGACAATCGACGGTGGAGAGCGATGGAAACAATCGAACGGTGGAGGAGAATATCGGAAGGCCTCATTTGAGTGAACGATAGCTCCCGAAAAGTTGAACTTGCTGACGTATGGTGAGAGCCACGCGTCTGCACCATATCGTATCGGAGTCGATCGCCGGATTATTCCTTCGCCGGAAGGCTGGTGCGAAATATTTCAGGCGGGTATGTTGAACGGATTCGGGCGTTGTACGCATGCGTTGAAATTACGACTTCAACACTCCCCTTTAATTTGAACAGCTGGGCATTCAGTCATACCAAGACACTTCCTCAAAAATTCAAAGCTTTTCTGATCCAGTGGCCTTGTCAAGATGTCTGCTATCTGTTCTTGGGTCCTGCAATGTTCTAGGACAATTTCTCCATTGTTCACCAATTCTCTGATGTAGTGAAGCCTTGTATCAATGTGTTTTGTTCTCTTATGAAACACTGAATTCTTTGACAATGCAATAGCTGAGCTATTGTCACAAAAGATCACTGTCATTTTTGCCTGCTCTTGGCCTAAGCTTCTCAACATTCTTCTCATCCACACTGCTTGACATGCTGCTGCTGTAGCTGCCACATATTCAGCCTCTGCTGTAGACAATGCTACAATGGACTACTTCTTAGAAGCCCATGAAATGGCTCCTGAATCCATATGAAACACATAACCGGAAGTGCTTTTCCGATCATCTACACTTCCAGCCCAATCACTATCAGTGTATCCAACCAAATCTGAATGTTCTGAGACAGTATATAAAATTCCAAACATTTTGGTACCTTTGATATGCCTCAAAATTCTCTTGGCTGCCTGCCAATGTGCCCCCTTTGGCCTCTCCATGAATTTGGAAATTAAACTAACAGCATACATAATGTCAGGCCTAGTAGCCGTTAAATACATAAGGCTGCCAACAATACTCTTGTACAAACTAGGATCAAAATCCTTGCTGCTGTCCTCTCTGCTGAGTTTTAATCCCATTACTGTAGGAGTGATCGTTGTCTTGCACTCTTGCATGTTAAATCTGCTCAACACTTGATTTACATATCTAGGTTGTGAGATAAAAATTCCTTTTTCATTTTGATCTACTTCTATGCCTAAGAAGTATCTCAAGAAACCCATGTCTGTCATTTCAAATTCCTCTTTCATGACTGATTTAAAATTCTCAATGAGATGATCATCATTACCTATGAAAATAACATCATCAACATGTAAGACAACAATTAAAATTTTACCATCTTTTTCTTTGATGTAGACGGTGGGTTCTCCTTCACACTTGTCGAATTCATTATCCAATAGATATGAATCTATCATGCTGTACCATGCTCTTGGCGCTTGCTTCAGCCCATAAAGAGCCTTCTTCAATTTGCACACTTTGTGCTCTTCACCTTTCTTCTCATAGCCGAGAGGCTGTTCAATGTACACCTCTTCTTTTAACACTCCATTTAGGAATGCTGACTTCACGTCCATTTGGTAGACTTTCCATTTGTTTTGAGCTGCTATGGATAGCACTGCTCTCACGGTTTCCATTCTTGCAACCGGTGCGAAAGTCTCCTCATGATCTCTCCCATACTGCTACTTGTACCCTTTGACAACCAGCCTTGCCTTGTGTCTTTCTATCTTGCCTTCAGCATTGCTCTTGGTCTTATAGATCCATTTCACTCCAATGACTTCTTTGCCTTTTGGTAGCTCAACCAAATCCCATGTTTTGTTTCTCTCTATGGCATTCATCTCCTCATCCATAGCTTCTATCCATTTCTTATCTTTAATTGTATCCTCGAAATGAATAGGGTCATCAACATGACAATACAAGGCAAATAAGGAATTCATTCCTTCATTATAAATATCACTTAGATTTCTAAATTTCTTACCTCTTTCACTTGGTGTGCAAGTGCTTGAAGATGCACTTGAATTTCCTCCTTGTGGTGTGCTTGGAGAAGCACTCTCATTTATTCTCAATGGTGTCCCTTGTTGTCCTTGTGTTGGCACTGCTGTTTGGGGATGCATTTCAGCCACTTCCTCTTCATTTTCATCATGAGGCAAACAGTTTTTAATGTTCACTGTTTTCTCTATGCTTCCATCCCAAGCTTCCTCTTCAATGAATTGAACATCCCTGCTGACAAAGAACTTCTTGGTAGATGGGATGTACAACCTGTAGGCTTTGGATTCCTCACTGTATCCAATGAAAAGACATTTCTCCCCTTTGCTGTCCAACTTCCTCCTTAGCTGATCTGGAATGTGGGCATAGGCCACACATCCAAAAACTCTCATGTGGGTGACTCCTTGCTTTCTCCCACTCCATGCCTCTTCCGGCACTTTGTTCAACACTGCTTTTGTAGGACACCTATTCAAAATATACACTACACAATTTACAGCTTCAGCCCAATAATCATTTGGCAAATGCTTTGCCTTTAGCATGCTCCTCGCCATATCCATGATGGTCCTGTTCTTCCTTTCAGCTACTCCATTTTGCTGCGGAGTGTACCTTGCTGTAAATTGCTTGTGAATTCCATTTTCTTTACAATATCGTAGGAATTCCTTGGAGATATACTCACCTCCTCTATCAGTTCTCAGAACTTTAATGTGCAGCCCGCTTTGGTTTTCCACAAATGCCTTGAAATTTTGGAATTTCTCAAACACTTCACTTTTGTTTTTAAGGAAATATATCCAAGTCTTTCTTGTAAAGTCATCAATGAAAGTTAGGAAATATTGGCTGTCTGCTAATGATGGAGCTTGCATCGGTCCACATAAATCTGAGTGGATGATCTCTAAGGGTTCCTTTGCCCTTATGCTCTTCCCTAATGGAAAACTTTTTCTGTGTTGTTTTCCCAAAATGCAACCTTCACATAGGCTGTCCGGTTTCTCTATCAATGGTAATCCTCTTACCATTCCTTTTCTGCTTAACAAGTTTAGACCTCCAAAATTGAGATGTCCAAATCTCAAGTGCCACAACCAATTTTCATCCTTTGGCACGCTTTGGAAGGCCTCTTGGGTAACTGCTGCAATTTCATTTTTGTTTTTCAAATCTGCCCTGATCCTGAGAGGGAACATCCTGTTCCTTATCATTTTTACTTCAGCAATGCATCGTTTGCTGGGTGCTATATCCATGATGGTGCACACATCATTTTTAAAGAAAACATTATACCCCTTATGGACAAGTTGTCCAATACTCAAGAGGTTACATCTCATTCCGGGGACATAGTATACATCTGCTATGGTTTTCCTTTCTCCTTGCTTTGTAAATATTTTGACTTCTCCTTTTCCCATAACAGAGACTTTACTATCAGTACCAAGTGTAACTTCTGATTTCACATTTTTATCTAGGGCAGAAAAGAAGGCTATGTTTCCTGTCATATGGTTGTTGCAACCTGAGTCTAAAAACCAAATGTCCTCACTGTTTGTTTCAGCCATGTTACAAGCTAACAACACATTATTTTAACTGTTGTTTTCTCTAGTGACATTTGCATTTTGTCTATTACTCATATCATGTTGCTTCTTCCTACATTCACTCGCATAATGCCCATATTTTTTACAATAATAGCATTGGACATTGGATTTTTCATACCTTTGTCCTTGAGCATGATGTTGTCCTCCTTGTTGGCTGCTGCCTTGGCCTTGGTTCTGATTTGGATTGCTGCCTCTTCCTTGTGCATTTGATGGGCTGTTCCTTCCACCTCTGTTCTGGCTTCTGCCTCTTCCTCTTCCTTGACCTCTTCCTCTTCCAAAGGACATCTGGGTCTTGAAGGCTTGCTCAAGAGATGAGTTTTCATTCCTACTCAACCTCTGCTCATGTGTTATCAGTGATGCATGTAGCTCATCAACTGAATAGCTTGAGAGATCCTTTGTCTCTTCAATGGTGGTGAGTATGGCATCAAACCTTGAGGGTAAGATCCTCAATATTTTCTCCACAATCCTTCTATCTTCAATGGTTTCTCCATGAGTCCTCATTTGTGTAATTACACCAATCACATGAGTGAAGAATGAGTCAATGTTATCTGACTCCTTCATGTTCAAGTTCTCAAAATCCTTTCTCAGCAATTGTAGTTTTGTTGTCTTCACTCTCTCCATGCCTTGATAGGCTGTCTTGAGGGTTTGCCATGCTTCATTTGCTGTCTTAGCTGCTGCTAACCTTGGAAACACACTCTGGTCTACTGCTAGATACAACAACATACGGGCTTTTGAATCCTTCTTCCTATTGCTCTTCAGCTGATCTCTCTCTCCCTGAGTTAATGCATTAAACTCATTTTCATCTGCTGGTTCTTCAAACCCAGATTCAACAATTTCCCATAAATCTTGAGAGGCAAACAAGACTGTCATGGTTATTGCCCAATAGTCATAGTTTTTCCCATTAAACTGTGGGAGCTGGGTGTTAAATATACCCATACCTGTGTTTGTGCTAGCCATTCTTTGCATTCTAATCTATGCCACTAAATCCTTGACTATATGTTTAAAACAACTCACTGCTTCTTCAGCAACACATAAAAAAACTTTTTGGAATACCTGAGTATTTTCCTGACTAGGCCTTCACTCTGCTTGAGAAGTTTTACTGCTGCAACAAGCTCCTCCCTTCAGCTTCTTTGTCACCTTCAAAGAGCCTAAGCCTACTCTGATACCACTGTTGGGTATTTTTATGGGAAAATACCAAAAACAAACAAATTACACACCACAGAGGCAATGCTCTGTTTTCTTTGTTCCAGGATCTTTTGTGCACAGGGAAGCTATTTAAAAGAAATTATTTCAGAACAAACCATTACATAGCCATAACACATTACTATTGATTAAAAACAAAAGACTGATACAAACTTCATCCTCTTTTACTGAGAGGGATTTACCAAAAATAATATTCAACCAAAACTCTGTTTTCACCTGAGAATTTACTGAGCTGGGTTTACTGCTGTAAAACCCCTTTTACATTCACTGCTGTGAAAAACACTTTACTGCTGTAATAAAAATTTACATATGCATACAAAAATGCGCTCCACCATTTTCTTTATGCACTGCTGTGCAATATCTTCACATGCTTCACATGCTTCATGTGCATTCCCCTGGTTTTTTTAAGCTGCGTGGTACAACTCTCACACATACAACCAATACAACAACGAGCATATATTTCACTTGGTTGGTAATAATAAAAAACTACTGTGGGGTTTTTTTTAATACATATGGTCAACGCTCTATAAAAAAATATAACACGTTTTTATGAACATTACTATATGTCGTATGAAAAAAAAACTTAACTATTCACCTACATATATGACATTTCATTAATTAAAAGGTATAGTCAACCAAAATTGACATTCACTCCACGCAATCTTTGATTTAATTCGGGCCCATATGCAACTTTAGACAATCGACGGTGGAGAGCGATGGAAACAATCTAACGGTGGAGGAGAATATCGGAATGCCTCATTTGAGTGAACAATAGCTCCCGAAAAGTTGAACTTGCTCACGTAGGGTGAGAGCCACGCGTCTGCACCATATCGTATCGGAGTCGATCGCCGGATTATTCCTTCGCCGAAAGGCTGGTGCGAAATATTTCAGGCGGGTATGTTGAACGGATTCGGGCGTTGTACGCATGCGTTGAAATTACGACTTCAACATCAGGAACGTTTGTAGATCACTGATTGGCTCATTCGCTGTGTATTCTAAAACCATAACATTATAAACGTTTGTAGATCATAGATTTCCCAAGATATTAACGTAAATTTTCAATTGAACCTAACCTATTTATTGGCCATATTCCATTATCACCATATACAAGTCTCTTGGCATCTCTCCGCAACGCCCAATCTCAACATCCTAGATTGTTTATATAGACGTCTTTTCAAATCATTAATAAGATAGAATACGCCCACAGAATCGGCAACAACTTTTCCTGTGACTTCTTTCCACTTTTTCTTCGTTACTTATACAGCACTCTTACGGAACAGCAGTGAAAAAATTAAAACCTTAAAGTGTTCACATGTGAGCCATGGTCCCTATCAAAGAAACCCTCCGGTAACAGACAAAACCATTTGCGTTTTATTACTGTTCTCCTCCTTTTACGTGAATTTCACATGCAAAGATTCCGGACTATGTAATTCGCGTAGAGATTTCAGAGAAAGTTGCTAAGTAATGAGGCTGATCATTATCCAGTTTCTGGCCTTCTCTCCATTATAAATAGCCCTCATCACAAACTCCTTTTCGGCAACATAGGCCGCGTTCAGGAGTTTCTCTTTTGCTTCGTGTGCGTCCTGAAAGTAACCAAGAGATATTGATTTTGTTTCATAATTGTTTTTTGCCATGAACGTGCAAAGCAAATGCGTCGAGATCCGCCATGTTGTGAAACTGAAGCAGGTCGTGAGAAAATGGAGGAAGCTCGCCAGCGTCGGCAAAGCGGCTCAGGCTCTGGCTGGGAAGCTGCTTTTCTCGCGGTCGTGCCGAGTGACTTATGTGTCCGGCGACACACAGGTCGATGTGGCCGGGTTGAACAACTCGAGCAACGGGCATCGTCGCTCGCTGTTGGCCATCCCGCCAGACGTGCCGTCGGGACACGTGGCGGTGTATGTCGGGCAGAATTGCAATAGGCGATTTGTTATCAAGGCGGCGTACTTGAACTACCCGGTGTTTAGGGCACTGCTCGAGCAGGCCGAGGAGGAATTTGGCTACGCACAGCGCAGCAGACTTGCGATTCCCTGCGACGAGTTCCTGTTCGAGCACATTCTACGACTCTTCAGCAGAAATGGCCTCGCCGCCGTGAGGCATCTCGACTTGGAGGCAGTTAAGAGCGGTTTCTCTAACGAATGGAATTGCTCGTCTGAGGTGAATGGAATATCGTTCGGCATGGAATCGAGGCCTCTTCTTCATCCCTTCGCACAGAAATCCATTGGCTGATACAGCTTCCGGGTGTGCAACATTAAGACCTGAGCAATGGACACTTTTGAGCTATAAGTAATTCAGTTTGATACTGCTGCGGATATATGAATTCTCCTGGATAGCGAATTCTATAGAGGAAGAACTGGCAGTCATTTGGAAAAAACTGCACTTGCTGCATGCCCTCCAAAGGTAGCTTGCAGTAACCTTGAGAAAAGGCATGCCGTGTGTTCAGTTGTTCGGCCGTAACTAATTCATTTTTCTACTGCTCCAGATATATGCATTCTACTATATAGATAATTATATAGCGGATGAAAGGGCATTCAGCTCGAGGAACCCTCACTTGTTGCAGACCCTGCAATGATAATAACTTGCACGAACTTTAGGCAAAGGCATGACGGTTGTTCAGTCGTTCGGCTACAAAACGCTGTAGCAGTTCATCGACAGTTGCAAAGAGAGGTTGTATCAAATCTCACCAAATGCAAAGGTACCACAAGTTTGCATTCCTACCCGTAAGGTTATGTTGCAGGTAGCGAATACTCTTCAATCCACCAACGATAGCTTGTGCAAACCTGGAAAACCCATTTGAAGACTTTGTCTAGCAACTTGAGCTGCTGATTCTGGAACGGAATCGAGTATCCGCTCAATTGCAGGATTTTAAATGCTTGCTTAATTTAAAACAGATCTTACTGTAAATATAACATGCTCTGTATTTTCTGTGTGATTGCGTGGTAACTAATAGAAACGTTACCATTGCATCTAAGTACTGAGGATATGGTTTTAGATTTTTATTGTTTGGTGTCTGCATTTTCTTTTCACGTGAATGAAGAAATATTAGCTGTCTTGGACAGCACTTTTTTTCAATTAGGAATTTGCAAACTTGCGTGCCGTATTTCGAGGTATCCTTCCTTATAAAATGGTTTTAAGAATTCTAAGTCACAAGGCTATACAACTTTCACAGTATTCATTTTTATCACATAATTTCGATGTATCCGTTTTACAAGGAGCGATGAAAATTGAGAGTAACAAAGAGTCATGCGAATTTATACTCACAAACACTTTCATGTGACTGAGGGTTAATGAACACAAATTGTGGCGGTAAAATTAAATAATAACAAGTATATATTTATCTTAGGATCTAGTAATTGCATAGCAATCAAATCTCATGCCCTGAAAATCTTTTTGAAACAGCTAATATTATTTGAATGTAATTTTTTAAAAGAGATTTACATATTAAAAAATTTAATATTTTTTTAATGCATAGTAAATTATGTTTTTTTAATGCAGAGAAATTATGTTTAAGATGGATTATCGTGGTTTTTATTTTTTCTATTTTTTCCTTATATGGGAGTCCTTTTTTTTTATATATGTATAAAATATATGTAATTAATTTTCATTGTTTAAATTGTATTTTTAAATATTTTATTATTATTAATTTTTATATTAAAAATTGAACTAATTACACATTTTTCTTTCATTAAAAATAACTAAATTATTTATTTTTTTTTACTTCTTTTTAAACATTGAAATATTCTACAGGTCTCCACACATATTACATATTTAATATAGATATTTTAATTTTATATTGAAATATTTATGAAAAAAATAAAATTTTTTAATTTTAATTACTTTATCATTATAAAATTGATAGAAAATTATATTATAACATACACATCTAAATATCTTATTTATAAATAAAAGAGTGAAAATGAGATATCTTATTTATAAATAAAAGAGTAAAAATGAGATAATTTTTACCATGTCCAATACATAAAATAAAATTGGTTTACATTCATTTTCTTTTATTGTTATTAGTCTTCCTATTTGAGTTTCATGTAAGTTGACATTTACCATGTATGGAATTTCCTATCTCCCTTGTGTTCATACTGGTTTGTGGAATTGCACTTCCAATAAAGAATATCTATGTTGATATAAAGATATATAATATAGAGTGGATGTTTTTATTAAAGATCAACATTCACGTATCAATCTCACATTAAATATGGAAGAAATCATGTAAACTGACATTTGACATTTAAGGAATTACTCCTATGTTTCATGTTCATATTAATTTGTAGAAAGTACATTTCCAATAAATGTTTTATTAAAGCTCAATATTTTTTTAATTAGTACTTTTTAAATTTCATAGGTCAATCCCACATTAAATACTGAAGAAATTATAGAGTTAATTACAAATCTCAAAAATGAAAATATAATTTATTTATTTATTTATTTTAATTTTCAATTAATTTAAGTCCGTTATTTATATAAAATTGATATAAATTTTATTTAATTTAATATAAACACTCATATATTTAATTATATTTTATATTTTTAAAAAAAAAATTCCTTTAACATATTTTTTTTAAATACACGCGAACTCAAAAAATTACAGACATAATAAAACTAACTGCGTGCGCCCATATATATCTATATATATATATATATTGTCCACTCCAAATTGAATATAAAAATAAATGTACATCTTACTTATAATCAATTATAGAATGTCCTTTCAAGTTTAAAAATTAAAAATACTACAACAATGATAAAAGTTAGAGGGTTCGTAAAGGGTCATACCCATAAAAACCTTTGTATTTATATTTATATTTATAATGGTTGGTGTATGCATTAGAAATATTAGCTGTGTTAGACAGCACTTTTTTTCCCATTAGCAATTTACAAACTTACGTGCCGTATTTCGAGTCATCCCTCTTTATAAAATGGTTTTAAGAATTCAAAGTCACAACGCTATACAACTTTCGCAGTATTCATTTTTGTCACAAAATTTCGATGTATCGTTTTACAATGAGGGATGAAAATTGAGAGTAACAAAGAGTCATGCGAAGTTACACTCACAAACACTTTCATGTGTCTGAGCGTTAATGAACACAAATTGTGGTGGTAAACTTAAATAATAACAAGTATATATTTATTTTAATACTAATTAAGGGTTTACTAATCCCAAAGCAATCAAATCTCATGACATGCAATTTTTTTTAAAATGGCCAATATTATTTTGAATTTAATTTTTTAAGAGATTTATTTATTAAAAAATTTAATGCTTTTTAATGTATACTAAATCATGCTTAAGATGGATTTATAGTGTTTTCTTGTTTTTTTTTTCTCTTTATATATTATTTTTTATTTTTCTCTCTATATGTATAAACTATATATATATTAGTTTTTATTATCTAAATTGTATTTTTGAATATTTTATTATTATTATTTATTTTTATATTAAAAATTAAATTAATTACACATTTCTCTTTCATGAAAAATTAACTAAATTATTTTATTTTTTATTATTTTTTTGAGCACTGAAATATTCTACTAAGTCACCACACACATACATTATATATTTAATATAGATATTTTAATTTTTATATTGAAATATTTACCAGAGAAATAGAAGTTTTTTCTTTAATATTTTTTAATTACTTTATCATTATAAAATTGATAAAAAAATTATATTATAAAATACACATCCAAATATCTTGTTTATAAATAAAAGAGTGCAAATAAGATATTTTTACCACGTCTTTTATGCTAATATTTATGAACGGCTAAATACAATAAGATTGATTTACTTTCATTTTCTTTCCTTGATATTAGTCTTTGATTTTGAGTTTAATGTAAGTTGACATTTAGCATATAAGGAATTACTCATCTCCGTCATATTCATACTAATTTGTAGAAATGGCACTTCCAATAAAGAATATCTTTGTTGATATAAAGATATATAATCAGAGATGATGTTTTATTAAAATTCATATAAAATTTGTCTAATTTCATATATACACTCATATATTTAATTATGTTTTACATCTTTTATTTTAATTAAGATATTTTTTTTAAATACACAAACGAACTCAAAAAATACTAACATAATAAAGTTAGATATGTGCATATATAAATATATATAATTAATATTTCATTTTTATTTTAAAAATATACCAATCCACTGCCCATTAAATTAAAAAAATTACAAATCTTCTTATAATCAATTATACAATGTCTCTTAGAGTTTAAAAATGAGAAACACTATGACAATCATAAAAAAAAATAGTTCGTAAATGGTGATAGCCCTGAAAACAATTATATATATATATATATAAATAAATTAAATTATGATTTAATTTTTATTTTGCAATATTACAAATATAAATACATACCATGCAGGATAAGTATCAAATATATAAATAAATTAAATTATAATTTATTTTTTATTTTACAATATTACAAATATAAATACATACCATGCAGATACCATGCAGGAGAAGTATCAAATCTTTTGAGTCAAGAGATTTTATAGCTCTTACTGCATTCATTGCGAATATTACAACCATTGCAAAGATTATCTAATATTGACCTATACCGGTATTTATATCATTAAAAGTGGAATTTAAATATAAAACTATTATTTTTTTTTATTTAAATGTAAAAATCAAAATTCTCGATAATTGATATATTAGAGTGGATGGAATTGAAGCCAATTTTCCATGAAATGGGCTATCAGTAATGTGGCCAACGGCGACCTGAAGTTTTGTTTCTACATTTAAAAGACTGTTCATAAAGGAGAAGTGCAGACGGGGTCTCACATTATCTGCGACAACGATGCTCAACACCCAGTGATGATATTTACATATTCACCTAACCTACAGTAGAGTAAATAAAGAAAAAGTGCACAGGGGTTCTCCTAAAAATCTCCGCAACAACAACACTTAACGCCCTATTGGGTCAGATACATCTCACCTATCTTCTTAACATATACATCCCAGTTTGTTACAAGTTACTTCTTGCCGACACATCCTGAAGAAATTAATGGCGAAAGAGAAAAACAGTGAGGAGTCAGCATGTGAACCACTCTCCACTTCGACAAAACCGCCAGGATAAATAAAACCATTTCCGTTATCGATTCGCGTCTTCTTATATTTTACCTTGACGTTCGAATGATGGGATTCTGGAACCCATTCAATTCGCGAATAGATTTAGACAAATAATATTCTGTTTGTTGGAACGTTCAAGTGGTTCAGCTTCTTGAGAGAGTGTCTTATAGTTATTTAGAGAATGTCATTTCCCCGACCGACCAACGGAAGAAACCAAACTAATTCTTTGAAGTAGAACTGTGATTACATCTTTCGTATCTTACTTCTTCACCAAAGCTTAATCGGTACAAAATACAATTACAATTAATTGGAAATGGTGAAGAATAAAAGCACTATATTGGCAATGGGAAATTGTATCATTTTTCATTATAGAAAGTAAAGTCGACAGATTTAATTGCAAACGGGTGGCAAGAGGGGAGGGCGAATTTAATACATCGACAAATCTTGTATTTAATGAGAAACATACTCATTCATGGAAATGGAAATCATATATATATAATATTTCATTTTAGAAGAGCTTTTCAAAAGAGATCTAACGCAAGTAAATTTTAATATAAAAATCTAGATTTATTTTATAGTTTTAAAACTTTCTACAACAATTATAACAATTTTTTTTGTTAAATGTTTCAGTTTTTTTTTTTATTACTTATAGAAATTAATAACAGTACTGATGGAAAAGGTGATGACTGAAATATTATTTTGATAATTTGGAGAAGTTTTTTCTTTTCTTGGGTTAAGTGTTTCAGTTTTTTTGGTATTGTTATAAAAGTTAATAACAATACCCATGGAAAAGGTAATGACTGAAATATTATTTTCATAATAGTCATATGATAGATATGAATATCAGATCATCTTTTGAACAATTTACAATTTAGATTTAGACTTATATCTTATTTGTTAAGTTTTGTTCTTATCAATTATAATTCATTTACACTTGCATTCTAAATATTTCTAATACATCTAATCCATATATATATATATAGATATATACATTCCAATGTTTCTCTTTTTCAACTTAATACTAATGACGTATTTGAGACCCAAATTTATCATCTCACATCCTTGTTTCATCGGTGATTTAAATTTATCTATTTCTTTAAGTGTAAATATGATCAACACAAAAATAAAAATAGAATTTCCCATTACTAATTTACTTTTGCTTTCGTATATAGAGTGGGTTCACTATTTTCTATTAAATTAATTATTAATAAAATATAAAAATAAAATTTCCCATCACTAATTTACTTTTGCTTTTGTAGGTAGAGTGAGTTCACTATTCTTCTACTGAATTAATGGTTAATAAAATCCGAACCTATGATGTCAACAAAGACTTTAGGTCTTTTTTTCTCTTATATATTTGTATCTTTATGTCATTTTATTTAATACTTTGGACATAAAATTATATTTAATGGATATTTCATATCCATTCCGTATATCTTCTGTTGGGTTAAGAGTCATATTTGCTTCCTTAATCACATTTCTATATATATAAATATTTATTTATTTTTGTCAATGACAACATTAAGCTCATTTAAATTGTGAAAAAAAATTATATTTAAATTTTAAGAAATGTATCTATCGTACCTGTTTGTACCAATGAGTGCTTTGTGAGATAGAGTATCTTAAAAAATAACATGCCACCATTTGCTCTAGGCTAAATTCAATTCATGTTTTAACAATGACCTTTAACCAAGTGTCTTTGTGGTAACAAATTTAGTCATCCAAAATACAGGTGTCAATATTTAAAATTCCAAAGACGTGGCTCATATATGTTAGTTACTTTATGGGAAATTGGGATTAACTCATTGGAATTTGTTATAGTGAAAGGATCCATCTTATTATTTCTCCCCTAAATTCTAGCAATTAGTATTGTGATTGAATGTAATTTTATAATTTTTTTTGGTAAGTTAACAAATTACTACATGGTTATGTTTTAATCTTTTACCAAATTGATATATGAATTTTTTTTGTTCACTTTAAGGATAACATTACCAACAACATTAACAATATTGTTGTCAACCCATTTAAATTTAATCTTAATAGAAATATCTAGGCTTGTAAACATATTTCTATTTGTAATCATATGGTATCTACAACGAGTATGTAATAATCAAATATAATTTTTATTCTCTTCTAAATCATCACAAGTAATAAACATCCACTCTTAAGTTCTTTTGAAGGTAGAATTATATTGTTTTTCCTGTGTATCTGCAATCAATTCCATCTATTCATTAGCATAATTCACATACCATTTACAATAATGGAATTAATAAATAAATTTTTACTATTGTTTTGTTTCTAGATGACATCTCCAACTCCACCTTAAACTTTGAGGGTTGGAAAATCTTCTTCATGTAAGCTTGAATTGCCACCTCTTTGTAAGCTAACTTTATTATATTTTTTACTACCTTTGTTGTTCCTTACTTAACCTATGTTAACATAATCCTATGATTTGAAGGCATTCTCCATAGAAGCATCATCCCTATTTATCCTTAACTGATGGTAATTTTTCTTATATTCCTTGATTCTTTACTGAAAATGACAAAAAAATCAATTTTGGTTGATAGCATCCTAAAAGGCTACTTGATAACTTTTTAATATATTATATCTTCACAATTTTTCTTAACTTGTTTATTATATTCATTATCATTCATAAACTTATAAGAAGAATAAAATATTTGGATTTTCAAAACTATCGCCAATAGCCTACTACTTGGTTAATTTTACATTGTTTATTTTTTGGATGAGAAATATGTAATGTGTCATATACTTTCCTCACATAATGTAGTGCTACAACTTTTAAAAAATTGATTTCTCTAATTCTTGTTTTAAAAAAAATTTGGCTAAATTTCTTATTTGGCCATGAGATTTAATCAAGAGCTAGGGTTTCATCATTATTTTGCAGAAGAATTTTAAATTCATCTTACTTTTTTGGAGCATAATCAACTTGTTTGGTTTGTTGTCTTCCATGTCTTGAGCCTACATGAGATTTTTTCGGACATCTAGCCATATAAGCGAATTGTTGAAATTGAATTTTGGAAATTATCTTTGCCGTCTAGATTCACTCATCTCTGCCGCAAGTTGAAGGAATAAGAAAATAATACTTTGAGAAAAGTAAAACCTACGTAAACCCTAGCCATTCTCTTTGGCAAAGATTGACTGCGAGGATCAGGGAATATTACGATCATTCAATTTCTATCAAAATCTCCACGTCTCCACCTAAAGAAAAAATTAAGGGATTTTTGTAGATTCAGTGAACATAATGGGTATCAATTTCTATCAACCAGAGATCAGAGATCCATTCTGTGGGCTGTGGTTCGATCCAATTCGGGGCACGTGGCTCTGCTGTCCGTCTTGCTGATATTAGGTGCACACATTCCTTATCACTTTCTAATACATATCTTCTCATATATTTTCAAGTATGAATAATTCACCATAGCTACCAAATATTACCAAAGGTATACCTAGCATAGTTACTCTACAGAGCCTCTATGAGTATATAGAGTCTTTAGAGAAACATAGAGAAGAAAGAGAAGTGAAGGTACAAAAAGAGTTAGCAGCCATGCTGGGAAGTAAATTCATGTATCTTGAAGACAAGATCCAAAAACAAATTGAAGATAAAATAGAACTATTGGAGAATAAAATGGAGGCAATGGAGACTAGGTTGTAGGTTATAGAAAAACAAAACCAAGATATGAACCAAACATCCCAGCAAGGAGATGATGATACTTTAGAGAGTCTTAAAATGAAGGACATGATTAAAGAACTAGAAGAAAAAGTTAATAGCTGCCTCACCCTAAATAGTATGGCAGGTAAACTAAATATCAAACCAATTAAAGATGGAATGAAAAAATTGATAGAATTAGACCATGAGTGTAACAAAAGGGCCTTGAACCTTATAATCTTCGGTTTGAAAGAGGAGGTAGGCAAGGATACTTTAGCCATAGCCCAAAAAGAATTACATAACAGATTACAAACTGAAACAACGTGTCTAACTGAGAATAAAGGATGGTTGATCCAAATAAAGGTTAGCTCTACTGACCATAAGTATGACATACTTAGTAAAACCTCAATTCTAAAAGGAACGAGAATATTTATAAATTAAGATCTCATTCTAGAAGATCAAGAAAATAAAGAAAGGAGGTTCAAAAGGTAAAGGAAGCTAGGAAGGAAGGAAAATGGGAAATAATCAGAAATAGAAAAGTCATTCTTTGAGATAGAAACCAAAAATAATAATAAATAGCAATTCAACATGCTCTGGATTCTTTCTTGGAACTGTCGGGGCTTTCCATGGAACAAAATCCCCAAGCTAAGTTGGATCTCGAATGGTGTTGATATTATTTTGCTTGTTGAAACTTGGGAGAATGAAGAATCTAAGGACCCTAACATAGATGGCTTTACAATATAGTCTACCTGAAACAAGCGATCCTCCCATAGAGGCATTGTGGGTATAGCTTTTTACATTAAGAAGAACATCTCTCCCCATGCTAGGATTTATAAAAATGGATAGAGATTACTGAAATTTATGATAAAAAAACATACATAGCAATCTTTTATTCCCCCCCATCAATTCTAACTTCTATAAGAAAAAGAATATAGATAAAAATAGTTCTTACAATGGTTTAGAGAATGATATTTCTAGCCTAAGGAATGAAGGTAATATCCTTTTAATAGGTGACATTAATGCTTGAAATTCAAGCAACCAAGCTATCCTTCTAAGCAATCATTCCAACCCTAATCCTCTTTGGGTAGACAAAGATCTTCCTCTAGATAGCCGGTACAAAAGGAGCTCTGAAGACCGTGGGGAGAATTTGTTTGGGTCAGAGCTAGTCAAGCTTTATAGTGCTCACGATCTCATAGTTTGCAATGGTCTAAAGAAGTGGCCCAATTCTAGCCAGATGACCTGCATCCACGGACTTGGTAGCGGCGTGATAGACTATGTTATCTACGATCTCCCTTTATACAATGAAATAATAAATTTTGACATCTTAAACAACCATGAGCCTGACTTTGATCATAGGAATTTACTTATAACTCTCAATTTTGTCATGCATAGAGATCCCATAGAAGATAATACTTATAGCCAAAATCTTTGATAGAAATAAAAAAGATATATTTCTAAATGAATTAAAAACTAATTTGATTCCTCTATCTAGTATAGAGAACATAGAAGAACTCTATCATAATTTTACTACAACCCTCTCATATTCTATTAACGAGTTCTCAGTTGAAGTTTCAAGTAATAAAAGAAATAGCAAAACCAACCCATGGTATTACAAAGATCGTAAAAGTGTGAGGAGATCAATCAAGGAAGCTATTGATGAATCTCTTAATATTAACAAGATTAAAATATACAAAGCACTAACTAAATGGAACAAAAGGCAGTATATTCATAAAAGACAAGAGAATATCTTACACCTCTCTAAGGTAGCTCCTAAGAAATTCCGGAGGCATATTATAACTAAGAAAACTAAAGATAATAATAAAATTTCTTTACACAACTGGAATTCCTATTTTTAATAGCTTTATGAATCTCCAAATGTCAAGGATAACTTTGAAACCCTGCTCACTACAAAAGAAGTTTTCTCATTACAAGAAATTGATTTTGGGATTAATCATTTGGCTAATGCGAAAGCTAAGGACATTGAAGGTTACCAGGCGGAAATCCTAAAACTTGGAGGTCTTGTCCTCATCCCCCACATCCAGAAGCTTTTCAATCAAGTGGTCAAGCAAGGGTTCCCTAAACCATGGACTCAAAGCCTAATTATCCCTATTTTTAAAAGTGGGGATACAAATAACCCCTCTAATTATCGGAAAATTATGATTAGCCCTCTCCTAGCCAAGTTATATGGTATTATTTTGGAAAAGAAGTTGGGCATATGGCTTGAAAGTGAAGGTAAGCGGGTTTTAGAAGGTAGCACTAAAAATCGGACCACCTCATTATGCTTAGGATTATTGTGGAGGGATGCCGCAGTGATAAATCCAATCTCTTATGTTGCTTTGTGGACTTTAGAAAGGCTTTCAATAGGATTCCTAGAAACAACCTTTGTAATAGATTAGAAGAGCTAAATGTTCCTTTTCAGTTGAGAGCTCCCACTATAAGGTTATACGAGAATGTAATTGGCAAGTTAAAGAGCAATGAGGGGTGGTCGAAAGATATTAACTGTAATATCGAAGTTAAACAAGGTTGCGCCCTCTCCCCTACCCTATTTGGCATTTACATCGACAAGCTAGAAGGTTGCTTAGAGGAAGCAGGATGTGTTGGCACGATCTTAGCTGGGATAGTCATCACCCTTCTTCTCTACACTGAAAATATAATTCTTCTCGCAAGGTGCCCATCTGATCTTGATAAGAAACTTATACTTCTTAAGGATTTCTGCTCTACCATGGGTATGATTGTTAATACTGACAAAACAAAAGTTATGATTATCAAATCCAAGAAGGACATTTACGCTAATTTTATGTATGACAATAGTAACTTGGAGGAAGTGTCTTCCTACAAGTACCTAGGAATTTATATTCATCACAAGATCAACTGGAACTATAGCATTGAGAAAAGGATTAATGGGGGGTGGAAAGCTTATTTTTGTCTTGAAAATAATTGTAAAACAACAAACCTCGTAATGTGGGATAGAAAGAAGATCCTCTTTGAAACTTTAGTCACTCTGGTTATCTTATATGGATGTGAGGTTTAGGGTTATAGCATCTCTATAGAATCCTGGACAAAGATTGAGAAAATATAGAAGCGTTTTATAACATATAACCTCAAAATTAAAAGAAACATGCCCTATCCTATTCTCCTTATAGAAGTGGGTCTTTCCCATATCGAGAGCCTAGCTATGATTAGGCTTCTGTTCTACAAGCACAAACTCAATAACATAGGATACCATAGACTTCCTAAACTAGCTTTAAATTCTAGCCAAAACCACCTAAGGCTCAAGCGAGGCTGGTATAAAGACACCAGGGCTTGGTTGAACGATTGGGAGATCGATGAGAATGTTGCGCTGCAAAAAATTAATAACATTAAAAATATTGTTACCTCTAAGTTCAAAGAAAAAATGTGGTCTGAGAAAGATTTAGTAGCTAAAAGAAAGTTAAGATATTATAAGGAGGTCATCAACCCCACCCTAGAAGATCAAAAGTATCTCTCTATTTTAACTAGCTCAAAGAAGAAAATTAATATAGCCAATATTAGAACGAACTCTCATGAGCTCCATAGTGAAACAGGTCATTCGGCAGTTCCTAAAACACCATGGATGGAAAGGTTTTTCCATATCCGTGACAATACGAACATCGAGGTTGAAAATAACTTCCTCTTAGAGTTCCCTACGTATAACCACATTAGATCTCAGTTTCAAAATATCTGTTGCAATACTGACCTTCGCAGCCTTTTACGATGTCAAAATGATAGCAAGCTCGGAAGGCTCCTGTTCAGGCTTTTTGAGCATAGGAATAAAATCTTAAATCAAGCTAAATATTTCATTTCTTTAGGTCCGATAGACCAAAGTTTGGTCTCAGTGGACGTTAACCATCATCATCATCATCAATAAGTTATAATTCCTTTGAATGTGTTTTATGTTTTTAGTTAATTAAAAATTTTAATATTTTTTCATAGCATATACGATTTCTTGCCTTGATTATGTGAACACATTTGTAATTATATTCCAATGATCCTATGAACTGAGGAAAATTGTATGTTTGATTAAAATATATTCGATGCTTATAGATGTATTGATTGAAATAAAATCTATTCAATCCATAAAAAAATATTGATAAAATGTTTAAAAATCTATAGAGTGCTTAAAAACCTACTGATTGCATTAAAAAAATAAAACATATATTAAAAACATAAAATTTATTTAATGCATACAAATTATTCTATTGCTAAAAATAAGATATATTCAATGCATAAAAAATTATTCATAAAATCTAAATGAATCAAAATATATTATACAAATTTACTAGTAGATTATACTAAATCAATAAATTCAATTCAACACATATCTATGAAAAACACATTTTATATACAATTTATAAATCTAAATTATAAAAATACATAAACAATTTATATATTGTATATAAAATATTCTATATACAATTTATGCGATATAATTTATTTTACATTTTGAATTATGACATTGGTCATATAAAGTGCTAATAAACAACCATTAAATTTGTTTTATCAATTGAATAAAACAAAATATATTTGATAAAATCTATGGAGGCCATAAAATCTAATGCATTAAATACCTTGAATGTAATAAATCTAAAAAAATTATTCAATGAACTTAATTCTATTGCAATCTAATGTATTTACTCTATATAGTTTATTGATGAATTTAAATCTATTGAATTCATTGATTGTAATGGATTTCAAGCATTTCATATCCGTTGAATGCATCGATTATAAATTTGATTTTATTCAATTGATTGCAATCAATGTTTTTAATAGATTTTAATGCAACAATAAATTGCATAGATTGAATGCATATATTGAGTGTATTTCAATATATTTAAGTGCATTACATTGCAATACAATTTGGTTCATTTAAATTTACTTTGTAATCATTCACTCAGATTTAATTAAATTTATTAAATTCAATATATTAATGCACTAGAATTATTGATTAAAATCTATTCAATCCATAAAAAATTCAATTGAAATACCATTTCAATCTCTTGAATAACAATAGTGACTCAAATGTATGATTATTCATGTTGATGAATAATCATAAATTTATTAATGAGGAATTCTTTTTAATTAATTTATTTTTATATAATCATATTTTTATTTAAATTTTAAAATATTTTTTAAATATTAAAAACACTCCACCAATGGAATAGATTGAATGCATTAGATTTATTGATTAAAATACATTCAATGCATACAAATATATTGATTAAAATAAAATCTATTCAATGCATAAAAATTATTGATAAAATGCTTAAAAATCTATTCAAAGCTTAAAAATTTATTGATTGCATAAATACAAATAAAATAAAGATCTATTCATTGTTAGACATAATCCATCCATATAAAAAAACTTATCTAGAAAGCTATTATTCCTCAAATTTGCATAAAAAAGTTATTCCTCAAATTTTCTATTTTAAATATTTATTTATTGTTTAATATATTAATATTCTACTTGCAATTAAGATATATATTTTATACATAAATTTAAATTATAATTAAAATCTATAATAGCTTATAAAAAACTAAAGTATTTTATCTAATTTGGGGAGTGAAATTGGTGCGAAAGAAGGATGAAAACTCAGTCTTGAACCTTAAAATGAAAATGAACTAAGTTGTCTTATCATTAATAGTTTAAACAATAACATTGTAAAAAAATGATCACTTAAAAATTAGCACTAAAATGTTGAGCGAACTTATATTGTTTAACATTCAATCTATACAATTTATTGATACATTCAAATATATTCAATGCATTTATTGCAATCTATTGAAAGTATTTAACACCCGTTGAATACATTAATTACAAATTTGATTTTATTCAATTAATTGCAATCAATACTTTCAATAAATTTCAATACATCAAAAAAAATTACATAACGCTTTTATATTAATAAAAAAAAAATTCTAATTATTAAACAAACAAACAACCATTCTTTAAAATAATCATTAAACTGACCACCACTATTTGAAAAAAAATATTACAGTATATATCAATTAATTATTTATTATAATTTGAAAATTATAACAGTCACTTCATATCAAACGTTCACCAAATCAAAACTCATTTTTATTATTTTAAAACATAAATATTTAATATTTTTACCGTATATCAGCATTACATCGCGATTCACACCATACCCGTGTACAAATTATTATAAAAATACCATCATTTATAAGATAAACCACCGTATCAACACTAAAATCATTTGTTATATAGATTTTTTTCGTTTGTTTTTACTTTAATTTTTTACAAATTAATAACTATTTTATAAAATATTTAATTATATTTTTATTAATGATTCTCTAAATCTTCTAACCATATTTTATTTACAAATACATTATATATTTTATTTATTTTAACCATAAATATCATTTTGGTTAAAAGTACCAATATTAAACAACTATTTTTTTTCATTCTTTTAAATGGTAAACATTTTTTAACAATGAGTGACACAATTTAACATGATTTATTTAACTTTGTATAAGTATAATTAATATTATTGATTTTGTTATATTTTTTATATAAATTTAAAGATTATGAAACGATTTAAAAGTGTAAAGTTAAAACAAATAATTACTTAATTTAAGTAATAAAAATGAAATTAAGAAGTAATATGAGGTTGTTGGATTATATTGGGTCAACTTGCAACTATAAATGTTGGGTCAACTTGCAAGTATAGTCAATTGGTTTAATAAATGTTTTCGACGAGGAGAAGGTGGATATCACGGCTCTCATTAATGAACAAGGCGAGGATAGCGCAGGAGGAAATGTTGCGGCGCTTCTCTTGAATGAGAATTCAAGAACAATGAATGTTGAATTTTTTTTATCTAAGATATCTTAAAAGAGTATATTAAATTTAATATTATGCAGTTAAATATATAAGATTTTTTTGGTGATGTCTCTATACCTGGGAGGAGTAACTTTATACTGAGAGCTCGTCATAAATGAGAAGAAGTTTTAAATAATGGAAGTTTAAATATTTTTTAGATAGGTAAATCTCGGCTATCCAAGTATCTTCTTGGGTTGATAAAAGGTTTATGCTTGTGAGTATAGTAAGAGGCATGAAATGATTATATTAGGAATAATCTCTTTAGGTTTAAAAATTAATTTGTTGATGTCTCTTGTATTATTATTGGACTTGTATAACATAGCATTTATAATATTCATTTTAAATAATGGAAGTTTAAATATTTTTTAGATAGGTAAATCTCGGCTATTCAAGTATCTTTTTGAATTGATAAAAGGTTTATGCTTGTGACTATAGTAAAAGCCCTTAAATGATCATATTAGGAATAATCTCTTTAGGTTTAAAAATTAATTTGTTGATGTCTCTCGTCTTATTATTGGACTTGTATAACATAGCATTTAGAATATTCATTTGAGCGTTACATAAGACTAGTAATTGGGTGTTGGTTATGAAATTCTTATAAAGAGTTTCTGAAAAAAAAATATTTTTTAGGAAATTTTAGTAATTATGATAAGAAAGTAAGAAACAAAGAAATACTTTGAACCCAGTTATGGATATTATATTATGCTAGAGTTGAGGAGTCTAATCACTCAAAATAACTGAAATTCTAGTAATTATGATAAAAAAGTGAGAAACAAAGATATACTTTGAACCGAGTCATGGATATTATATTATGCTAGAGTTGAGTAGTCTAATCACTCAAAATAACTGAGCTAAAATAAATCAAAGAAGATTGTTAAGGTATACATGACTTAAAAGAATATATAAGTACACCAATCTTATACTGATCTAAGAAACCAATCTTTGTGATAATTTAAAATAAATTGTGGTGAGGTACTATTGTAATATAGACGGAAATTACACATGCAAGACATATACATTGGGTGATAGATATAGATATAAAGAAGATAACAATGCATCAAAATATGAGTAAGTTTAAGTGTAACCTAAAAGTAAGTATGACATGAACTTAAAATGAAACCAAAGCTGGAAAGTGATATCATTTTAGGGAAAATTAACAAAGAGAAATATTTCGCTCCTAAAAGATTTCACATTCTAGTTTCAAGCTTTATATATATATATATATATATATATATATATATATATATATATATATATATATATATATATATATATATATATATATATATATATATATATATATATATTATAAATTGAAATTGAATAGAGTATTACAAATTCTTCACTGGGATTCATAAAGGTAGATGACACAAACAAATATTACGAGTTTAGATATTGTTATGGCCTGAGGTTGAGAAACAAGATACAAATATACCCATCTCAGATTTGAAATCAAGAAACAAAATAGCTTGGACTAAGTCGTAAATTGACATAGTGAATCCACAAGTTGAAACCATATCAACTTTATGTAGAAGTGAATGTAGTGAAAAGTTTAGGTAGAAGTGAGTGTAGTGAAGAGTGTTGATTAGTAGAATAAGGTTTGAAAAGAATTGGAGAACAAGGGATTATGCACCTTTATTAGGAGAGAGAAGCTGATAGAAACTCTTTCAAATCATTTGACCAAATCTTGAAAAAAATTCCACGACAAGGGATTGTGCATCTTTCTTAGCACATATAAGTCGACATAAACCCCTTCAAATCATTTGAGATTGTTCCAAGAATTTGACCTAACTTAATTGCATATGTCTCGGCTTCAACTATTCCAACCATGCACCCACTAAGAAATGAATGCATCCATGAAGAATAAGGGATTGTGCACCTTTCTTAGCAGATAGAAGCCGACAGGAACCCCTTCAAATCATTCGAGCAAATCGTTCCAGGAATTTGACCTAACTTAATTGCATATGGCTCGGCTTCAACAATTCCAACAACGCACCCACTGAGAAACACATGCATCCGTGGAGAAATGTATACTAGTTTGCTTAAAATATATGGAGTGGTGGCTGTTACAGTCCTAGAAGGAGTCATGTCTATTACAATCCTAATGAAATGGGGGAATCCAGGTTACAATCAAACTATTAAAACATAATAGCTCTAATGACAAATGCACATTACAATCCGTTAAATGAAATGGAAGGTGTTACAATCCAAGTTACATTCCATATTTCATTATAGCTAATAAATTTAATAATATATAGAGTGGCTTCAGTTAAAATGCATGTTACATTCCATTAGATTGATTGGAGGGTGTTACAATCCAAGTTACAATCCATATTGCTTAATTTTAATTTTAATTTTATTTGTTCTCATTAATTAACATAGCTGCCTGCCAACAATAACAAAGTTTTAATTCATTTTATTTAAATGTTTTGTCAAGTGGGCATACCTTGCAATTCAAAGTGATTACACACTACTTACCTAATGAACTAGACAAAACCATTAGAGAATGTGAAAACTTTTAATCACAATTTGACAACGACAGGGTGATAAATAACAAGTACAATGCCCTTATTCCTCCACAATTTAGCATGCAAATGTTTCAGAATGTAAACTAAATTTTAATTTCATTTTCTCTAAGTAAGTAGAGATAAATAAGAGGAATAGTAAATTTGTAATAATGATCTGGTAAAAAATTAATTTAAACGAGGTTTAAACAAATAATTTAGATATGCAAGAAAGCTATCAGTTTCAATTTCATTCATTAATAGAGTGACAACAACAAAACTCACATTCTTCAATTTAGACTGTCCTATCAAAACAATTAATTAGCACAAAAAAAAAATAAAAAAAATTGAAATGGCCCATTCCAATAGGAAAAACCTATCTGCGTAATAAAAGTCCTTCTGCTGCTCCTACCTCTTCTGATCCAATTCCCGATTAATCCACACTCAAAAAAAAATGTAATAGCAAGAAAAAAACAGCTCACTCTATAATCTGTTTGAATGCATCATTGTGGTCTGAGAATGTTGCGAGATACCATGCCAACGGATGGTACCGATGATTAGAAATTCAAATCGAGACATTAACACAAATATAATTACCAACAAAAAAACCACATCAAATGATTCTTTGTTTCTATGGGCAATTTGATTAAAAAAAAAGAAATCTGTTTTTCATGACTAGGCTTAAACCACCACTAAAATAAATATTAAGAAATGTGTTTTTTTTCATCCTAGCGAGTCCATCAACAAGGAAATTAAAATATTACTGTATTGGCTAAACCTACAGGTTAAGATTATTTGAAAATGAAAACCTAATCAACAATTTTTTTTTCATGCGGGAGTGCAACGAATTCCAATAATTTAACATTTTATTTACGGGCGTTTATATACCATTTCCTATTGGAATATTAATTCCAATTGTTGTGCAGCATCAGCGATGCGGGACATCGCCGATGAGTATCACATAAGCGAGCCGCAATAGAGGACTTACAACAGAGTCGGCGTATCTGCGGTAGAACTGCAGTGAACAGTTGAACAGCAGCAGCTATTTTATTCATTTGTCCTGATCTGGCGCCCCACATTTATTCCTGATCTTTTAAGCCACCGCCATTACCATCTTTTCACTCTTTAATTATTTTTGAGTTCCCGAAGGAGGAAAGATCAGATCCAGCGCTACACCATTACTTCTCAACAACTGTATCAATGAGCAGAACGACTGAAACAGAAAAGAATCAGCCTCGAGCCGACGCAACATTTATCAGTTATGGGTTTCCACATAACCGACTCAAGAAGCACAGCAAAATGTCAGAAAGATCAGATTTTATTCATTATGAGTAGCAGAGTACAGCAGAAACTTCATCAGCAAGTTAAAGCGGTGATGACCCTTTCCCGCACTATAAAATGCAGACACAGCAATGAAGAAAGAATAGAAGCGGAAATAGAAATAGAAATAGAAACAGGGGAAATATATAGAGAGTAGATGAGAGCACGCAGCAGTGTGAAGAAAAATATTTCTAGAACAGTGAAATGCACATCAGTGTAGATTTGAATGTTTTTTGTTTTGAGATTGTTTGCTGTGAAAAACGGTAGAAACATCAGTGTTGATCCATAATCCTTACATGTGTGGTCATTGTCAGGACCAAATGAAGAGACAAACCATGGCAAAGACTTAAATAGGGAGCAATGTAGAGACATAATTTCAAAGTAACGGTTATATTTGAACAATAAAATTTAAACTATGATATTAATTATTAATATATTAAAAACAAATATTATTGATAACAACTACATTAAATAGTTAATTATTGAAAACATATTTAAATAATGATATTATTTCATTAAAAATATTAATAAATAACCACCATATTAAATGACTAAATTTTAAAAAATAATATATAAATTAATTTATTAAAACCAAATATTATTATTTAATATTTAAAAACATTAATATTTAATATTTTTTCACCTTCAAAAACCTTAAAATTTCTCCATTGCAGATTTGAGAATATCTGGAAATCTAACCATTAGAAGGGGTGTCAAACAAGTTAAAGCATCAAATTATAGGATATTTCTCAAATTTGCAATAGACGATCGAGATATCTTTGCCAATTTCTCAGCCGGATAGAAAGGGTAATCTATGGATCCCGATTTTTAATTCACTAATCGAAATAGGAGATTTCCATTAGAAGGGGTGTCAAACAAGTTAAAGCATCAAATTATAGGATATTTCTCAAATTTGCAATAGACGATCGAGATATCTTTGAGCCGCATACAAAGGGTGATCTATGGATCCCGATTTTTAATTCACTAATCGAAATCGAAATAGGAGAGCATTATAATGGAGCAGTGTGCTTTAGATATATCACATTTATAGTGCAGTAGTATGGTTTTCTAGTAACTCGATTATGGGTTTTGAAATATAATAATATATTAATAAATATTATTAAAATCTTAATCAAATATAACCATTGATAAGTTTATATATATATATTGATTAAATTAATAATTAATAAATTAATTAAATTTAATTAAATAATATTAAACTTTTTCTTTTGTGGAAAATGGTTAAAGATTTCTGGAATCCTCTACCGAAAGGATTTTTGAAACATAGATGGAGCTTCAAAAGGTAATCTGGGAATGGCAGGCTTTGGAGGAGTTCTTTGGAATGAAACAGGAAGCATTCTCTCCCTTTTCCATGGGCATTTAAGAAAAGCGACCAACAACATGGCGGAATTAATGGCCTTGGAGCAATGTTTAGAATTTCTGAAACAAGACAACTACCAAAATGTGATAATAGAAGCTGATTCAGAGTTAGTCATTAAGACGGCCAAGAGAATTAGTCATGGAACAGGACCGAAAAAAGTTACAAAGCAGTGGATGTTAATATGTGTTCTCCCTGGTATTTTCATTTAGATTTTTGGACAGAGCGATGGAGGCGTATTTGGGACTTAGGGTTTCAGAAGGTATCCTCAGCGCCGCCGCGGCTCCAAGAGCCCTGATCTGTACTGGATTAGCTAGATGCCTGGCCGATGGAAACTATGAACACGATGCCCCGTTTGGGTCCTGGTCGGAATCCGTTGATGGAAAAGATTTTTTCGAATTGAACCACGACAAACTGCGTTTCTCCTCCTTCAGGGGGCAGAGGGATTTCTTCACAGCGGTATCAGAAATCCTATGTCTGGAGTTTTATGCCCCAAAACAACGGATCCTCACCTTGTCTCGTCTCGTTACGCCATCGTACAAGGACTATTGGCACAGGTATGGCGAACCGGCTGGCGAATATGGAGGAAAGAGGGTTATGCCAGCTTTCATGCCCCACTGTAGCATCCCAGGGATTCGATCTACCAATCTCGGGTGGAACTTAAAGGGCAAAACCGTAGATCAGGTATGGGATGGAAGTAAAGCCCAGGGTTCGCGGTGTTATGAAGCTCCATCGCTCTCTGCAACGCAGATCTGGGATATTACCACATCGATGCCGCCTAACAACAGAGGATTCGAAGCCTCTTTCCTGCTAACGAGCGATAAAAAATTCGGCGTCCCTAGGACTCCCGCATCTTCTCATCTCTACCCCACGCGGCAAAAGCAGGATAAGAAGGCCCTGCAAAGCCCCAGCCGCCTGTTGTCTCAGATCGGCAGAGGCAAGCAGATCTCTGGCTTCTCTGCCCCTTATCAGATCCAGATCAAGCTTTTATCTGGCAAAACCCTGCTTCAATGGGTAAAATCGTCGGATCTAGTGCAAGACCTCAAGCAGGCTCTGAAAATCAAGCTGGGGATTCCCTCTACAGCACAACGACTTCTCCATGAAGGTAAACAACTCGAGGATCTCTTCCCCTTGTCTTTTTACAGCATTCAGAGAAATTCCTCCATAGCTCTTACCCTTCGTCTAAGAGGGGGCGCTGCAGGGCAGTCATCCTCAGCCAAGGCGTTTTCCTATAAAGAGGCTGTCCATGCTAAGATGCCTGAAAGAACAGTTCCACCAGCTCAAGCTCCCAAGCCTTTCCTGGTGGATAAACTGGAGGAATCCCCTTCCATAGAAATAAAACATCCATCTCTGGATGAGCAAACCCAACATTTTGCGGAACATGGCATTATCTGCAGGTTTAATGGGCTATGGCCGCGTACAGCAGACCTCTACCAATGGATCCAATCCAACTGGACCAACAACTGCAAGACTTTGCTATGCTCAAAAGGATTTTTCATCGTCGTGTTTGCCTATGATGAGGACTATCAAAAAGCCTTAACTGGTGGCCCATGGTTCTGGGGTGCAGCTGGTTTATTCCTCACTCCTTGGTTCCCAGATTTCGACCCCTCTACAGCAGTTATCACCAAACTCCCCATTTGGGTCAGACTTCCAAACCTCCCAGCGAATCTTTGGCACTTTGCGGTTTTCCAAGGGATTGGCAACTCACTAGGACGCTTACTCGACACGGACGTCTCCAGAGGGGAAAAAGGCCTATACACTTACGCCAGGATCTGTGCAGAAATAGACATAAGCAAAGGTCTCGCGGACCAAATCAATCTCAAAATTGGAGATTTCCATTGGACTCAGACTTTGGATTACGAGAACACAGCCTTCCGCTGCCGCATCTGCCATCATACAGGCCACCTTCAGAGCTCTTGTCCCACGATGCCAGCCCAAAAGAAGAAAGCCAATGCTAAGCAGAAATCCAAAAGCTGGAAGCCACATGATCCTCCTCCCATGGACGATTTTGACTTCAGCTCCGATGAAGAGGGAGGGAATAAGGAAGGTGGGGCAGCAGCGTCAGAACCGGATCCATTCTCGCCAGGTCCTGCGGATTCGTCAGTCATACCAGTCTCTCAGAAAAGGAACCATGAATCCTCCACCTAGGACTCAGAAAAGGAGACCTCTCCGTCGGCCCATCTAAGTTTGCAAGTCATGACAGCTCAGCAAAATCCTCCCGAGTGGGTCAAAGTTGGGAAAAAGAAAGGGAAAAAATGCAGAATAGTGGATTCCGCACATGTGGGGTAGATTCCTCTGTTCAGTTCTTGCTCCATTGTTCCTATTGTGTCTTCTTGCTCTTTTGTTCCTCATGTGCTCCACTCTTAGGAGCCGAGGTGGACTACCAATCCTTTCCGGCTGCCTATGTTCTTGATTCTCTTACTTGTAACCACGCATTGTACAATATGTTTTCCTAATAGAATTAGCTTTTACCGAGAAAAAAAAAAATATGTGTTCTCCCTAAAATACAGGGACATCTTCAGGGACTAAGCACGCTTAGATTCAACTATGTGCGTAGAAAGGCCAACAAACTGGCGGACATTCTTGCTAACCAAGGTGTGAGTTGTACAGATGGCAGAATTTCGACGGAATGGCTCGCACTGTCTCAAAGCAACCTAAAAGGCCTTTTTCACAACCAGGCTGAAGAGGACAAAGAAGTGTATCGGAACAAAACTAAGGAAGCTAATTTACAATGAGCAGATTTTTGCAGGATTCACAATTTTGGGCAGATAGGTCTATGGCGGATGGCGGGTCAGGGTCGGCCTTAGCAGCTATGGCAATCACAACCCTGAAAAGCCCCGGAGTCTGGGGCAAGGTTTTCTCAGTCCAAAGAAAGGTTGAGAGTATTAATCGAGGACATCTATTTTGGTGGCAACATTTCCCAATTTTCTAGTATTGGGACAGAAAACCGCTTCATTAGTGGTTTTGGAGCGATTGCACTGCTTTCAAGCCAAAGGTTGTTTTGAAAATTTGGCAGCGATGCCATACAATGTATGACACATGGATGAGAGCTGGGTCTGAAAACCACCCTCATCGCACACTAAAGTTTGGTGACTTCAGGCGTGCGATATTCAGCTCCGCCGTCCGATTCAGCGGGCCGATCAACGATCAGGATTGAGCGTGCGGTTTGGTGGTGTTGGGGGGTTAACCATCATGCTTATTCATGGAGCGATATGTATCTTTGTCGTCAGATTAAAAAAGACGAATGGACGGCAACGATTAAGAGATAGGTTAGATGTTTGTATGCGCGGTTACATGTGGGAAGTGTTCATGTACCCCACGATTCTCGTTACATATTTTTGTTTGTACTCGAAAGGATTTGGCGGGAAATTTTTGGGGTTTGAAGGCTTTGATTCAGACAGAAAACTTCCTATTTTTCCTTAATCCACTTAGTATGGTGGAGGTGTGTATATATTGTATAATATGCTTGATTTAATGATATAGAAGGTAGACTCTTGCTTTAGCAAAAAAATAGTCATTTCCTTCTAGGTGTTAGGTTCGCCTCTCTTCCTATTTAATCTTTTTCTTGTCTCTCTATTTAACCTGATCTAACCTTCTTCGTGGATTTTTCTCTTCATCCTATTGTGAAGACGAATCAAACTTGTTGGTTTGAAACACGTTGACCATAATCTTCAATATAACTTCTTCTGAAAAAATATTTATGCTATATTAATCACTTTAAAATAATAATAAAAAATCAAAATTATTTTAATTAGTTTCTAAAACAAAAGTTTTCTCTTTAAATTACTAGAACGATCTCTTTTGTATAGTGACCCAAATTCCAAACTACTTAATCATTGGCAGGATACATATCCACTCCAATTCATATTAATAATTACGTGTAAATTATATATGATATTTAGTTTAGGATAAATTTTCAATAAATTTCGTAAATGTTTTAAAATATGAACTATTCTGAAAAATATGTTAGGTTGAGTGTATGTTGATGATTGCAGGTTCATTCTTTCAATAAATTCAATCAAAACATATATCAAAATGGCTAAATCAAGGTGGATTAATTTTTATGGCTCCATCTCATCCCTTTATACTGTAAAAGGAAAACCAATACATTTTCCCAATTCCCATTACATATTAAATGCCTTCAGCAATTTCCAACCTGTACTATAACTGATAGTTTGTACTTTGTGGCAATTTAGCTGGTGAACAATATTAAATGCTCAAGATGTTTTCTTACATCGTCTTCAAGCAATTGGTTTGGTTTCCCCCGTGGATCGGCCATGGAAATCACATTCTCTATACTGCTATGTCAGCATAAGAAAGTTACTCAAAAACACCTAACCACTTCAAAGTTTCTACTAAGAGGCTACTTCTTTGTTTCAAATCAATTCACGAATTACATGCTGTCTCATAGTCTCAGTATCTGAAAGTCACGTTAAAGCATGTTACTATGACCATAATCGAAAACGCAAACGGTTTTGTAATTGTCTGGCGGTTTTGTCGATGTAGACAGTGGCTAGTATGTTGAACGAGTTCGATAGCTTTCTCTTTGGCCATTAATTTGTTATGGACGTGTCCGGGTGTGGCTGACTGTAACGAACCGGGAAGACGTCGTGGAAAGAGATGGTTGATGATGCCGGTAATGTATGTTTCGTAAAGGTAAGTGAGATTTATATGACCCAATCCTCTGTCGAGTGACGGAGCTGGCAAGATATTTTATGAGACCCTTGTGAACTTTCCCTTGGGCTTTGATTTTTATGATTTTTATTAAAACTTAAGTTTTCATAATTTTCTTTAAAACATATTTTTGAAAATAAGAAAAGTATATATATATTTTTTATTAGTGGTTTTTTTACATGGCCAGAAAATTTATCAATTTGTTTGTCAAACCATTAGTGAGAAAATTATTTTTGACTGTTAACCATGAATGCAGGTTAACTCATTACTCTTATTTAAGGAAAACAACCCCATTTGGAATAACCCGATGTTAGTATCTATGTGGGTAGGCTTTCGCTCATGTCATATACCTCTGGTTTTTGGGCCGTTAACCTGTTTCCTTAAATCTGACCAACCAAAACTGATTCATAGCCAAACAAAATAGTTTTATTAAATTAGTTTATAGCAAAACAAAACAGTTTTAAAACATGCCTCGTATGTTAGATGATCGAAAAATACAAATTTTATCATAGGTTATAAACTTAGAATAAAATAATTATTAATTTAAGATATTAAATTAATAATTATTATTCTAAAATGTTTAATTATTTAATGGAGACTTTTAGAATTAGCATATTGTTGTAACTAGATATGACTCTCCAAATGTGTCGTATCTTAGGCTTTATTTTAGGAGATTAGTGAGCTAGTTGGTTTGAATAGCATTTATTGTAAATAGACACTTGTTATATAATAAGTGATCCATAATTAGAGGTAGTTAGGACATGGAGCTTATAAATAGCTCATTGCAAGAGTGTTTGGTTGTTCGGGTGTAAACTCTTGCAAAATCAATTATGTAATTGTTTTTTTATAATTAATAAAATTATGTGTCTGAGGACACTTCTGCCATTATTGTGGTATCAGAGCTCCAGTAATGCTGCAGTTGATTTGAGGAAGAGATTCCAGCAGTTGATTTGAGGAGGAGATTCCAGCTCTATCAGATCGTGGAAAAACTCAACTCCGTTGAAGTGATCAGCAAAAGATTGGTATGAAATTTGCAACAATTTTTTTTTTATTGATTTTAGATCTGCCAATTCTAAAATCATTTAAAAAAAAAAAGCTGCAAATGCAAATCTGTATGATTTTTTTTCAAATTGGTTGAGTGAATAAAAACATAAAAAAGGACAGCGCTGTATATTTGATTTTTTTTTAAATCTTTTCCAAACATTCAATCGATTCTGCATTTTTTATGAGAATGGTTGACATCTGTTTATGCACAAATACCCTGCGTTGAGCATTCTCGCATCGGTTGCTGTATATTTGAATTGGTGTGAGAGGAAGCCAATTGTGACAAATCTGGATATTACATCGTCAAGAGTAGATCCATTATTTGAAACGCTGCCAACTCCCACAGAAAAATCTGTTGCCGCGTTACAAAGCCGTTCACATAAAATCCGTGATACTCCATTATTTGAAACGCTGCCAACTCCCACAGAAAAACCTGCTGCCGATCCCATCCTTCAGGATTCCAATCTTTCAGCTCGGATTACATCTTTGGCTTGCCCGAGATCAGTATTGATAACATCGCAGATTTCCATGTTCATCGTCCAGTCAGGGCCAACGAGTAGGTGACTCGTGGCTTTATCAACAAGACCTGCTGCCGATCCCATCCTCAGCTCTCGTACTGCTGTGCCCTACCTTTTCCCTTCAGTTCCGAAGCTTCTAAAAATTCCTGAGAAACAACCAAAAAATCAAAGGCGTGCACTGTTATGAGCTGAATTTCCCTGCATAGGCCACTGCCGTGAATCAATTCTGTTTGGTTTTCAAGAGTAAACACAGTCCGTATGCATCTTTAACCCTCAATTGAGAGGCTCGCTCTGTAATTTTGTGAGCACAAAGCGTTCTTGGTACAAATTCTGAGAAGAAAACGGTTATTAGACCGCAAATTTTATGGTAGACTTGCCAGAAATCTAAGATTGGAGACATCAAGAACGTGAAAAGAAGAAATGAGAAAACAATTGTTTTCTTAATTTGTGGAGCACTTCGAAACTTGGGAACTGCTACTTTTCGTAAATTTATATGTTTTGGATGAGAAATGAAACTTGCAGGTGCAGCCAATGGAAGTAGCGGAAGTGAAATTGGAACATTTGGAAAATACATTTGAACATTTGGGTATGGTGCATCGTTTTTTTAATTAAACTTCTGGGCTTTTATTAAAAGAGGTTAGTGTTGTAAAAAGAAAAAAAATGGAGAATATAGATATGAATTACAAGAATTACCAGATATTTGCCCTGTTGTCGCACATACAAAGTATCATCAGATTCACTTCGTTGAAAATCAACTTTCTTAAGGTAATCATCCATCATCCATGGTGACTCTATCGTATCTTAGTGTCGTATCTTAGGCTTTATTTTAGGAGATTAGTTAGTTAGTTGGTTTGAATAGCATTTATTGTAAATGGACACTTGTTATTTAATAAGTGATCCATAATTAGAGGTAGTTAGGACATGGAGCTTATAAATAGCTCATTGCAAGAGTGTTTGGTTGTTCGGGTGTAAACTCTTGCAAAATCAATTATGTAATTGTTTTTTTTTCTGATTAATAAAATTATGTGTCTGAGACACTTCTGCTATTATCGTACCCTAAAAATATTTTTTTATTAAAATCTATTATTAAAATAAAAATAAAATTTATTTCTTATTAGTGATTAATATAATTAGATATTTTTATATTTTTATGTAATTTACCAAATATATATATATATATATATATATATATTAAAAAAACACTAATAATAATTACGCATAACACGTCGATGTACCCACAACGAGGAACAGGAGATTGACTGCCTCAATCGAGGTCCAGTAAGATCAATGGATAATTAAACAACTTATTAATTTTAAACTAAGTCGTATGAATGTGACCTTGCATATGATCAAATTATATATACAAAATTAATTCACGAGGCAGGAGTGTTGTAAAAGAATAAAATAACATTATAAGGTTTTCCACTCAACCAAAGAATAAAATAAGATTCCAAAACATTTCAACAGTGGAAGGGCGTTTTAATAAGTGGTGTCAACAGTTCAACGACATTCAACAGTTCAACGGCATTTAATCGATTTTTTTTTTTTCAACAGTTCAAACCTCCAATCCACCCAACTGAGCGCAGTTCCAACCTCCAGTCCACCGTACTGAGCGCAATTGCAACCTGTTCCTCCAGCAGTTGACGTGCCACGCCTGTTCAACGCTGCCTGGTCTCTGTCACATGCAGCAGTTCAACGCATGTTCAACACTCTCGTCCTTGCGCAGCAGACAGGCAACAAATGCCACGGTATTGTGTAGTCGCTCAGCAGACTTGGCCTCTCAGGCTTTGATACCAATGGTAGGAGCAAACAATCTCACAGTAGAAACTAAATAAGCATACATAGCACAAACCAACATAAAAACAAAAAGATTTTAATGTGGTTCACCCAACCAATCTGGGGTACATCCACCAAACAGAGGCATCGGCAATCTTATTATTCAACAAGAGATTACAACACATCATTCCTCACATCATTGCTGAGAGTAGAAAACTGAATCATAAGTTCTCTCACAACAAATATAAGATGCAATAACTCTTCCTCAAGGATAACTGGAGCTAACTTAGCAACAAATCCTATTGTTATCATATAAATGAGATTTTTTCCAAAATTAATTAACAAAAAAAATCTCAACATATACAAAATTAATTCACAAGGCAGAGCGAATGTTGTAAAAGAATAAAATAACAGTCTAAGGTTCTCAACCAAAGAATAAAAGAAGACTCTAAGGTTTTCCACTCAACCAACCAACCTTCGAGGATAATTAAATAATTTACTAAATTTTAAATTAAGTCATATGAACGTGAGTTTCCCTATAATCAAATTATATATATTAAATTACTAAATTAAGACACTAAGTCACATGCAATGCCAATTTGCAGAGGTAAGTGTATTGGTTTATGACTCCAGAATAGGTACCAAGTTTCATAAAATGATGCATTTTTTTTGTTGTTGTATCAGCAAGTTTAGTAATAATAAGAAATATGGTATATATCATTTTTGTTTTATCAATTTATTAAAAAAAAAATCTAGCTAATTTCTATAGACAGACATAAGATTTTTTTAGTGCATTTTAGACTACATTATAGGAGAATATAGATATGAAGTTAAATAGGTTTATAACACTCCATCCATATGCAGATGGGACAATAAATGTAATCAACAAGATAGCATCTATTGAAAGTAACAAAAGACATGGGATGAAAATTTGGCATATACAACACTTATGATTGAGTAATCCACACTTCTACTTATAAGTCCTTATTTGATACTTGTTTTGGATATTTTCGTCTTCACCTTTTGGATATTGCATATGGCTATAAAGGAGAAGTGAGTGAGTATCTTAGAGGGGGCATCACTAGGGATGAAAAATCTATTGAGAAGATAATGGACATTCATATACCATCACAAGAGATAATATAAATGATACCAAAAAAATATAATTATAGGCATGATCAACATAGAATAGAGAATTCCTTTATGGTGGGAGATAGATTATGGCTACAATAGAACAAGAAGAAGCTAGAAGGTCATGGTAATAAAATCAAGGCTTTGCAATATGGTCTGTTTGAGATATCAAAAAATGTTGGAGATAATTCCTATATACTCAATCTACCTACATACATGCACATTTACTTAGTGGTGAATGTACATACTTTGAGATTCTATGAGCCTTCAAAGCTAGATCACGAAGACGAATAGGTCCTACCCTTTACAAAGGATTTGGCACCAAATGCTTAAGTAGAGCCGACATATGTTATATTTTTGTAGAAGAGGTAGAAAACTACAACCAAGGGGAATCATTACCTTATTCATATTGGGATGAAAAGACAACTTCTAGGTAAAGCCTCATTAAGTAGAAATTTTTTGTGACCAAAAAACTCTTGAAATGGGGAGATCTAATATGGATTAGGTCATTATATCTTTTTCAATCCATATTTGTGATTTTAGAGTGGAAAAACTAGAGGAATCATCTCATAGTACCATTTCTGATGTCAGGTCCAAATTTGGAAAATTGTGGTCGAAAACCTTTAGAAGTCATTTGATGCATCAAACAAAATTTTGGAGCGAAAACCGAGCCACTAGGAGGAAAAGGGGTTCCATTCTATTCATGTGCTTTTTCTTCCATAGATGATTAAAGTCATTAAGAGTGCATATGGAGTGAATAGAGAGAGATGACTTGTGCATTGTAGTAGTCCACAAGCCACATATCTCACTTTTTGTAATTGTATGCATTTTCCATTAAGAGAAACAAAGCATAGTAGTCTTAGCTTCCAACCAGGTTTTCTCTTGAAATGGTTTCCAATGTTATATCTTGTGTTAATTTGTGGTTTGTGAGTTTTATTTTTTTATTCTCTATTTTTTGCATTATTGTAAGTTGCATGCATGCGTCGTAAACAATAATTAATAAATATAGAACCCTAAGGAGAAATAAATGCTCATAGTGTAGGTTTTATACTTTCTAATATATTTTAGTAGATATGTTGTGACAAATTATGAAGGGGAATATCCACAATAGTTTATAAATCACTGAATCATCTTACTATGAAAGGGTTACAACATAAAACAAAGATTATAAATCATGGTCATGCTTGTCATAGGAAAAATATTAGTTTTTTCAGTGGGCATTCTTGATCACATGGTAAATATAAAGAAAAAATTAAAGCTCCTATAAGGGATCCCAGTGGAAGGACAAGGACATTTGAATGAAAGTAAAAAACTAGAAACCATAATTTATTATATATTTACAACATCTCCAAAGGCACAACTTTCTTTTCCATTTGGTTCCTATCTTGTTCAATGATGTGATCAAAAAATAAACTCTAATTCAATTTATCTAAACCTTCCTTCTGAGGCATATATCATGGAGAAATATAAAAAGGTGCAAATTCTTGAGGACTATGAGATTGACATAAAAAAAAACCTTCACTTTTAAGAATCTTTTGGAATAAATTTTCACTTCAATGGTGTCTATAATCCTATATCAAAATTGTACCATTACATCTACCTGAATTGAATAAGGCATTGTGAAGTATAACTATGCTTGTTGAAAGATCTCTTTTTTGTCTAGCTCTCAAACTTTCTTTATCATTTGGAGGTGTTGAGGCTTCTCTTTTATTTTAGGTAGGAGGAGGGCACTATTACTATGTATATTAGGAAAAATCAACTCCCAAATATATCATCACATTTCGGGCATTTACCATTTTTTAAAGATATTAGGAATACCATGGGTGGATACATAAATAGATATTGTGTGGATTAAGTTAGAAATCTTCACATATAGTTGAATGTGTTGGCATCAACATCATTGAGTGTCTACGGAATAAGATAATAGTACAAAAGGAAAATTATAGATGAATTGGGGTCTAGATTACACAAACATGTTTTTCTATATTAGATCTACCAATTAACAAGCGACCTTGTGGCTCATCTCCAAGAATGAGATTCACTTAAAAATAAACAAATGATAAAGGCCTTGGACAAAGAATTTACAATTATGTGAGCAATTCTACCCACATAAAAGGATTATTAAATTGTAGAAGTTTAGCTACCAAAAACATGTTTAGAAAAAGATAATAATAGATGTCTAGAAGCACAAATTAATGATGTAAATTTTCCCTTAAAAGATAGAGAAGGAAGAAACACTTCAAAACCTGCCTCCTTTAGATTTGTAGTGGAGGATAAAGCCAACTAAGAGGAATGGATTCCAAAACCCTAAGAACTTTGATTCAAATAAGAAATTTATACTCCATATACATATTAGAAATATGAACTCAAGGTTACAATTAACTGAGACCTCTATAAGAGGAGGGTGGAATGAGGTTCAAAAGAAGAAGGAACAAAGAGGAGGATTGAGGATTGATTTTCAATGAGAAGAACATGAAGTGTACATTACATTTGCAACATTAAATTTGTAAGTTGAATTAACATGTTAAAAATACATTTTCCATTAAATAATTGAATAAAAATTAACTTTTTATTAATTTGAATTGTGTTCCTAATAACAAAGTATAATTATTAGGTATTCATATATATTATTAATGTACAAATCATAATGTCTCTTTATTATATCCTTGAGTTTTTCAAAGTATAATTTGTCTCAATAATTTTTTACTATAAAATTCAGAAAGACATAGATGTATCTCTCCCTCTCTATTTATATCATATTTTTTCTTTTCAATAATATTTTGTAATATTTTATTATGCAAAATTTTAAAACACAACAACATGAACTGAACATATCAAAATTAATAATTTAACTATATAATAGAAATTTAATATAATCCACGTAACTATTTTGGAAAAACAAAAAGAGTAAAAATCTCTAGCGAAAAGAGATTATATATATATGTATATATAAATTTATTGTTTTTTGTTGTGTTTTATTTTTTTATTAGATATATATGATGTCATTTCTACGACACTTGGTTTTCCGCTAAACCTTATTTCTATATATTTTATTTTATTCAAAAAATGATAATTTAAATGGTTTTAAAAGCCAGCCAAAAACCTTGGCGACAAGTGTAATGAACAAAATCCCTTGTAGAAATATTTAACCTAAAATTTTGTTGAAATATAATTTCAACTACAGCTCCATTAAACAGCGAAGGTAAAACCATTTTAGGAAAACCACTAGGCTTATCACACCGCTTTTCATGAGCAAGTGGTATTCTCTCAAACGCCCCGTTATTGTACAGCTTTTGACGCATGTCTATAGTACTTTTTCCAAAACCACTGTTTATCGGGACGTAATGTTCGTTTGGATTGGGCAAGCGATAACCGTTTGATTAAAGTGAAGACTCTCCACTATCCGATTAAGTCAAAGTTGATATACAGGCCTGCAACAAGGATTTACGTGAAGTTTTGGGTTTGACCTCAGTAGTTTGTTTTAGTTAAGAAATTGTGAAGTTTTGGGTTTGACCGCATTTTTTTTCAGTGAAGAAATTAATGGTATTTACTCCTATTTATAGATTGTTGGTAAATGTTTTTAATTTTATTATTTGTTTAAGTCACTGAAGTATGGACATAGCTAATAGTATTTTAATTTTATTGTAGGTAAATGTTTTTAATTTTATTATTTGTTTAAGTCACTGAAGTATGGACATAGCTAATAGTATTTTAATTATATTTTTTTTAATTATTCACGAGGTATGATAGGTAAAAGCGTGAAAGTATATGTGTAATTTTTTTTCGTAAGAATATAAGGGGGGCATGTAATAAAGAAAAGGGAAGCATGCATCAGTGTGAATAAAGAAATATTTCACACAATAATGAAAAGGGTAATGTAAGTTTTTTGTTGGTGAATATGTAATGAAAATTACACAGCAGTGTAAAGAAAAGATGTATGCAGAGAGTTTGTAACGCAGTAGCGTGAAGTTTTTTTTGGTGGTTGTTCTTTGAAAGAACAAAATGAAACTCGCAGCAGAGCATATGTAAGGGATTTCTTTTACAGCAGTAAATCCATGTAATTTTTTATTTTACAGCAGTAAATGTAAAAGGAAATTTTTACACACAGTGATGTAAAATTTCTAAAAGAGACAGAGTAATTTTATTTTGAAGTTCTTGGTGAATCCCTCTGTTAAGAGGATGAAGTTTGTATCAGGAAGTTTATTAATGAATATAAAGTTTTTATGTGTGTGAAAAACTCTGAGTGTTAAAGATCCTATGGAAAAAACAGAGTATTACTCTCTGTTAAGTGATTTTGTTTTGGAATTTACCAGAAAATTCCCAACAGTGGTATCAAAGCTTGTCCAGACTCTTTGAAGGTGTCAAAGAAGCTGAAGGGAAGGATTTTCTTGCTGCAACAGCTTCTCCAGCAGAGTGAAGACTCAGTCAAGAAAGGATCCAGGTATTTCTCAAAGTTTTTTGTGTAGCTGTTGAAGACAATCAGTGTTTCTTAAATACACAGTCAAATATTTGAAGCATAGTTGATAGTGCAAGGAATGGATGGCTCCAGCACCAGCTCTAGCATGGGTATTTTTAATACTCAACTCCTACAGTTTAATGGGAAAAACTATGACTATTGGGCCATAACCATGAGAGCCCTGTTTGCTTCTCAAGATTTATGGGAATTAGTTGAAGATGGATTTGAAGGACCAGCAGATGAAGAAGGGTTTAATAGGTTGATTCAGGCAGAGAAAGATCTATTGAAGAGCTGTAAGAAGAAGGACTCAAAAGCCCTCGTATTTTTGTATCAAACAGTGCATGAAAGTGTGTTTCCAAGGATAGAAACAGCCAAGACATCCAAAGAAGCATAGAAAACTCTCAAGACTGCCTATTAAGGCATGGAGAAAGTGAAGACAGCAAAACTACAGTTGCTAAGAAGAGATTTTTAGAATCTATGCATGAAGGAGTCAGACAATATTGACTCATTCTTCACACAAGTGATTGGTCTGGTCACACAGATGAGGTCTCATGGAGAGATTCTTGAAGATAGGAGAATTGTGGAGAAACTGTTGAGGGTCCTACCCTCAAAGTTCGAGGGGATTGTCACCACCATAGAAGAGACAAATGATCTCACAAACTTTTCAGTTGATGAACTTCATGCATCACTGATAACACATGAGCAGAGGTTGAATAGAAATGAAAACTCATCTCTAGAGCAAGCCTTCAAGACCCAGATGTCTTTTGGAAGAGGAAGAGGTCAAGGCAAAGGAAACAAGAGAGGAAGAGGCAGAAGCCAAAACAGAGGTGGAAGGAACAGTCCAGCAAATTCTCAAGGAAGAGGCAGCAATCCAAATCAGAACCAAGGCCAAGACAACAACCAACAAAGTGGACAACATCATGCTCAAGGACAAAGGTATGAAAAATCTAATGTCCAATGTAATTATTGTAAAAAGTATGGGCATTATGCAAATGAATGTAGGAAGAAGCAGCATGATATGAGTAATAGATCTAGTGTAAATATCACTAGAGAAAATACCAGCCAAGATAATGTGCTGTTAGCTTGTAATATGGTTGAAACAAAGAGTGATGATATATGGTTTCTAGACTCCGGTTGCAGCAACCATATGACAGGAAACATAGCCTTGTTTTCCAATTTAGATCAGAGTGTGAAGTCACAAGTCACACTTGGGACTGATAGTAAAGTTTCTGTTATGGGAAAAGGAGAAGTAAAAATATTTACAAAGAAAGGTGAAAAGAAAACCATAACAGATGTCTATTATGTTCCTGGAATGAAGTGTAACCTCTTAAGTATTGGACAGCTTGTTCAAAAGGGTTACAATGTTTTCTTTGTGAATGATGTATGCACCATCATGGATAGAGCACCCAGCAAACGATGTATTGTTGAAGTGAAGATGACGAGGAACAGGATGTTCCCTCTCAGAATAAGGGCAGATTTGAAAAATAAAGAAGTAATAGCAGCAGTGACACAAGAGGCTTTCCAAAGCGTTCCAAAGGATGAAAATTGGTTGTGGCGCTTGAGATTTGGACATTTCAACTTTGGAGGTCTTAATTTGTTGAGTAGAAAAGGAATGATAAGAGGATTACCATTGAGAGAGAAACCAGACAACCTTTGTGAAGGTTGTATCTTGGGGAAACAACACAGAGAAAGGTTTCCATCAGGGAAAAGCATAAGGGCAAAGGCACCGTTAGAAATTGTCCACTCAGATTTATGTGGACTGATGCAAACTCCTTCACTAGCAAGCATCCAATATTTTCTAACATTCATTGATGATTTCACCAGAAATACTTGGGTTTATTTCTTGAAGAACAAAAGTGAAGTGTTTGAAAAATTTCAAATTTCAAAGCACTTGTAGAAAACCAAAGCGGGCTGCATATCAAAGTTTTAAGAACTGATAGAGGAGGTGAGTATATCTCCAAAGAATTTCTACGTTTTTGTAGAGAAAATGGAATTCATAAGCAGTTTACAGCTAGGTACACCCCGCAGCAAAATGGAGTTGCTGAAAGGAAGAATAGGACAATCATGGACATGGCGAGGAGTATGTTAAAGGCAAAGCATTTGCCAAATGATTATTGGGCTGAAGCTGTACACTGTGCAGTATATATTTTGAATAGATGCCCAACAAAAGTAGTCATGAATAGAGTGCCGGAAGAAGCATGGAGTGGGAGAAAGCAAGGAGTCACCCACATGAAAGTTTTTGGTTGTGTGGCTTATGCACACATTCCAGATAAGCTAAGGATGAAGTTGGACAGCAAAGGGGAGAAATGTATTTTCTTAGATACAGTGAGGAATCCAAAGCTTACAGGTTGTATATCCCATCTACCAAGAAGTTTTTTGTGAGCAGAGATGTTCAATTCATTGAGGAGGAAGCTTGGGATGGAAGCAGAGAGAAAATAGTGAATGTTAAAAACTGTTTGTCTCATGATGAAAGTGATGAGGAGATGGCTAAAATACATCCCCAAATAGCAGCGCCAACACAAGGGAAACAAGGGACACCCTTGAGGAGAAATGAAAGTGCTTCTCCAAGCACACCACAAGGAGGAAATTCAAGTGCTCCTTCAAGCACTTGCACACCAAATGAAAGAGGTAAGAAAGTCAGAAATTTAAGTGACATTTATGATGAAGGTATGAATTCTTTGTTTTCTTTATATTGTCATGTTGATGACCCTATTCATTTAGAAGAGGAAATTAAGGATAAGAAATGGATAGAAGCTATGGATGAGGAGATCAATGCCATAGAGAGAAACAAGACATGGGATTTGGTTGAACTACCAAAAGGAAAAGAAGTCATTGGAGTTAAATGGGTCTACAAGACCAAGAGTAATGCTGAAAGCAAAATAGAAAGACACAAAGTAAGGCTGGTTGTCAAAGGATACAAGCAGCAGTATGGGAGAGACTATGAGGAAACTTTTGCACCGGTTGCAAGAATGGAAACTGTGAGAGTAGTGCTGTCCATAGCAGCACAAAACAAGTGGAAAGTTTACCAAATGGATGTGAAGTCAACATTCCTAAATGGAGTGTTAATGGAAGAGGTTTACATTGAACAACCTCTAGGCTATGGAAAGAAAGGCCAAGAGCACAAAGTGTGCAGATTGAAGAAAGCTCTTTATGGGCTGAAGCAAGCACCAAGAGCATGGTACAGTAGGATAGATTCATATCTACTGGAAAAAGGATTTGAAAAGTGTGAGGGAGAACCCACCCTCTACATCAAAGAAAATGATGGTAAAATTCTAATTGTTGTGTTATATGTTGATGATGTTATTTTCACAGGTAATGATGAATATCTCATTGAAAATTTCAAAGCAGTCATGAAAGAGGAATTTGAAATGACTGACATGGGTTTGCTGAGATACTTCTTAGGAATAGAAGTAGATCAAAATGAAAATGGGATTTTTATCTCACAAGCAAAATATGTTAATGAAGTGTTGGAAAGATTTAACATGCAGGACAGCAAAGCAGCAATCACTCCCACAGTGATGGGATTAAAACTCAGCAAAGAGGACAACAACAAGGATTTTGATCCTAGTTTGTACAAGAGCATAGTTGGAAGCCTCATGTATTTGACTGCAACTAGGCCGGATATAATGTATGCTGTTAGTTTGATTTCCATATTCATGGAGAGGCCAAAAGAAGCACATTGGCAGGCAGCAAAAAAGAATTATGAGGTATGTTAAAGGTACTAAAAGGTTTGGCATTTTATACACTATCTCAGAATGTTCAGATTTAATTGGATACACTAATAGTGATTGGGCTGGAAGTGTATATGATCGGAAAAGTACATCCGGTTATGCTTTTCACATTGTTTCAGGAGCCATTTCATGTGCTTCTAAAAAGCGTTGTCTAAAGCAGAGGCAGAATATGTGGCAGCTACAGTAGCAACATGTCAAGCAGTTTGGATGAGAAGAATGTTAAGGAGCTTAGGCCAAGAGCAGGCAAAAGGAACGATGATTTTTTGTGACAATAGCTCAGCTATTGCATTATCCAAGAATTCGGTGTTTCATAAGAGAACGAAACACATTGACACAAGGTTTCATTACATCAGGGAATTGGTAAGCAATGGAGAAATTGTTTTAAAACATTGCAGGACTCAAGAGCAGATTGCAGACATTCTGACCAAGCCATTGGAACAGAAAAGTTTCGAATTTTTGAGGAAATGTTTGGGTATGACTGATAACCCAGCAGTTGAAATTAAAGGGGAGTGTTGAAATATAACTTCAATTGCAGCTCCATTAAACGGCGACCGTAAAACCATTTCAGGAAAATCGCGAGGCTTATCGCACTGCTTTTCATGAGTAAGTGGTATTCTCTCAAACGCCCCCATTACTGTACACCTTTTGACGCGTGTCCATAGTAATTTTTCCAAAACCACTTTTTATCGGGACGTAACGTTCGATTGGATTGGGCAAGCGATAACCATTAAAGTGAAGACTGTCCACCGTCTGATTAAGTCAAAGTTGATATACAGGCCTGCAACAAGGATTTACGTGAAGTTTTGGGTTTGACCGCCGTTTGTTTCAGTGAAGAAATTAATGGTATTTACTCTTGTTCGTAGATTGTAGGTAAATGTTTTTAATTTTATTATTTGTTTAAGTCACTGAAGTATGGGCATAGCTAATAGTATTTTAATTATATTGTTTTTAATTATTCATGGGAGTATGATAGGTAAAAGCGTGAAAGTATATGTGTAAGTTTTTTTTGTTAAGAAAATACAAGGGGAGCATGTAATGAAGAAAAGGGAACCACGCATCAGTGCGAATAAAGAAATATTTCACACAACAGTGAAAAGGGTAATGTATGTTTTTTGTTGGTGAATATGTAATGAAAATTACACAGCAGTGTAAAAAAAATATGTATGCAGAGAGTTTGTAATATAGCAGCGTGAAGTTTTTTTTTGGTGGATGTTCTTTGAAAGAAAAAATTGAAACTCGCAGCAGAGCATATGTAAGGGGTTTATTTTACAGCAGTAAATCCATGTAATTTTTTATTTTACAGCAGTAAATGTAAAAGGAAATTTTTACACACAGTAATGTAAAATTTCTAAAAGAGACAAAGTAATTTTATTTTGAAGTTCTTGGTGAATCCCTCTGTTAAGAGGATGAAGTTTGTATCACACAGTTTATTAATGAATATAAAGTTTTTATGTGTGTGAAAAAATCTGAGCTTCTCCAGCAATCTATTTTAAGCTTCCCTGTGTTAAAGATCCTGTGGAAAAAATGAGTATTACTCTCTGTTCAGTGATTTTGTTTTGGAATTTACCAGAAAATTCCCAACAAATTTCAATATAATTCCAACTAAATTTCAATGTAAATTTTCGGGAAAAAAAGTGGTAACTCTATCAATATCAAAATAATTCCAACCATATTTATAACTAAAATTTACACCAAATATCTCACGCTCATTTATTGTGTATTCTAGAATCATAACATTAGGAACATTTGTAGATACTGGTTGGCTCATTCGTTGTGCATTCTAAAACCATAACATTATAAAAGTTTATAGATCATAGATTTCCCAAGATATTTAGGTAAATTTTGATGTGAACCTAACCTATTTATTGGCCATATTCCATTATCACCATATACAAGTCTCTAGGCATCTCTCCGCAACGCCCAATCCCAACATCCTAGATTGTTTATATAGACGTTTTTCAAATCATTAATAAGATAGAATATGCCCATAGAATAAGGCCATCGGCAACAACTTTTCCTATGACTTCTTTCCGCTTTTGCTTCGTTACTCATACACCTCTTACGGAACAACAGTAAAAAAATTAAAACCCTAAAGTATTCACATGTGAGCCATGGTCCCTATCAAACAAACCCTCCAGTAACAGACAAAACCACTTGTGTTTTTATTACCGTTCTCCTCCTTTTACACGAATTTCACATGCAAAGATTCCGAACTATGTAATTCGTGAAGAGATTTCAGAGAAAGTTGCTAAGTAATGAGGCTGATATTTATCGAGTTTCTGGCCTTCTCTCGATTATAAATAGCCCTCATCACAAACTCCTTTTCGGCAACATAGGCCACGTTCAGGAGTTTCTCTTTTGCTTCATGTGCATCCCGAAAGTAACCAAGAGATGTTGATTTTGTTTTCGTGAGGCTCACCTTATTTCATAACAGTTTTTCGCCATGAACGTGCAAAGAAAATGCGTCGAAATCCGCCATGTTCTGAAACTGAAGCAGGTCATGAGAAAATGAAGGAAGCTTGCCAGCATCCGCAAAGCGGTTCAGGCTCTGGCTGGGAAGCTGCTTTTCTCGCGGTCGTGCAAAGTGGCTGATGTGTCGGGCGAACACAGGTCAGTGTGGCTGGGTTGAACAACTCGAGAAACGGGCATCGTCGCTCGCTGTTAGCCATCCCGCTGGACGTGCCGTTGAGACACGTGGCAGTGTACGTCGGGCAGAATTGCAATAAGCGATTTGTTATCAAGGTAGCGTACCTGAACTAGCCAGTGTTTAGGGCACTGCTCGAGCAGGCCGAAGAGGAATTTGTCTACACACAGCGTAGCAGACTTGTGATTCCCTGCGACGAGTTCTTGTTCGAGTACATTCTATGACTCTTCAGCAGAAATGGCCTCGCCTTCATGAGGCATCTCGACTTGGAGGTAGTTAAGAGCGGTTTCTGTAACGAATGGAATTGTTCGTCTCAGGTGAATGGAATATCGTTTGGCATGGTATCAGGGCCTCTTCTTCATCCCTTCGCACAGAAATCAATTGGCTGATACAGCTTCCGGGTGTGTAACATTAAGACCTGAGAAATGGGCACTTTTGACTGATAAGTAATTCAATTTGATACTGCTCCTGCTATATGAATTCGATAGCCAATTATATAGAGGAAGAAGGGGCAGTCATTTGGAAACACCTGCACTTGTTGCAGGCCCTCCAAAGGTAGCTTGCAGTAACCTTGAGAAAAGGCATGTCGTGTGTTCAGTTGTTCGGCTGTAACTAATTCATTTTTCTTCTACTATATAGATAATTATATAGCGCATGAAAGGGCATTCCACTGGAGGAACCGCTAGAGGAACCCCCACTGTAATGATAACTTGCATGAACATTAGGCAAAGGCACGCCGTGTCACACACCCAATTCTTTTTTCGTGAATTGGAAAGGGTGTGGATCACCTAAGTAGTTAACATATTCCATTGTTAAGTTACTTTGCCTAACATTCATCATATTTCATTAACAATATTAATGTGTGGAATTCATTAACATTATAACATCATCATAACATCCATAAAACAGCAGAGAGTACACCATTCATATGCAATAATAATTTTTTATTATGAATTTGAAGAATTTACAAATGACCAGGAGCAAAGCTCCACCGACATTTTACCTGTGTCGGGCACCCACCTCGTGCACGCCTTGCATGGTGGTCGCACCCCCACACTTCACCGTTCAACCCACAAGTCTATTTCCCGAGTCAGGTGAGCGCGCCCTTGTGCGGCCTTCACCCAAGACTCCTCAACCGAGCTCGTGTTAACCAATGGGTGGGCGCCTTCGTGCAGCCCTCTACCTGCACACACAACCGACGGGCAGGCGCCCACATGCACCCTCAACCCATGTTTACATCCGAACGATGGGCGGGCGCCTTCATGCACCCTCCACCCACACTACCCGTTCACCAACCGCGTGCCAAGCTTGTGCCTGCCTGCCCGACCAGCAGTGCATCAACCTGTAGCTCTACGCCTTAACCACTACGGCTACCTCACATCCCTCGCACTTTGTATGATGAGCGGTGATCGAATGTGATGATTTCGCCAAGTCTCGCCCTCCAATATATATGGTGGGCAGCAGGGGTTGTGCCACCCGGCCAACCCTCTGTTTCAACCTCCAACTGACTCGCTCGTTTGCAAAATTTGCCTGAAGTGTATGTTGGCCCGCCAATCACACAGGACCGCCCCACCTCAACTCACCTATTTTCCAACATCGCCCGGTCTGCCCACGGTCCAAGTCTCCAACTTGCCCACGTATAAGTGAGGAAACCAACTCGTCCACATGTTATGTCTCGCCCTCGGTCACCTTTCTAACTCGCGCGTTCACTACTTCGGTTGGTGGGTGGGCGCGCCCGAGCGACTCGCCAGCCGCAGGGCATTACATTCTCCCCCACCCGAACGCATTGTCGTCCCCAACAATCCAGCTCTCTGCAACAGCTTCCTGTCATACTTCGCAATCTTCCGCTTCCATCTCCACACTGAGTCCTTCGTTTCCTAGCTATCTTCCTTCGATGAATTCTTCCATCTGACAAGAAATTCCCATCTCATGTGGCAACCAAGTCCTGTAGTTCGGAAAATAAGAATCTTGTCCAACTCTAGGTTCGACTTGTCCACAATCATGGCTAGTCCCCTTAGTGGTTCCACCCTCTCTGGATGATCAGCAACAAGTCTACATCTCTTCAACTGACTCATATGAAAAACCGGATGCTTCATGTGCATATGGCGTGGAAGCCCCAGCTCGTAAGCAACTTCCCCCACTCCCTTTTTCACCTAGAATGGTCCCTCATACTTCCGCGTCAGTTTGCTAGCAGTCCCCTTAGGTGGCTGAAAATGATCTCCAGTAATCCTGAGAAACACCATATCTCCTACAATGAAGTGTACATCTGATCTTCCTCTATCTGCCCATTTATTCATTCTCCTAGCAACTTCGTGCAAGCGCAACTGTGCCAGCTCCAAGGTCTCATCCCAAGCCTTTATGAAATTCTTCGCATGAGGACTCCTCAACAAACCTCCTGTCACTACGTTATGTGGTGTGACTGGCATCTGTCCATTCACCAACTTAAATGGACTGTACCCCATCGCAGAACTCTTTTGAATATTGTAGCTGAACTGAGCAATATCTAAGAGTTCAGGCCAATTCTTCTGATCAGCTGTCACATAATGTCTCAAGTAATCCTCCAACAATGTGTTGATCCTCTCAGTCTGTCCATCTGTCTACAGATGGTAACTCGAACTCATCAACAACTCTGTCCCGACTAATTTGAACAATGTGGTCCAAAACCTGCTTGTAAATCGTGGATCTCGGTCTGACACGATGCTTAATGGCATCCCCCAATACTTCACTATGTTCTTGAAGAACAACTCCGCAGTCTGCTTGGATCCACAAGGCATCTTTGTTGGAACAAAGACAACATACTTGGAAAAATGATCAACCACGACCATATCCCATTATACCCCTGAACCTGTGGCAACTGAGTGATGAATTCCATCGAGACACTCATCCATGGTCTCTTAGGAATCAGTAAAGGTTGAAACAGACCTCCTTGCCTCTGAGTATCTGATTTGTCCTTCTAATAAATGATACACGTATGTACATACTCCTCTACATCCTCCTGCATCTTCTCCCAAAAGAATCCTCTCTCCAACAATGCCAAAGAGCGACGTTGCACTGGGTGGCCAGCTCACGGTGAGTCGTCACACTCCTTCAAAAGGTGCCTCCTGAGTCCAGATGACTTTGGAACATAGAGTTGGTTTCCAAAGAACAAGAACTCATCTCGGAGAAAGAACTTTCATGTCTTCCCCTCCTTTATCTGCTTCACTATATTCTGCGCCTGAGTATCAGTCTCAACACTTTCCTTGAGCTTATTCTGCATCTCTTCCGACATTTGAACTCGACTCCTACTCCTTGCTGCCTAGTCTTCTCCTTCAAATGCTGCAAGTTGTCCCTTCCTGCTAAGGGCATCTACTACCGCATTGTGTCTCCCCGGTCTATACTAGATAGTCATGTTGAACTCTGCCAAGAAGTCCTGCCAATGAGCTTGCTTCGCAGAAAGCTTTGGTTGTGATGCAAAATAACTTGTTGCAACATTGTCTGTCTTGATAACAAACGGCTTCCCAATCAGGTAATGCCTCCACACATGAAGACAGTGAATGATTGCAGTCATCTCCTTCTCATGTACCAGATACCTCCGTTCTCTATCCTGCAACTTCCAACTCTCGTACGCCACCAGATGCCCATCCTACATAAGAATGCCTCCTATGGAAAAATCTAAAGCATATGTGTGCACCTGAAACGGTCTCTCGAAGTCCAACAACTTTATTATTGGTGCTGTAACCATCCTCTTGTTAAAGTCATCAAATGCCGCTTGACATTTATCCGTCCAACTCCACCTCTTGTCTTTCTTCAATAGGTCTCTTAATGATGATGTTACCTTGGAGTACCCCTCTACAAACTTCCGTTGGTAGTTGGTCATGCCCAAAAACACCCTCATCTCATGGACATTCTTCAGTTCAACCCAATCCTCGATCGCCTTCACTCTGCTCGGCTCCATCCGTATGTACCCTTGACAAACTATATGCCCAAGGAACGGAATCTCGGTCTGAGTGAACACACACTTATACTTCTTCAAGTACAATTGATTTGTCTTCAGTGCCTCGAACACCATCGCTAAGTGTTTCTTATGATCCTTCATGTTGTCACTGTACACCACTATATCGTCCAAGTATGCTACTACGAACGAATCCAAGTATGGTCGTAGAACATCATTCATCAAAGTGGAAAATGTAGCAGGAGCATTGCACAACCTAAATGGCATAACAAGGAATTCAAAGCTACCATACCTTGTTACTATCATGGTCTTCTTCTTGTCTCCTTCAACTATCCGACCTGATAATATCCATGCCTCAAGTCCAACTTGGAAAAAACTCGGGCTTTCGCAAGCTTGTCAAAGCAATCAATAGCTAATGGCAAAGGAAACCTGTTCCTTACCGTCTTCTTGTTCAATGCACGGTAATCACAACACATTCGTAGCTCATTCGAATCCTTCTTCCATTGGAACAATACTGGAGCTCCATAGGGGGACCTTGAAGGTCTCATGAAACCTGCATCAACTAACTCCTTTAACTGTCGTTTCAATTCGTCCAACTTAGGTCCTGACAACCGGTAAGGTTCTTTAGCCAGAGGTTGCTTTCCTGGCTCAAGCTCAATGCTATGGTCCACTGCACGCCTTGGTGGAAGATTCCTTGGTAGCTCATCAAGCATCAAATCTGCATATTTGGTTAATACCTTAGAAATATCGGCTAGAACAGGTATCCCCACTCCATCACCTTCAACTCCCTTGAACATCACCGCATATGTCTCCATATATGACTCCTTCAGAGCCTTCTCCAAACTTAGTGTAGAAACATGCTGCACCTCGACTTGCCTTCTTTGCCTATGAGTGGGAAAAGTCCAAGTTTGTGACTATCCAACTAGCACCACCTCATCACAGAAGGGGACAACAATTGCCTTTTTTCCCTTCAAGAAATCTTGCCCCAATATCATATCGAAGTCATTCATCTCCATCACTGTGAAGTCCAACTGACCCTTCCAGTCTTTTATCTGCATAGGCACTTCGTGTGCCAAACCCACCACTTTAGCTCTAGAGTTCACCACCTTGACTTCCACATTCGATGGGAAGATCATCAGTCCAACCTCTTTTTCCAACCGTGTCGTCATGAAGTTATGAGTGGCCCCTGTGTCCACCAGAGCTTGAATGGTCTTGCCATGAACCATCAAGTCCACGAAACCCAGACTATTAATCCATGATTTCTCCATAACTTTTCCCTGCATACATGTCTATTCTTCGCATCCTGCTCCGATACCATCTATCACGCCCCCAATTCTTTTTTCGTTAATTGGCAAGGGTGTGGCACCGCCTAAGTAGTTAACATGTTCCATTGTTAAGTTACTTTGAGAACTATGCCTAATAATCATCTTTCATTAACAACATTAACGTGCGAAATCCATTAACATTATAACATCATTGTAACATTCATAAAATAGCAGAGAGTACACCATTCATATGCAATAATAATCTTTTATTATGAGTTTGAAGAATTTACAAATGACCGGGAGTGAAGCTCCACCGATGTTTTACCCATGTCAGGAGCCCACCTCATGCACGCCTTGTGTTATCACAAAACCTAGCCCTGATAGGTTGCTGACCAGGAAGACCTTGTGTAACTCTTTCAGACCTACTTTTGGTTGAGGCTTAGCCTCCTCAACCTGAGAGGGCTCTCTCACAAAATTAAAGATTTTGATAATGAATAAGATGGCTAACTCTTCGAAACAAATGAACAAGTGTAAAAGGTTGAAACATAATTAGAAAATATTCATTGGGCTTATGGAGTCAAACATGCTTCAGTATTGACAATAATGTTAGCTTTACATAGAAGTCAGGGCATAAGAATTCAACATATGGAGAATATATCAGAAAAATATAGGACCACACAGTTTATAAATGTATGAAGGAAGTTAGAGCACAATCAGTGATTTCTAAGTAATCACACATTCATACCACTGTAGATAATGAGAGGAGGACAACACAAGACATTTTGAACATTGAATTCCTTCTGATTCCTGAGAAGCAAAGCCAAGTATTGTATTACTGAAAACATAGTATTACACAAAGCACAATATGAGAGTTTCTCTGAAAAATCTTCAACCTTTTTACATTAGCTATTCTCCTATATATAGAGCTCTTTACATAACTGAGATTCCTCCTCCAGCATGAGGGGAATTCGAATTCTTCATATTATGACACCTATTGACACTTAAAACTAACCATTAAATGTAACTGACTGTTGACTGGCAGTGCTAGAGACCTAAAACAATTAGGAGTATAACTCCTCATCATGTTGGTAGTAGCATTTATTACAATCCAAACTCGTTCTCTGACAAATGGCCTTCTTCAGTTTAGCTTTGGTGGAGGTTTGAAACTACTTGCTAGCCCTTGATGCCTCGTCCATTTTTTGTTCCTGGAAATTAGGAAGCTGTTCCTGTTTTTCTGCTTTTGGTCTCCTCAAGGATCTTCGAAATCAATTATCCCTGTTGTTCTTCATAAAATTGCATTGGATTATCTTGTTTCCATACATTGCAGACTTTGCTCATATACACGTGGTAAAACAAAACTTCTTTAATGCTGCCTGAGCATTATGAATCAATACTGGCTATGAAATAATGACCATTTTCATAACATATAGCTTTGGAGTTCATGGATGTCCTTCCTTTACCTATTTTGCCCTTGCTGGATGTTTACACTTTGTAAATGATCCTTTTCAAAAATGCTTCTTCAAAAAGGTTTCCCTTTGTCTCTCAAAAATGGTCCATCAAGTCATAATATGCAGCTACAGCAGTTTCGTAGCGCGCTACGAAACTGCTGTGTAATTTCAAAAACACAGTTTTAAGACCAAAATTTAACTTTTTTGAGTCTTTCTTTTTCTTGAAATGGCTTCTCCATCTGTCATGAAGCTGTTCCAAAACTGAATATAATAGACACCATTCTTCAAGGAAAATTCAAAAGGTAATCTATCAAAATTTAAGACTTAGCCTTACTTGCTGTGTGATTTCTTTTAGCTAAGGATGTCCTTCACGCTGGCTTAGTTGCATCTTCAGATCTTCGATTTGCCTCTTCATAATTCTGGTTCCATCTCTCAGTTTTGTATTGACCCTTCTGATGTATCTTGCCTCCTTTATTGCAGGGACTGTCTAGGTGTAGTATTGAGCATGACAATTGACCACTTTGGGTATTGAGATTGTTTTATCTTCCCACAGAGCCTCCATTTTATTAAAATAAGCTTCCTTGATTGCATGTTTCCTTGAGATTTTTTTCAGTTTGGCAATTTCAAGATTTGTTAATTTCAATTTCTTTTCCAATTCTTCAAAACTACATTTCTCCTGTTGAGAGATAACTGCCTTACCTCTATTGTTTTTATGCAACTGCGATGATGTTTCTGATGAATCCATAGGTCTTTCATGAGATTTTGTTACCTCCCCTGTTTCGCTTGCTTCTGGCAGCACCTCCTGTATCTCTCTTGAACGCCTTGTCCTAGGTCTTCTTGGCTTAAAAACAAATTCAGAGACCTGATCATCAAATTCGAGCTTTTTAGAGGTTTTGGCCCTTTTGGTTTTTCCTTTACCTATTTCTATCAAGTCTGCTCGAACCAGAGGAGATTCTTCAATGTCAATGTCAATGTCAAAGAATTCAGACTTCCTTTTGAAACCGGGGTTGCCTCAGTAACCACTGTCTTGCCCTTCTCTTTAGCTAACTGGCTCCTGGTTACTCTTCTTCGGACTGTTTCCCCTGTGGATTGTTCTTGTACCCCTTCTTTGACCTGACCTTTCCCTTTTTGTGCCAGTTGGGGTGTATCTTGGATTACTAGTGGTCTTGTGGACTCCTTTACCCGCTTCCTAGCTTTCAGCTTCACGAATCTCCTGGATCTTGTTTCTGCACGATGACTAACTGTTGGTGGAGAAATATTTGTAGCCTGAGGACTAAGACTAGTTTCGTCCTTGAAGCCAGACATAAACATGAACATGGACCACTCCCTATCTATTTTCTGGAGCTCATGCAAAACGATTAACTTGACTAAGCCGTGATGAAACAACGAGGTCTCACAGGCTTCTTTCTTCAACTGAACCTTGTCACACATTTTGCCCAAGCTACGAAACAAATAGAAAGGTAAATCAAGAGATATCTTTCCAGTGAAATGAAGCAGAAGCTTGAAGTGATAAGAATACACCTTATGATACCTCCCTTCATAGGTGAAGTATCTTTGTATGCATGTAAGTAAATTGGCATATGAATCTTTGACAAAACTCCTGGGCACTGATTTGTTTAAATCTGAATCAATGAACTCTGGCTTCAAAAATTCCTTGCATGGAGTCATATCAAACTTGAAATTTTTAAACCACCTCTCCTGTCCCCTTGGAATTTCAGTGACTACAGATATAACCTCTGGAGAGATGGGTAATTCGAGCACCCCAACTTTGGAATTCAATCCTATGAAATTCAAAGTGAATTCCCTGGTGACTTGCATATGGCCTCCTTGAAGTTTCTCACAAAATCTCCAACAGCCAACCTGTTTGAAGGCTCGTTCAACTTCATTGTTATTTAGGATAATATCTAAGCCTTTAGGTTTGTTCCTCAGACACCTGCTTGAGCTATGATCTTTCCTTTCTGTAGACTCCTCCATGGAATTCCTGCAAAGTGACAATTAAAGAAGCTTGCACCGTCTTAATCTCAAACATTGGCTCGCTTGAAATGGATAAGTTGCCTCGCTTTATTTTCAAAGAATCTAATTGAACACCTGCCAATTTGCTCCTCACACATGAACTCAAACATAATCATAACTGTGAAACTCGGCTTCTTTTCGAAACTTGCAACCTGTGCGTACCAAGACACCTAACGACCCTAATGATGAGAATAAGTGGTTGAATGTGATAGGCAAAGTGTATGGGCTGACAACTGATGATGTAAAAATAAAATATTTTGATAGATTTGACAGTTGGATGAGATTTGCTATGGATCTGCACGAATCCCCGATTTCGTAGCGCAGCCAGTGCAAATTCTAGGTTTTGCGCTACGAAAACACCTAGACTGGGTTTTGTGCTATGAAAACTCCTAGACAGTTTCGTAGCGCATAAGAACTTTGAAACAAGATTGACATATGGAACTTATGTGTGTTGTGGGACCAGTGATGGGCGAGAATGGAGTGTTAACCTTCTTTAACCATACCAACAAGACTCTTTTCTAGAACTTAGACACTAAAGCAACCATGAAAAAACTAGACCAGGACTAACACTAAACCTTTGCAATAAAATCGATGTTCAGAATTTAGAAATTGTTTCTTGAGTGATAACACCTTGAACGGTGGTCACACCCCCACACTTCACCGGTCAACCCACAAGTCTCTTGCCCAAGTCGGGTGAGCATGCCCTCATGCAACCTTCACCCAAGACTCCTCCACCAAGCTCATGTCAATTGGTGGGCAGGCACCTTCATGCAGCCCTCCATCCACACACACAACCGATGGGCAGGCACCCACACGCACCCTCCACCCGTTTTTACCTCCGAACGATGGGTAGGCACTTTCATTCACCCTCCACCCACACTACCCGTTCCCCAACCATGTGCCGAGCTTGTGCCTACCTGCCTGACCAGCGAGTGCATCAACCTGCAGCTCTGTGCCTTAACCGCTGCAGCTACCTCACATCTGTCACACTTCGTATGATGAGCGGTGATCGAATGTGATGATTTCGCCAAGTCTCGCCCTCCAATATATATGGTGGGTAGCGGGGGTTGTGCCACCCGGCCGACCCTCTGTTTCAACCTCCAACCAACTCACCCATTTGCAAAACTCGGCCGAAGTGGAGGTCGGCCCACCCATCACATGGGACTGCCCCACCTCAACTCGCCTATTTGCCAACATCGCCCGGTCGGCCCACAGTGCAGGTATCCAACTCACCCGCGTATAAGTGAGGTAACCAACTCGTCCACATTTTATGTCTCGCCCTGGGTCCCCTTTCTAACTCACGCGTTCACTACTTCGGTTGGTGGGTGGGCGCACCCGGGTGACTCGCCAGCTGGAGGGAATTACATGCCGGGTGCTCAGTTGTTCCGCTACAAAATGCTGTAGTAGTTCATCGACAGTTGCGAAGAGAGGTTGTATCAAATGTCACCAAATGAAAAGGTACCATAAGTATGCATTCCTACCCATAAGGTTATGTTTTAGGTAGCGAATACTCTTCAATCCACCAATGTTAGCTTCTACAAACCTCGAAAACCCATTTGAAGATTTCGTCTAGCAACTTCATTTGTTGATTCGGGAAAACCCATTTGAAGACTTTGTCTAGCAACTTAAGTTGCTAATTCTGGAAGGGAATCGAGTATCCGCATAATTGCAGGATTTTAAATGCTTTCTTAATTTAAAAAATATCTTACTGTAAATATAACATGCTCTGTATTTTCTGTGTGATTGCGTGGTAACTAATAGAAATTGTTCCATTGCATCTAAGTAATGAGGATATGGTCTTAGATTTCTATTGTTTGGTGTATGCATTATCTTTTCACCCTGTTGAAGAAATATTAGCTGTGTTAGACAACACTTTTTTTCCATTATGAATTTGCAAACTTGCATGTCGTATTTCGAAGTATCCTTCTTTATAAAAAGGTTTTGAGATTCAAAGTCACAACGCTGTACAACTTTCGCGGTATTCGTTTTTATCCCAAAATTTCCATGTATCCTTTTTAGCAAGAGAGATGAAAATCTACTTTCACAACGAGTGATGGGAATTTACACTCCCAAATGCTTTGATGTGACTCACGGTTAATGAACACAAGTTGTGGTGGTATGTAACCCCTCTCGGTAAAAACCATAAATGTTTTGTTTTACCATAAATGATTGGGTAAATTGTAGTCCAGATGAAGTCTTAGGTAAATGGCATTGAATTTAATTTTGTAAATATTATAAGTCATGGACAATAATAAATGGGAATGGTGTTAAAAGAGAATTTCTTCTTTCAGGAAGCTATAATATAGTCACAAGGCATTTATTCCTCTCCCTCGAGATAAATAATCTCAGTTGAGATAAGGAAGCCAAGAGGGGAGAGGGAAGAAAACTTGAGGCAACCTTGAAGACATTGTTGTAAGAAGCATGACCCTATCAAGTATGGATTCTTGAGCTAGTTGGGCAGTGCAATCCAAAATGAGATCTATGTGCTAAGATTAGCCCTAAAATTGGACATGTTATGATCACTCATCAACTAACTATCTAGAGATGAAACTGGCTCGGGGGAGAAATGAATTGGTTGTCACTCCTATCCTTGTGATTTTGTGGCACGAGAATAAAGACAAAGATAAGCGCTGATAAGTACCTATTTAATATTTATGATGAATTATTTTCTATTTTTTTAATATCCATTGTGATAAGATTTGTTCATTTCATGCATATAAAAATGTATTGTAAGTTACTGTATAAATAATGTAAGTTTATTTGTGCATGTACATATTTTTGTAAGTTCCTGTATAAAAAATGTAATTTTATTGTATAAAGAATTGGTGAAGCAGGCTTAACAGTAGACGTCCTGACTTCGGTTTGGAAGATGAATGTAATTCAAGGAAATTCTGCTAGCACGAAATAACAGAGTCAATAAGAGAAGAATTATAAAAATATAATTATTTAAATAGGTACAACATTACACACAATCTATGTGTATGTTGTAACTGCTGGAGTTGATCTACTCCGTGGCATTTTATAAACAAAACTATAATTGTACAAATAATTGGAGAAATTCTGAATAAACTCTATGTCTATTATTACTCGATAATCGAAGGACTAAATCTAATATATGTAGTGGGAGAGAGTACTTTGTAGTATTTAGAATGTTAACTGAATTGTTTGATGTTAGAATGACTCTGTGTTCCTAAATAAACATCAGAATCTACATTGATTCTTCTATATTCAGGACTGCAACAAAATACTAAGATAGTGATGAAGTGAGAATGTAAACTTTCTTCAAAACAAAAATCCTCATAGATTAGCCAAGAATAAGGGCTGCATGTATGCACCAGACTTGAGATTCTAGCTGCAGGGTGGGATTGTGACTAGAAATTAAATTAAATGCGAGATCCATCTCGAGTTATTGATATATATTCTTACTTCAAACAAGAATCCCCAAACGTGCATATGTCGCAAACATGGTTTCCAACCTTTCCATAGTTCAAATGGAATTTTAAGAATATCCTTGGTTGGAACTCGGTTTAATGTATACACTGTCGTCTTAAGTGCTTCGGTCCACAAGGATTTAGGAATATTGGAGCTGCTAAGCATACTCCACACCATGTCCAATAATGTTCAGTTTCTTCTTTCTGCTACACCATTTTGGTCGGGTGAACCAGGCATGGTGTATTAGGCAACAATCCCATGCTCTTGAAGAAATTTTGAAAATGGCCTAGGTGCTTATCTATCTTTTGTATATCTACTGTAATATTCTCCACATCTATCTGATCTCATAATCTTAATTTGCTTTCTGCATTGCTTCTCTACTTTAGCCTTAAAGATCTTAAAGGAATCTAATGCTTCGTTCTTTTTATGAAGCATGTAGAGATACATATATCGTGAGTAATCATCTATAAAAGAGATGAAGTATCTTTGACCATGTGAGTCCATGTCTGGACTACATATATCAATATGTATGATCTCTAATATGTATGAACTCCTATTGACACCTTTCTTTGACTTGTTGGTCTACTTTCCCTTTATGCAGTCCACACAAGTCTCAAAATATTAAAATCTAGAGTATTAAGTATCCCGTCATTTACTAATTTTTTAATTCTTTCTATGGAGATATGACCTAATCTTCGGTGCCATAATTTAGAGGAATCTTCATTAATAACACATCTTTTAGTGCCAGTGTGAACATGCATTGAATCATAAGTGACATTGTTTTGTAAATTAATGCAGTAAAGACCATTAGACAAAATACCATTCCCAACACAATCAGATTTATAAAATAAACTGAAGGATGTTTCTGAAAAGTTAAAGGAATATCCAAAAGGTACAAGCCTTGAAACTGAAATCAAGTTTCTAGAAAAACTTGGAACATAAAAGGTCTTTTCTAATTCTAAAACAAAGCCACTACTTAAAGTTAAATAGCATGTTCCTATAGCTTCCACATGCGAGCCCATCTTGTTTCCTGATAAGATGCTTTGCTCACTTCCCACTGGCTTCCTTAGGTTTTGCAAACCCTGCAAGGAATTTGAAATGTGAATTTTTGATCCAGAACCAATCCACCAGGTGTTAATATTGACATTAACCATATTAGATTCATAACAAACAAACGAGATTGGATTACCTTGGTCCGCAAGCCATTTCTGAAAGTTGGTGCATTCCTTCTTCATATCTCCCTTCTGTTTACAGAAGAAACACTTGGAATCCTTCTTGATATCGACTTCGGGAGGTACTTTACCTTTCCCTTTTTGATTGGCTTGATATTTGCCCTTTCCACACGTTGCCAGCATTGCACTTTCTCCTAGTTCCATCACCAGTCTCCCTTCCTCTTGAACACACATTGTCATGAGTTCATTAATTGACTATTCATCCTTATGTGTGTTGTATGAGATTTTGAAGGGTCCATATTGGTGTGGAAGGGTGTTCAGGATGTAGTGCACCAGGAAGGACTCTGATATTTCAACCTCGAGTTTCTTCAATTGAGCCACAGTGTCCCTCATTTGCATGATGTGCTCGCCTACACATTTCACACTGGTGAGCCTTATGGATGAGAACTTCATGATTAGGGTGCTTGATAGTGCCTTGTTTGAAGTGACAAATTGATCATCAATGGATTTCAACAATTCTTGGACCTTTTCATGTTGATCAACGGAACGATGAATACCAGCTGAAATTTTAGTCTGAATGAGCATCATGCTTAGGCGATTAGATCGTTCCCATCGTTCATAAAGCGTGATGTCTGCTGCAGTGCTAGTATTAGTGAGTGTCGGTGGTTCATATTTCCTAATAGCATAGTCTATGTCCATCCACCCCAAATGAAGGAGAGCTCTCTCCTTCCAGACCTTATAATTATCTCCCTTAAGTTTAGGGATATGACAATGAATTTTAGAGAAATTTGCAGGTTGTACAACTGCATAAAATTAATGATCACATGCTTATGTTAAATTTGAGGCCTAAAAAATAAAATTTCATGCTTTACCAATGTAAACCATGTTTAAAATTGAATATAATGACATAAAAATTGTCTGCGGACTAAATTTTCAATTCAAGCAGATTCAATTATTCTTTATAATAGAATTTATCAAATTATTCACTTAATCCATAATTCGAAAGGGTATATTGTGATTATAGTTTGATATAAATTCTATCTTAGATTTGAACTTTATCATAAAACTACAAATTCATAATTCTTGTGCGTAAGTTATGAATAATTTGATATTTTATACTAATTAATTATATAAATATAATAAAAATTCTTGTGGGATAAAATTTATTATATTTAGTATAAGTAATTACAATTAATGTATAAATATTCTTTATGTGATCCTAATCAATCATAATATATAATACTTTTTTAATTAGAGATGTTGTGGCTATTCTCTAATCAATTAAAAATTATATGGATCACTAGACATTTTTTTTTTAATTTCTTTTATGCATAAAAATTAGCTTGATATGAGAATAATGATAGTTTGCATAAATAAAACTATAATATTCATTCATAACATTCAACGATGGGTCTCATATACTCATCCAAAATAGCATGTTTTAATTAGAGCATAAATAATCAATTCATGCAAATTAAATACGAGCATAGTTAATAAATTTTGCACAACAATTATCCAAATTTCATATAATTAAACCAAATAAATATTATAAGCATAAAAATTGAGAAAAATTAGACATATTTCCAAATAAATGCCTTAATTCAGAAAATTCTCAAAATATGGCATTTAGCTAAATAGAGCATGTCTATAAACACCAAGGCAGAGATAAAAAATGCTCTGATACCAAATGTTAGCATAATAATGATTCTATAATGCGGAATTAACACTTAAAAGAATCATAAATTTTAATGCCCAAAAAATCATACCTCCGGCCATTGATGTTGCTCACACTCCGATCCTAGACTTGCCGAATCAATTCAACCTCTGCTCTAAGTTGTGCATTATGCAGAGTCTTGATTTCTCCAATGTTACTGCACTTGGGATGTCTCCTCTTTGACAAGAATATTTGCTTCAATTACTGAGTCAAAATGGGTAATTCCACAGTAAAAACAATGGGAGGAGCGTACCCAATCACATGAAGGTAAGAGACGGGGAAATACTAAAGGCCGAGGGCTAATATATGTAGTGAAACGTGAAAGAGAATATGATCGCGAAACCAGGTAGAATCGCGAGGGCTAATATATTAAAACGCGTGGAACCAGGTAGAATCGCTTCAAGAGCGTATTCAAACGATAAGAATTCCAATTGATAGGGAATTTGCTGGCCAGAAAAATGCTACACAAATCTCTCATACGTGTGGCACTTCCAAGCTCTACTCACTCTAGCTTGATGGTGTAAAACTGAAGGGGATTGAGTTAGTGAACTTGGGGACCAAACAGATGTATTTATAGCCAAGCTTCCATCAAGCTTGTGTTGGCTATGTGTCAAGTGTTCCAAAGATCATGGTAGAGAACTGCAGAGGGAGTAATGGACCACTCCAGAAACTCCCAACAAAAAATTAATTAACTGAAGATAGTTTCCATGATTGAAGGAAATAACTGCAGTTTATTACCAAATTATCGATGGTCGTTGACCATTGGGAGAAGGATCTTAACACCAAAAACAAAAGAAAAACATGTGCGTCGGAAAATGGGGGTTACGGTTTCATTTGCAAACCCTGCTCCTTCACCATGTTGACGATAATGCTAAAACTAAGTTATGTAATTGTTGACAAATTAGCCAACAAATTTTGTGTTCTAAGTTATTAGAATTAGGGCAACAAATTAATAGATGTAGTTAGTTATCATTCAGAAAATTATTAGGGGCAGTATATTAGACAGATAATGGATAATCAAATTAGAAATATTTTGACTATATAATATTGTATTTATTGCTCCTATGAATATATGAGATTCCAATGAGAGTTCAACTCATTGATTGAGAATCAAAATTCTCTTGTTTTTGTTCTTTAATTTTGTTTATGTTTTCATACGTATGAGTGCAGAGTAAGTGGTAAGAGTGGGAATGATACCTATTCTTTCCATAGCATCAAATCACCTTCATTGAAAGCTACAATGGTTTTTGAATTACATATGGCCTCATGAGAAATAGTGGCATCTAATTCCATTTCTGTGCACAATTTTAAATATTCATCCAAACAACCTTATATGCAATGTGCATTGGTCGTTGATTATTATTGTGCAAGCCACTTTAATTTCCACAATTCCCTTATTTAGTGTTTCCCTTAAAAGGCTTGTATGATTTTTTCACCTGACCTTTTTGGCATAGTAGATTGGTGACAGTTGGTCAAGTAGAGGGAGTTGGCAATATGGGGTTTTCCTTCATTTCAGTATAAAGGTTTTGATATTTATATTCTTAAAAGCTTGTATGATTCTTTCTGTTAGTGTCAGCCTTTGAAGCCTTCCATTAGTGATCAAATATGCTCTTACAAAGTGGTCTCAGGGTGTCAAAGTCAAATTTTGTCATTTCAATGAGTCTTCAAGTAAAATTTGGTTACTAGGTATTAGGTCTAGGGTTGTTTTCACTCCTTCCAAAGTCTTCCAAGTATTGGTCCATGTCACCATTCAGATTAGTGTACCATCATTCAAAGAGTTTTCATCATCATTTCAGGTTCCAATGGGTCATTTTACACCTTGTTCGTGCTTCAGTTGTACTTGGGTAAGCCTCATTTCCCTCTCCTAAGGTTTTGAAGGTAATTTTTCTTGGATGGTCAAATCATCAACAAAACTTGTATCCTTATGCTCATACACCTTCCCTTATCCTTAATATACCTTCTTAAATGCTTCCCATCACACATATCCCTCAAATTCATCATTTTCCCACAAACCCTAGTTTATTGCTACAATTTGATAATTTTCTAGGCTAGGTTTGTGTTTTGACCTTTTGGACCCCTTCCCCTCACTCAGTATTTGAAATTCCACTTTCCCCTAATTCCTAACATCCCCCCGTACTTCCTAAAATTTTCTCAAGAATTTAGAAGTCCCTTATCCCCTTCGTTTCCCTTCATTTCCACAAATCCCCTGTTCCACACATCGGGATAGGTTTTATTCAAATGTTGTTTTTGAGAAAGAGAAGATGAATTTGACAAAAGTGACAGAGATTTTTGTCCATCATTAACCCAAGAATAAAAACCTTTTTCAGTTTTTACATAGGTTTCATGGTGTGGGAGAAATGTCGAAAACATCATTGGCCTCAAGAGTATTGATGCACTTCTAGAGTGACCATTGGAAAATCACGATTTCACCTAGCTGGGATGTTCAAATGACTTTATCGATTATTTAAATGATATCTAGACAAAGAGAGCTTTCCAATGAGATATCATGAGCTTAATTTGGAGTTGAGGAAGACCTTCAAAAGTTGACTGCAACATCACTCTGCATTCAGGCAATCTCATTCTGCACATTTTGACTAGTCTTGGGAGATTTGACTTTTGTTAGAGAAAATGAGCTCCAAATTGAAAAATTCAAGATGTTTTGGAAAGTAGACTTGACAATATTTCCAACGAGCTATTGCACACCCAATTTGGACACCGGGAAGGCCTCCAAAACGGGTCTGCAAAATGGCGTTGCGCATTGGGAGCTTGGCACTGCGCATCAGGTAGTTTTCTCCTGTGTTAATTTACACTGGCGCTGCGCATCAGAGAGGCGTTGCACATTGGTGAGAAGGCGCTACACATTGGCTAGTAACACTTCAAAACCCTCAAACTTCACCTCTAATCACCATCATTGCTGCATTTCTCTTCCAATCAAGTAAGTAACCTCACTTTTGATCTCACATAGGGTTTTTATGCTATAATTGTGGTTTTAGCATATTAAAACTCAAAACCCTAGTTGTCTCCTACCAAATTTCTCACCATTTCTAGCTCTTGTCACTTGTCTTCATTTTCCCATTATCATTTGCCCTAAATCTACCCCTTGATCCCATTTTCCCTAAGAAACTAATCCCTTTATGAAACCCTAAGCTCATACATCAAAACCCTAGGTCCTCTATCCATCCCTCTCACTCCCCTACCTCACCTCATCACTATTGTTCCTTTCACAAATCTCTTCATACTCATCTTTTTCCCCCATCTATTATCCACCATTCACCATATCATCACCACATCATCCCATAGAGACAAGCATGGAAAGAGACAGTGACCCTGATTTTGAGGAGGACACCCTAAGTGACAGCGCTAGGGAAAGGAATTTGTAGCAGGTAGATAAAGGGAAAGGAAAGGTCCCAGGAGGAAAGCTTGATGATGATGTTGAGAGGGAGTTTTAGCTTGAGGAGCATGATGATGATGTGCCACCTCATCACACTCAGGTAATTGATGTTGAAAGCCTATCATTAGATCAAAGCATGCTTTTGAAAGAGAAAGAGGCTCATATTCACATGTCAAATGATAAGTTGGCTAGAGCTAGATATATTATCAATTACCTAGAGCATGAGAATAAGCAGTTAGAGGGTAAACAAAGCCAAATGGAGTTAGAGATGCTAAAATTTCAAAGGCAAAGCAACAAAGAGCATCCGGTTCCCTTGACTCCTATTGAACAAGAAGTGGAGCATGATAGAGAAATATGGCTTGAAAGAGTTAACATTCACCGTGAGGGGCTTCTAAAGAAAACAAATAGAGACAACAAGATGCTAAGGCATATGGCCCACCATTATTTGACCAGGAATAGAATATGCATCAAGAGGATCAAGCACCTTAAGGCAAGATTAAGGAGGGCCTTAAAAGGAAAAAAGAAGGATGAAAAGCTCAACATTTTGGCTGATGTTACTTTAGCCCAACAAAGTAACCCATGATGCAGCTTTGAGCCAAAATTGGGCAAATTTTGAAACAATTTTGTCATTTTCCAATTTTTAAATTAGGCAACACAGGAAATTCAGGCTGTGGCGCTGCGCATTGAATTGGTGCATCCTCTTGACAAATGGCTTATAGATTTGGATTTAGCATCAAAAAATAAGCAAACCTAGAAAGTTTCATCAATTTTGGAGAAGATCTGGGCCACCAAAAGGGCAATAAACACCCAAAAAATGCCCTCTCTGCCACTTTTTGGACACACAGGAACTAGCCTTGGGAGAATCCACTTTTGAGGGGGAAAATGACCTCCAAATCAGAAAATTCAAAGTGTTCCAAAAACTAGACAGGTAGGGCTCTCCAAAAGTAGCCTTGAAGTGGCACTGTGCATCAGGCAAATTTTGTCAATTTTGTCTAAAAGTCAAATTTCGCCTAGTCTCTTCAGCAGTTGACTTTTTCTTCTTTTCTTGGTAAATTTTGCATAGTAAATGATGTAATATGATGTAAATGTTGATGTAAAACACTTGATGGGGTAGATACATCAAAGAAAAGGTGATTTTAAGCTGAATGTATCAATTTGCTTAGTTTTAGAGGCAAGCTGTTCCACTACCTATTTTCTTGTTCCTAGTTTAGATGTTGTTGAAACAGTTCCTTGACTCATGGATTCGACCCCTGATGGATAGCTTAGATGGTTTTGAGGTCTATATGATGTCTTTTCTCAATCATTTGAAAAGGTTGGACTCTTTTGGAAGTGGTGCACTCATTGTATACTTGTATCAACAGTTTGGCAAGGAATAAAACCAGGTTTTGCAGCTATTTTTGTGGGATTCTTATGACATTGAGTTTATGTATTGTTTCTTCTTTGTAATGAGTTTTTCTTATGTTTTATATGTATCCAAATCTCTCTTTCTCTTCTAAACTAAATGAATCAAGGTGAATAGGAAAAATACACTAAGTTACACTGCTTTGTCTTGGGAATGCATTTGGTTTTCTATGTTTTCAACAGTTTGAAGAGGATTCATGGTTTCTGCATGCCCTCCTCAACTCCTCAACAGTCTTAAATCTACCATCTCATCCCATTTCTAGTACATAAACCCTTGTGTACCTCGCCCCACAGAACATGTCTACATCCCTGATTTGATTTCCTGGACCTAAGCTACCTGCTCCATTTGATCCAGCAACCAACCATCTAAAATCAACCAAAAACCCTAAAGCTACTATACTTAGCCTAAAATCTACATTAAATTCAGTCATCTCAAGCCCTAATTGCCAATATCCTAATTGAGATTGACATGGAGAGAGCCCTCTCCCGACCTAGCTACCAGGTTAAGCATGGTTTGATGTTACCCTAGACCTGCCTTCCTTTAGCTTGAGGTAGATCCAGGCTCTAACACTTTCACTTGACTTTTTTTTCATGGTAGACTACGAACAACTGATCAATTAGAGGGAGTTGGCAATCTCGATTTTTATTATAATTATAAGGAACCCCCAATCTTAACACCCTTGAATTATTTTTTTCTCTTTGCCTCCAATAAAGGCCTACTCAAACCTTTAGCCATAGTGAGGAAGAGCAACAGTGACAAGGGAAACTTTTGTCTTAGCCCCTTGCCATGCCTAAAGAAAGAAATCGTTGAATCATTTATCAAGACAAAAAAATAAAAAATAAAAAATGTGATAAGAAAACTTTTGCTTCAAGGATAAGAAAAACTTGATAGAGGGCCAGTGCTTCAACTTTGTTTTTTTGTGGATATGCCTAACCCTTGAGCATAATTATGTTCACAGTTGGGGTTTAAGATAACCCGCTCACCCCTTCCTCATGTACATCTCTAAAATATGTATAGGTATTGGAATATGCATTTTCAAAACTTTAGAACAAAAACTAATAGTGACAACTGGATGGTCAAGCTTAGATATTATAGATCCATGTTAGCACATACAATTTGGATAAGATTTGACACCGTTGAAACACTAACCTCCAAAAGTCAGGTCACTCATTTGAGCTAAATTTGAGACCTGATATCTATCTACCATCCATCTGACTATCAAATGTGAGAAACAATAGACCATTAAGTTTTGAAGGTTGTGATCTTGACCACTTAGAAGAAGAATAATCACCTTTGATGGTATTTTCATTTCAGACTCTTCCATCGGATTTTTAAATGTTTGATTCTGAAAAAGGTTTGGGATGTAGTTTTAATCTTGCATTTGAAGATAGATTTATTCAACTCAAATCGTTTTCTTTGAGTTAAATTCATTCAACACATTTTTTTAAAGGGTGCTAGCTCAATGGAAGAGAAACTATTTTGCAAGGAGGAGGTTGGTGGTTTGATTCCATCATGTCCTAACATGAATTAATCAGTGAAGAAACAAAAAGATTCATATTCTATATTTTGTTTCTAAATAGACTTTTTTATTGTCTCTAAAGAGACAATAATGGGGATTAAAGACATATTGTCTCTATAAAGACAATAATTGGGATTTAAGACATACTGTCTCTATAGAGACAATATATCTTTAATCATAGCTATTGTCTCTTGAAAGTAAATTGCCTTAACTTGTGTCAAAAAAGAAATTGGAAATTGTATTAAATATTGTCTTTAATAGGGTGTCTCAAATTATTGTCTTAAAAAATTGTCTCTATAAAAACAATATAGAACACAAGTATTATTGTCTCTCGAAAGACAAAAATGAATTGTCTCTCAAGAGACAATAATACTTGTGTTCGATATTGTCTTTATAGAGACAATCTTTTAAGACAATAATTTGAGACACCCTCTTAAAGCCAATATTTAAGACAATTTTCAATTTCATTTTTGTCTCAAGAAATTATCTTAAATATTGTCTTAAAACCCCTTTATATATAATAGTGTCGTCATTTATTTCAATGACATATTCTATCTAGTTTTGCTAATTAAAAAACTTATATATTAATTATTAATCATTATTTAAAAGGATTCGGATCACATGTATTTAATCAACATTAAATCTAACGATGGAATTTTTTTTTATATAATTTTGATAAATAAGAAGAAAAAAAAGAGAAAATAAGCTTTAATCCTCTTATTCTTCGAGAGAAAATATCCAAATTTGAACTGAGAATATATCTTTGGATATGGTCGTATATTCATGTAAATATATATAGGTTCGTGGTTATGCTGTGCTACGGAACATAATGTATTAGCTACTAAATCTACCAACGTAACATAATAAATATAGCTATTATTTAGTTAGATCAATATTATAATGTACGCATGAGATGATATGGATATCGATGTACCTTAGTTTAAACTACAACGTACAGTTTGATGCTTTTTCACTGTTAAAAGCATTTATCAACAATGTCTACTACCCAAAAGGAACGAGAATAGTTATATTTTATCCCTTTCGGTGAATGTCTACTATCCACATCAAAAATTTTCTACTGGTTCATACCTGTTCATCACAATAATAGATTGTTTTCTATACCATTCTAATGTATATTATTTCCTTCCATAAATAGTGGAGCAAAAATCTGACAATGTTCTCCGCTGAGTGAATGTTATCTGAATGTACCTGCAGATTTTCAATGGCCAATAATATTAGACCTTGCACTACGACTTAAGTTTAATTGGAAATTAATAAACACTCTTTCAAATATTTATTTAATCTGATAATCTACTTATAGATATAAGTAGATAAATGATTTAGCTATAAGCACCCTCTCAATTAATTAGAGAATCTACCTCGATAATATAATCAATTAGTTAAGAAAAATTATAAACATGATGTCAATATAGGAATCTAGTTTATTAGAAAATATCCCTCCACCAAAGTAAATCTAACTCTTAAATAATAAGACCATACTTGATGCTGGGGGATTTTCTCTCAACGATCATCTTTGCAAACCCCAAAATAGGTCTTCTGAATTTTACCAAGGGAGTTCATTCCCTTTATCTCACTCTTTAAATTATAATATTTTAAATGAGAAGACTTTTAATTATAATATTTTAAACCAAAAGAATTTGTATAGTTAGGATGTTATGCTAAGACATCCTTAAGGGGGTAAATGTTCAAAGTTCGTTAGGATAGGGTGGCTTTTTATTAATGGTTATGATAACATATAAAATGAGAAAGCATTTAAAGGAAAGTGTGAGACCAACAAAGCAATTTGTCGAGTGAATAAGTCATGTTGAAATTTTTATTTTAGATTTTGGTGGGTTAATTCAAACGGCAAAATTTTGAGCATATTGAGGGGAGATTAAGGAGAGCTTCAAGTAAAAGTTTCAAATCTTACTTGACTGTACTTTTAAATACATATTTTATGGAAGTAAGCATTTTTTATTAGTCCTAAAATTTGCTTCAAACAAGTCATCTTGGAATTTTTGCTATAATATTTCATGACATTATGTATTGTGCATTTTTGACAAGATGTAGGTGAGATCTTTGGACACTTTTCATCAAAATTTTAGGCATTACTTCACTGTACTTTTGGGTATATTCTCTATACAAATTAAGGTTTTTAATAGTCCTAAAATTTGTTTCAAATAGGTAAGCATGATTAGTTTTAAAGAATTCTGGAAACACATAGAAATACCTCAGATAAATTTTTCATATTTTGGTTCACTATACTTTCAGAGACATCCCCTGTGGAAGTGAGTGATTTTGAGTGATCTTGAAATTTGTTTCAACTAGGTTAACTTAGAATTTTTATGTAACTTGTTTTATCATACATTTCAAACCATGAATTTTTCATAGATCTTAGGAGAAATATAGAAGTACATAAAGGAAATTTATTACTTTTTCGCACTATAATTTTGGATATATTTCGTATGGAACCGATGATTTTTGAATGGTCTAAAATCGATTTCAAATAGATGAGCATGTCATTTATTCTATAACTAGTTTTTCAAGACATTTTAGACTATGAAGATTTTAGAAATGTAAGGAGACTTTAAAAAGTTCCTCAAGTAAAATTTTTAAGGTCATATTCCAAAATTTTATGTGTGGCATGTTGTATAAGTTCATTCTCCAAAAGAGGGAAAGAAAACAAGCTTACAGGAAGTTACTAAAAATTACATTTGGAAGCTCAAATTTTAGATAGACAAATGAAGGTAGAAAGAGTGAGTAGACCCAATTAAGGAATAAGTAACAAGTAGTCCTAGTGAATATAGAAGTAGAAAGAAGGCTCAATGAAGGTTATGTGAATGCTATCATATTTTGAAGAATTTATATGCACTACGGAAGACTTCTAATGAGGGTTTTTACTCAAGCATTGGGATTGGTATCTCTTGTTAAGTTGGTATCTGGCATTGGTAATTGGTGCATACTAATATTTGAAGTGGTGGGGATTGGTGTCTCTAACAGGTTGGTCCCTACAAATATTTGTAATAGTCTGAATTGGTACCTCTAGAAGATTGATGCCTACATGTATTTTTAGTATTGAGGATGATTGTCTGTAGTAGAATGGTGTTTATAAATATTTGTAGGATTAGATTGGCGCCTATAGGGATTGGTTTGTACACGAGGTTGGTGCCTACAAAGAATTGTAAAAATATTTTTAGAGTTTTCTCTCAAAAAGGGTTTCCACGTAATCTTTGTTCCATGTTATCCAGTTGATACATCTCATATGTTATTTTTCTCTTATTGTTCATGAAGCCTTAGATAACTAAAACTTATTTTATACTAATTCACCCCGCCACTTAGCATAAGTGTGAGATCAAAAATTGGTATGGTAACATGTTCCTTCAGAAATAGTCTAAACATTAGAAGGTATAGCTGAGAAGTCCACATGGCTAATCAAGAATGTTCATTTTGGAGCAGAAGGATGTGAACACACCTAAGAGCTCTTGAGTTTGATATTCAGAAATAAAATATGATTAGCTATAAATCTCCAACAACTCCACCAATGGATAGAGATGGAAGGAGGGATAATGAAGATAATGTAAAGTCCATGAATGATATCCTATTTGATCTATAAGAATATGTGTTTGTCAAAGTGATGCATTTTAGATCAACAAAATATTTTTGGGACAAAATTCAAAATATCTATGAATTTAATGGCATGGTTATGAAGGAAAATCTCCAAACTATTGTAAGAAAATTGTAGAGTCTAAAAATGAAAGACAAATAAAATTTTCTAGCATATCTCCTTTATATGGGTGAAATTGTCAACACCATCAAAGGAATAGGAATTGGTGAACAAGTTAAATATTTAGTGATTGTAAACATGGTTTTAACTTCAATTCCATTAAGAATTTATGTCAGGGTATTTTATATTAAATAAATGAAGGAACTTGATGAGTTCAAAATAGATGAATTGCATGGGATTGTCATGGAATGTGAAATGAGGACCAAGAAGGAGATACCATTAGAATAAGAAGTATCACTCAAAGCTTTAAATAAGAGAGCAGAGGTCATGAAGCAAGCAACATCTTTAACCATGAATAAGATATAAACGAAGTATGTTTGGTAAGAAAAATAAAAAACACATATGGAAAATACAAAGTTAAGATTCCATATCTAAAGGATGAAATTAGTGATGATGAAGAAGACCATACTGTAATCAAACGACATAAACATCATCAACAAAAAATGGAGAACCATGAAAATAATAAAGTTCTTATAAGAAGAAGAAGATCCTCTACCTAAATGGAAGCAGGGACATGTCTAAATAAATTAGTAAGATTAGCTCTGATAGTGATTGAGAAGAAACTCTATGATAATCAAAACAAAGATTTGTGAAGAGATAGTAATCTAAACAAAGATTTGTGAATTCTCTGGGGCATCTTTTGGAAGAGTTTCCTCATTGTTAGTTTTTTCATCCATAAGTTCTCCATTTGCCCTGATGGAATTATCTTAAGTATATTTGGTTTTCCGTAAAATCATTATAACTTAACAAATTAACTAATCCATGATGGATTACTACTAAAAAAGGTTATTTAGATTTTCCAACTCTAAGTGCAGTGTCATGCAAAATAGATTTCAAGAAGAAGGGAATGTTTAGAGATACCTTATGTCTCAAATGTGCCATTATCTTAAGGTGGCCACCTCAAACCATGTTGAATCTTCCATCACAAGTAATATATATTTGAATTATTTCTACTAGCTCCTTCCATGGTTCTAATAACGAATTGGCATTGTATCCCTTCCCCTTCTTCACTAGTTTATCTCCTTCATCTAAAAATAATAGAGTTGTGTTTTGTAGTGAAGTGTGTGGTTCATAACACTTCTCTCCTTCCATCGTCAACCCTGTGACCTTAGCTATAGCCTCCTCATTCACTTCAACCTATAAACATTTTACCATCCTCATTCCATTATCCAAGTTTTGCATTAACTCCAACATTATTTCTCTGTCAAACCCCTAAATCATTCTAAAATAATAGATCCATATTACGTGCTTCAAAATGTTTTGTGCCTCATATGTGGCTCGTAGGTGGCTTATCTCATATCTAATAAATTGACCCCCCATTCTTACTGCTACAACTTACTCTGGTTGTTCAAAATTGGCCACAATTCTTCATAATACTAAACTTGAATTTTCTAGTTTCTCGCATTCATAATCGATTTTACGTAAAAACTCGCGAATAATTGCAAAAAATATGGGGAAGGTGACAGAAAATACTTACACATTATACCCCCACCCCCTTAATGACTCTAATGATCATCCTCGGTCAATGATCATGTCAGTCGTAATTGAAAGGAAGAGTTCAATAAATTAGTCATTTCAAATAATGCAAAGATAATGGTTATACCACTGTATCATTTGACACATGAGACAGTAATGAAGTCATCGCCAAAAACTCAGTGTTGAAACAAGAGATTAGTTTTTGAAAATATTCAAGGTTTGATTTAATTATTAATCCAATTTGATACCAGTGCATAGAAATAATGAAATGATAATGAATGAAGAGAAAAAAGTATATAAATCAATGTGGAAAGCATAGGAATGACCTTAAAATTTTGTACCCTATCAATGTTAGTATAGTAGAAATTCCCCTTCTGTTACAAAAAAATTATAATATATTCTAATTATATAAGAAATGTGTAACAACTTCTAAGGTTCTCACAATCCATGATGTTCTAGTGTATTTGAAATATCAAAACATTCTTCTTATAAGAAATTTAAAGCTATTCCCTAACAGTCAAAGTATGGAGTTCATTTTATTTAGCTTTAACTTATAGGAGTAATGATGATTGAATGTCATCAAAACTTCCCCAAGGTCAACAATGTTATGCTAACTATTATATATTTCCCTTTTACTAGGCATATCCCAACTTCCAATAGACCTATTAGCCCCATTGTCAGTAGGAATGTTCATTATCCTGATGGTTTACTTTCTTAAGCACATTATTTTACTTATCGGGTTGCATTTTTTAGCACATATTTCAACATAATCCCTTTTTCATAGCTATTTTAATGGTAGATAGGATGGAGCGCTTTAGGGAATAACATAAAACTTCCACATATTCATTAATTCCTTCATTGTTATTTTGAAAGTTTAATATAAAAACTTCATGGAAATGGGAAATGGGCCTCCATGGAAAGTTATGGCATTAATGATCATGTAATAAGGATTGATAAAAATTGATTAAAAAGTGATCCAAATCAAGGATGCATACATTATTATTATTATTGTTATCAAATTTTAAGGTCATGACCAAGCCAGACACCAAATTGGTGTATGAGACCCCCTTCTTTGTGGCACAAGGGACCCACCTTCGTGCAAGGATTTGACTACTAAGTCCACGAAGGCATACATACTCTACACCCTCTCATTTTTAACTTGTGACCTCTTAGGAGGAACCACATGCTCTTAAACATTAGGACCACTTTGAATTGCATATAAAAGAGCATATTAACCAAGTAACTTAACACATGAAAAAGAAGTGGAAATCAGAAAACAACCATGAGATCAAAGGCACACAAATGATTTGATAAAAAAATTCACACAATGTGGGGTACACTTTTGGGCCCTGTGATGAACTCCAATTTTTGGTAACAATTTGGGCTCATTTGGCCTACTTACCTTGCTCAATCCTTCATCTTTTATCACTTATGCATCATTTATTAGTATATTCGTGTTATTTGTAGGAAGAAGGGCAGACATTATTCCTATGTGACTAATACATGATGATTTCAAGTTTTTTTGACATTAAATGGAGCAAAGACCACGCAAATGGAGACAAGGAGACAGCAAAGTTGGCATTGCAGGTTTATAGGGAGGTTTTCCATAGTCTTGAATGACCTCCCTCGTGATCTCCACCCCAACTTCGAGCTCCAATAGCTATCCCCACCGACTTAAAAGGCAACCAACGGATTCTACAGGAACAACAGTTTACTTTTAGTTGGATAGTCGAGCTCCAATAATTGAGGAAGCCAGCTTGATCCTCATCATGTATAAATATTGAGCCCGTAGCCTTGGATAGGAGCTTTTTGAACTTTTGAACTACTGTTGCAATTTCTAAGCACGAGCTACAGCTCGGTTTTTGCTTTCTGTAAGCCAGTTTTGGCATGTTGTTAGACTCATGATTATTTAATAAAGGCAGGCAGCTTTGGATTCAATTCTGAGTTCTTAAGGGAGCTATAGCTCTCAGGTTAGGGCCCAACCTGAGAGCAATAGACCTCCTTTTCCTTGTATTGTTACTTGTCTTTCCTTTCAGCACATCATTTCTTTGCTTTGACATGCATTTGGAAAACACAGTCTGCTGATTTAATGTCTTTAATGTGATTGAGTAGGATTAGTTTATGGTTAAAGTGCTTTCAGCAGCTTAGATTAGAGTAGGAGGATTGTAATTCATTAGAGCTCCAAGAAAAGGTTGACAGTGCACTCACTGCCATCTCTGTTTAGAGATTGGGGGTGTAGACCGTACCAACCACCAAAAAACAAAGTCTTATACGTTCATGCAAGATGCAACACCATCATTTCAGTCATTTCAATTGTAGATCCATCCATGCATTCTGATCTTGAGCAATACTTCTTCGTTCCAACACCATGAACGATTTCTCTCTGAAGTTTACATTGCTGTTCGTTGGTTTAATAGCACAGTTAAAATAGGTTGATGGAATTCTCGGTTTTGTGCAAGACATAGAGGATTTTTTCCATTTACACTGCGCAACATTGTTCTATTATCTTCTTCTTCTTCTCAACCGCGCCTAAGCCACCTGCTTAACCTCTGTTCAGCTCATTTGCCTTCCAACCCTTCTACTGTTCACGTAGCTCCATCTTTTTGACTTTTCATTGCTTCCACCCTTCTATCCATCAACCAACTGCATGCACACTCTCTCCATCCCATCTCTCTGTCCCTGAGCCATCACTAGCTCCCTTTTCATCCTACCTATCCACCCATACCGCTCCTTCACTCCTCCATCACCAAAAACTCCAACCGCAGAACATCCTGTAGAAGTTAGCAAACTTCCTGTAGAAATCCCGAGCTTCCTGTAGGATCCCCTGCAGACATCCTATAGAAGCCTGCAAACTCGTTTTCCAAGCACCTGAACGTTGTGGACTCCTGTGGAATGATGTTAGGGATCCCCTGGAACCTCTCCTAGCCCTCCTGACCTTTTTCAAGCCTTCCTTCCCTTCGAACTACCCCTGCACAGTCAAAACCTAATAAGAAACAAAGTCATAATAACTCCAACCACTTAAGCAAAAATATAAAAACAATGTTCTTTTCAATGGAAGTAGTTTAAATTCATGCATCTCATATCACTAGAAGTAATGACACCATTTTTAGGAGTTACATTCCCATCGTTGCATTGTAAGGATTAAGCTAGTCAGATTAGGGTTTACTAGGGTTTCCATGTTTGGTTGGCTTTCAGTTCATTCTTGCAAAGTAGGTTAATTTCCTTTGAGATAGTCTTCGTTCATCATTTAGAAAGATTCTTCTGAGAACATATAGAAGTTGGCTTGAGCCCTAGCGGACTTGTGCCAGCTGACCAAGTGACAGCTGCGACAAGAGCTAGTACTTGTGCATACAGCACCGTCGCTTCCAAGTTTGTTACGAACTACCGGGTTGATAAAATTAGAGATAGGAAGCTCCAGGAGTTGTAGCATTATTGCTACAATACTGGAGCCCACCATCTTTTTGGCGCCGTTGCCGGGGAAGCGTCAGAGTATTAGTAATTGTTGCTTTTCTTCTATTTTCTTACTCTTGCCTTCTGCTAAGTAGTTTATTTCATTTCCATTCTGAAAAAGTAGCATAGACATTTCCTGATTTCATAGATTAGCATTTCTCGCTTTCATAGATTAGCATTTCAATTCTGCAATTTCATTTCTGCAAGCGTAGATTAGACTTTCAATTCTGCAAGCGCAGACTAGCATTTCCACTCCTGCAATTTCATTTGAGCAAAGTAGATTAGTTCTTGTGTAGCGATAGAAAGGTGTCTTGTGAACTCCTAATTACCTCACATTAATTATCAACCCAGGGACGACTTTTATTTCAAGAGTGTACTCTGTCTGAGGCGGCTATTTACTTAAGAGTAATGTTTAGTAGTACAGTGCTTAAAACCCAAAAGTAAATGAATGCTTGAAACAAAATCTAATTGGAACATCAAGAAACTAAATCATTCATTCAAACAACCATCAATCGAGGATATGGTAGCAATAACTCAGTCCTCTAGAAATTGATGCAAAAGGAATTAGAGCATGGACCATGGATCAGGGAGCGTGGTAGCATTTGCTGAGGCTCACGACAGCCTTGGACCTTCTCTCACACCAAAGCAATAAATGCAAGTAAAAGGAATGGCAAAAAGTAGCATGAAACGAAATGGACAACAGTAAATGAAATAGCAATTAAAAGAACTAAATCTCGCGCGTTAGAACTGAATTCTCATTCCGCAATCAAATAACAATCGACAAAAGCAATTCCATTGATCTTTACTTTACAAGAAGATATTTACAAATGAATTATTGAACAACAGTTCATTATAAAACACACTAATGGAACAACAATCCTCAACCGTATGTACACGTTCTCTACTACTACAGCAATCTGAGAGTAATGGATGATATGACTATGTTTCTGAACGAAGTAATATTGCTTTCAAGTCTTACAAATACTATTTCACATGGATTTGATAACAATAACATTCATACCAACATTCCGCTACAGAAATAGCTGAAAGATGCAATTCGAATAAATGCAGAGACATGAGATAAAGAACTCATTCAGATATCAGTTATAACGAAGCATAGCATATCACATAAAAGATGTATCAGATTACTACGTAATAAAGATAAACAATCCACACGCAGATCACCGTATAATGATACAAAGGCAAGTGTCCTTCGGAGCCGGGCCCTTGGCTGCCAATGGAACACTGCCTTAAGTTACTCCAGATGCAGCGACGGAATGAACACCAAGTCTTCTATATTAATCGCATCCACAAAAGTATAACAAAATCAGGTCTCAATGAGACTCAACGATCAAAGTTTATTCTGAAACTGTAAAATTACAAAAACCATCCCCTCTCCTCTGATCTTTGGTTTCATTAAATAGAGAAAGATCAGAGCATAGATAATTACAACATGATTTGTTTTACAAATTTAGGTTGATTCTAACCAGATGATCAACAAGAAAATATATTTCCCCTCATCTCTTCAACAAAAGCAAGACGAATTTGGGTTTGCAACTGAGATTTGGAGGACGGCCGCAACTGCAAATATGAGAAAATCGTGCTCAAAGAACCCTGCGCTTCTCCCTGTACAAGCCGAATTTGGGCAAACCGTTCGTTAGTAAAGTTAATTGGGCCCGTTCTGGACAAAACCCATGTTCCGGATTTTCCAAATTCGTCTTCATTTGCTTCGAATCTCAACCGCAAAACTGTCACTCCTTAAACCAGCGAATTTCTGAGTTGGCAGATTTAAAAATCAAATCTTCAATATGGAAGTTACCTTGGAGGCTAAAAATGTTGAATAATGTTACAACCAACTTATTAGAACTATCATTGGTAAAATAATGCATAATCATCAATTTATTAGAAATAAAGGAGAATAAATAATGTAAGAGCATAAATCATCATAAAATGGATTTATATAATAAATTATAATAAATGACATGATGAAGAATGGTAGAAATGGGTGGATTAAACATTCACAAGTGACAATAATAATGGCATATTACCGACCCAACAGTTCTTTCCTGCTTTCAATTTAATTATGCTTCTCTATTTCAGTAAGATAGTTAGTTGTAGATCAATCTGTTTCAGTTTTGCAGGTACCAAAGAAAAACAAAAGCAATCAAAAAAAAAAAAAAAGTCTTTCCATTTCATGCCTCGTAGGAACCGAGATAAAATAGGCAAATTCCTACCCAACACCCCCACCACATCACTGAGTCACCCTTCTCTCTTCTTCGGTGACAGTGATCCAGAAGAACCTGTAGGTGAACCTCCGGAGATATACGAAGATCCTATAGCAGAAGCAGAATTAGAGACCATCCCATCTGAAGCCATGGCTGACAATAGAAGAGAAGATGAGAGAATAGAAGGTGCCTTTCCCATTCGAGAGACCAATGGATAAATGAAAATGAAAAACATTAGCCCCTCCGCTTTGCCTCACTTCCATGGACTGACTACTGAAGATCCTGATACCTTCCTATTTGAGTTTGTTGTCCTTTGTAGAACCTATGATTATACTGAAGATGAGCAGAAGTTGAAACTCTTCCCTTCAACTCTTAAGGATGCAGCATTACGCTGGTTCATGGGCTTACCTGGGAATAGTATCACTACTTGGGCTCAGATGCAACAAGCTTTCAATACCGACTACCGGGACTACTGTAGGTCCAAGGAAACCAAGGGAGAAATCTTTCGGATGACCATGGGAAATGATGAGTCCTTAGAGGATTATGAGGAGAGGTTCCAACTTAGCTATAAGCGGGCCAGGTGCACACTTGACCCTGAATCCCTCAAGTTGGTCCTGCTCCGAGGAGCCCCTGAAGACCTCTTAGATACCCTTCACATGTTAGCTGGGGGGGATATTTACCAACTGCCTTATGAGGACATCAAGACTGTGTTTAGAAACCACTCTAGGGTAGCCCGGAAACGAGGTATAGGAAACCCTCTCTCAGCTAGTATTCCTTTCTCCAAGCATGAGTTTGCAAATCAATTAGAAGATCATAAGAGTGAGGTGAGACAGACCATTGCCATGCAACTGAACACATTCAGGATCCAGCAAAAGAAGGAAGAAGCTGAGAGGGCCTTGGCTATCTTCTGCCCTAGATGTACAAGGAGACACCCTAAGAATGAATGCCCATTGCATTCGGTTGAAGTGTGCTTCGTTTGTGAGGAGGACCATCCCACAAATCAATGTCCAACCTTACCTGGGTTTAAAGCTATGTACCAAGGGACAGAAGCTCCCACTGAACCTCTCTATTACCTCAACCAAAGGAGGCCACAAGGACCTAGACCTTACCAGCAGGGGATGCAAGGGGCACCTCATGCTTATTATAGCCCCAACCAATCGACTCCTATGCCTTCCTGGGGTCCCCCTGCTCATCCTTCATGGTCTATGCCTCGTCCATGGTCTTACCCACCTCAGTACCCTACTCAACCCACTACTCATTCCTATCACTCACATGCCCAGCCACAGCCTCAGTGGAATGCACCTCAGTCACGGTGGAGGCCCGAGTACAACACTCCTCCCGCCATTTTGCCTCCACCACCAGTTCAACCTCAGCCATTACCTCCTGCTCCTCCAAGGCAACCTCAAATACCTGCTCAACCGAACCCGAACCCCAACAATAGACAGGGCCAGCAGGTATACATTGGGGAAACATCATGCCCTACTTATGCTGTGGAGATCCAGGAGATCAATCTTCGATCTGGAAAGACTCTTCCAGATCGCCAACCTCCTCCCCCAAAGGATGAGGAAGATAAACAGGAAAGTGAACCAAAGGCTATTCCACCCTTTCATGAGAGACTAACAGCCACCACACAACCCAACCTAGAAGAGGATGAGCTTTTGGGAGAGCTCAAGCAGTTGTGTGTGAAAATACCACTTCTCCAAGCCATCAAGGATGTGCCAATATACTACAAACTGGTTAAGGAAAAGTGCTTCAAACACCCAGGCAGGCGAAAGAGAGATGCTTCAACCATCAATGTCTTAGGACAACTGTCTGACCTTATGTTAGGACAAGTCATCTGCCCAAAGTATCTAGATCCTGGGAGTCCTGTAGTAGATGTCCACATCAATGGCACCATCATACCTCACACCTTGATTGATTTGGGGGTTGCCATTAATGTGATGACCAGGGATACCATGCTCAAACTCAATCTTCAGGGTTCCTTGAGGAAGACCTCGACAATTCTGCAACTTGCAGATCGCTCCACTGTGACTCCCGAAGGGATTGTGGAGGATGTCTTGGTCTCTGTCGACTCTTGGGAATACCTTGCAGATTTCCTGGTTCTGCAACCCAAGGCAAAGCTTACTGGATATCCTCTCATTTTGGGAAGGCCTTGGTTAGCCACTGCAGATGCTTACATAAGTTGTCGTGCAGGAAATATGACCATAAAAAATGGTCCTATGTCCAAGCAGCTAGTCCTATACCCTCCTACCCAACCTTCCTTAGAGCATAACTTACCACTTTGGTTGGAGGAAGGAGAAGAGGATGAAGTGTACTCAACACCTTTGTGCACCCTAGATACCACTAGAAGAGACCCCCCAACCGAGGATGACTTGATTGAGACCTTGATCCAGAATCCACCTTCCAGTGCACTATCCTTAGAGAAATTGGTGGAGGATGCCCAAGCCAGCACCTTAGTGGATCTTTGTACAACCAACCCTGTCACTCCCAGAGTCAAGAATGTGAATTTCGGCCCTGAGAGAATGTTAAAGATCAGCTCCTCCCTATCTCCTTCTGAGGAAAAGGAGCTGTGTAGCCTGTTGGCTAGTCACCTAGATGCTTTTGCTTGGAGCTATAAGGAGATGAAAGGAGTCCATCCCTCGGTCTGTACCCATCACATATACATCAAGGAGGATTGTAAACCGGTTAGGCAACCTCAGAGGAGAATGAACCCAGCCCTTAAGGACATTGTCAAGGAAGAATTGCAAAAACTATTGCATGTCGGATTCATTTACCCCATCTCAGATAGTGAATGGGTGTCCCCTCTGGTGTTGGTTCCCAAGAAAAATGGGAAGTGGAGAATCTGTTTGGACTATCAAGAACTGAACAAATCTACCAAGAAAGACCATTTCCCTCTACCTTTCATAGATCAAGTGTTGGATGGACTGGCAGGAAAGAAGTTCTTCTCTTTCCTTGATGGGTTTAGCGGGTACAACCAGATCCAAATCAGCCCGGAAGACCAAGATAAGACCACCTTCACTTTTCCTTGGGGTACCTTTGCCTACCGAGTTCTTCCCTTTGGGCTATGCAATGCTCCTGCTACCTTCCAGAGAGCTGTCTTGAGCATCTTCTCGGAGTTGGTCCATGATGCGGTGGAAATCTATATGGATGACTTCACTCCTTACGGGTCCAACTTCCAGGAAGCATTGTCCAATCTGGGAAAGGTCCTAACCAAATGCATTGAGATGAACCTGTCCCTTAGTCCTGAAAAATGTGAATTCTTGATGACTGAAGGGACCGTGCTAGGCCATACCATTTCTTGCCAAGGGTTACAAGTGGATCCTAACAAAATTGCTCTTATCAAGAAGGTTCCACCTCCTCAAAAGGTAAGGGATGTTCATAGTTTCTTAGGATTAGCAGGGTATTACAGGAGATTCATTAAAGACTTCAGCAAGCTAGCCTCGCCATTGTTTGGCCTGTTGGCAAAAGATGTGGAGTTTAAATGGACTGACGATTGTCAGAGGGCTTTGAATGAATTGAAGGACAAGTTGGTGTCAGCCCCAATCTTGAGAGGTCCAAACTGGGCCCTACCTTTCCACATCCACACTGATGCCTCGAACAAAGCCATAGGTGCAGCTTTAGGACAAGTTGAACAAAAACTTCCATATGCCATTTACTTTGTTAGCAAAAACTTGTCCAAAGCTGAACTGAATTACACTGTAACTGAGAAAGAGTTTTTGGCTGTGGTCCATGCACTGAACAAGTTCCGACATTACATCACTAGCTACCAAACATTTGTACATACAGACCATGCTGTAATTAGATATTTAATGAATAAACCAGATGTGAATGCTCGTATTATTAGATGGTTACTTTTGTTGCAGAAGTTTGATTTGACCATTGTTGACAAACCAGGTAAAGAAAATGTTGTTGCTGACTTTTTATCTAGATTGGATTTGTCTACAGATGAGGATGGGACAGTGGATGACCAGATGCCCGATGAACATCTGTTTGCTATCTCAGTACTCTCTCCATGGTTTGCTGATATAGCAAACTACCTTGTTTCAGCACAGTTTCCTCCGCACCTATCTTCAAGAGAGAAGAGCAGAATCATCAGAAAAAGTGCCTCATTTACTTGGATCGGGGGCAATCTGTTCAAGCTTGGCCCCGATCAGATCTTAAGGCGTTGTGTAAGGGAGGAGGAAGTCTTTGATATCCTCCTCACCTGTCATGATGGGCCTTGTGGAGGACATTTTGCAGCTAAGAGGACTGCCTTCAAAATCCTGCAGGCAGACTACTATTGGCCCACACTTCATCAAGATGTCAGAAGATATATCAGCCGATATGACCGATGCCAAAGAATGGGGAAACCGACTCCAAGGGATGAGATGCCTCTCCAACCTCAAGTGACTCTTGAGCCATTTCAGAAGTGGGGTATGGATTTTGTGGGTCAAATCAACCCTCCTTCAAGGAAAAGGTCTTACATCATTGTGTGCACTAACTACCTGACAAAGTGGGCAGGGACTAAAGCAATCAAGGCAGCAACAAAAGAGAAGGTGGCCGAGTTCTTAAGAGAAAACATCTTCTACAAGTTTGGCTACCCAAGAGAGCTGGTCAACGATCAAGGGAGCCAGTTCACATCCAACCTAGTTGAATACCTGCTAGCTCATCACAAGATCAAGCATAGGACTTCCACCCCCTATCACCCTCAAGCAAATGGGCAGGTGGAAGTCACCAATAGAGCATTAGAAGGTATCTTGACTAAGGTGGTGAGAAGCAGCAGAAAGGACTCGGCAGATCGCCTGGTTGAGGCCACATGGGCTTACAACACCACCTGGAAGACCACACCGGCTTCACACCTTATGAGCTGGTCTATGGGAAGAAAGCTTTGCTGTCCATTGAGTTTGAGTACAACACTTTAAGGATGGTAGCTCAGCTAGATCTAGATCTCAGCCATGCACAACAAGAAAGGCTATTGCAGCTGAATGGACTGGACGAGCACCGGATGCAGGCCCTCCTTCACTCAGAAGTGGTTCAACTGCAGAGAAAGGTGTGGCATGACCAACATCTCCATGACAAGCAATTCCAGCCGGGAGATTGGGCCTTGTTGTATGACTCCAGATACAAAGATTTCAAGGGGAAGCTGAGAACCAGATGGCTAGGACCATATGAAGTGGAAAAATGCCATGACAATGGATCTGTTCTTATTCGAACCATTGATGAGGAAGTCATCCCCATGCTTGTCAATGGGCATCGCTTGAAGATCTACAGGAAGCCTCTCTCAAGACAAGAGTTCATCAAAACTATGGAGAAACCAGTGATGGTCATAGAGAAGGGTTCTGCCTCTGCTTTGGGCATACCCTGAAAGATTTAAAAAAATAATAATAATAATAATAAAGATCCTTCGGTGAAAACCTCTCTGAGGCACCCAAGGCAGGTGGTAGGGGTGAAAACCTCATTGAGGTGCCCCTATTGTCTTTAAAAAAAAAAAGAGATTCGAAAAGATCCTTGAGCGAAAACCTCTCTGAGGCGCTTAAGGCAAATGGCAAGGGTGAAAACCTCATTGAGGCGCCCCTGTTATCTTTCAAAAAAAAAAAAAGAAGAAAAAATAAAAAATAAAAAAACAATAAGCAAAAAAGACAAGGACAACAAGTTCATAATGTAAAATTGCATGCAGGTTGCAGGTGTTCTAGGGAGGAGAGGAAGCCTCTCAACTCAAAGCCAAGGATCCTTATCATGCTGTCAGGAGACCTCACCAGCACCTCCTCCAAGAATACTCATTTTCCCCAAGGTATGTGCACCATTTTATCACGGCTTGAGTCTTCTACAGGAAGATGCAGATTTTCTACAGGAAGGTGCAGACTTTCTACAGGAAACACAAACTTTCTACAGGAAGCTCTGTATTTCTACAGGAAACTTCCTATAGAAGTTCAGGACGGCCCAGAATTAATTCTATGAGGGGATCTAATGACTAAGGATCGGTTTGGACGCATGCAAGCTACTGTTGTCACCCTTGCACACCATTGTCACCTCGTCCTACCATCCTTGTTGACATGCAATGAAGTTACCTGCACTAGCAAAGAAGATCGTTGAGTTATCAAAGAGAAAGCAATTTTTAAGATAAAAAAAATGCTGAGATGTCATACCATATCCATCCCAGCCATCCATGAGCTCAGGGAGCATGATCGTGAGGCCAAATCCTTCATCGTGCAGCATGCACCCGAGGAGGAAGAACTGTTACAAGACATCCTGCGGGAGTCCTGTAACAGTTAAGCCCGCTAGACTGTACACCAATCACAGTGCTAGCCATATGCAATGAAAACGCGGGTGCATGCAGCCACAACATCCAATCCATCGTCGGCAGCCTGTAAACATGAACCTCTGGGCCTGTGCAAATTCATCAGCGGCAAACGAATCCACTCATCATCGTCCAAAAACCGAAAAATCGTGTTGCGGCTGCACAGGTAAGTGTCTCGACCCTTTCTTCCATCAGATTGCATGAATTTTACTTCGAATTGTTTGCAAAGTGTGAAGTGAATGGGTTGAGCGGTTGTATGGTCATTTGACTGGCCACGTCGACCAGTTAATGGTCTAGTCGGATGTTTGGGTGGCGGCCATGGAAAAAGGAATGGGCAGCACACACGTGAGAGCAATCCCGTCGGGAAAAACGTATTTAGGAGAAGAGACGGCGGCGGATCTGCGGGGGGATGATGCGGCAGTAAGTGAACTCGCAGGCAAATGATAGGACGACGTCATCCAACGGTCCGGCGGGGACAGCTCACCCCCGTGCCACGGATTCTGCCGATTCAAAATCTAATCGGCTAGATCGCCCCATGCATTTATCATTCACCGTTTGGAATGCGAGTGGTCATCTGGATCCCTCTGCAGTTCGATACGCCGAGCCTTTGGCTATCAGAACGCCTGTGAAGCAACACCAAGAGCGCAGACCAACTGCAGTCTTTCCCAGAAATCACGCGTTGCTCCTACAGGAAAGCTGTTTCTATAGGAAGGCGGGTTCCTCACGTCAAAAGGTGGCGGATTAAAAAGGTAAACCTAAACTCTCCATGCAATTGGCTTTTGAAGGTGGCAGAATCGTCGTCTACAGTCTGGTCGTAGGAAATTGTTGCAGTTGTTGTCTGCTGTGCATAAACTATCATTCTACAGGATGTCAATGTAATTAAGTTGTGTTAAGGTCCTCAGAGATAAGCTTCGTGGATTATATGCATGACAGAAGTGTAATTCTACGCTCTGTCTCAGTAGCCCAAATTTCTTCCGCGTTCGCCACCTCTAGTTAAAGCAACAATTTTTATCATGCTGGATGGGTTTATTAGATGGGAACCCACTGATTCAACAAAGTTAAGGGAAAATCTTGAGGTGGTGGAGCTCTTCACACGAGCACAATGGATATCCTTATGTGACAAATTGCAGGGTTATGACGACGAAGTGGCAGAAGAGTTTTTGCAGGCTCTGAGGCCGAAATCCAAAACATTGGCCACCATGAACTTCAGGGGCCTAAGCCTCAAGCTCACCCCACAATATATCAGTCGAATTAATGAACTTCCAATGGGTTTGCCCTGGGATAAGGAAGAAAGGAAGTTGAGCTAACAGGCCAAGAAAGAATTCTTTCCCCCAGAGGAGGAATTCTCGGAAGACAAGAATGGGGTGCGTAGAACCAGTTTGCTGCCACCATGGAATGAAGTTAGCCTGCAGATCATGAAGTATATAACCTACGAAGGCTGTTTTAGCATTGTGTACGGGTATCACTTTAGGTTGCTCACTGAATTGAGGCACCAGATTGATCTTCCTGTAGAAAATAAACTGAGCATCCCCTATTTCCTGCTATAGTCTCTAATTGAGTGTGCCACAAAGTTAAAAGAAGGCATACCAGACTAGGTAGCCCACCATGGATTGATCAGACTTCTCGTGGAGGATGCGCTTCATTCATACAAGGTTCCCCTCTCATGGGAAGCATTTAGAAATTTGACAAGAGATGGAGACATAAGGATGTTGACCGAAGAAAGTGGTTCCTCCAGCAGTGAGGAGAAAGAATCAGTGGCCGTGGGAAAGAAAGAAACAGGCCAGAAGACCCCGACCACAGTGCAGAAGAAAGAGCAAAAGAAGAAGCATGAGAAAAAGGATGACAAAGAAAAAGATGACACACCCATCTTGACAGCAAGAGAGAAAAGGTTGCAAGGCAGAACGGACAAAGCTGAGAAGGTCCACATCAGCAAAAGTACCTCATCAGCACCCGCAACCAAACCAAAAAGCAAAACTCATGCAGCAAATCAAGCCAAGGTGGTGACACTTGTGTCTACAGGAAAGCAGAAACAGGCTTCTACAGGAAGCCCGAAAATTATTGAAAAAGGGTCTTCTACAGGAAGCCCGAAAATTACCAAAACAGGGTCTTCTACAGGAAGCCCGAAATTGACTAAAACAGGGTCTTCTACAGGAAGCCCTGGAAAAGTGAAACCCAAGGAGAAGAAAGCCGATATTCGTGAAAGGGATGCAGCAGCTGTGCTGGCCGGCCTCAGCACACCTCCTAAGCCAAAGGAGAAGAGAAAGAGGGAGACCCCTCTATACTTTGAAGCTCGAAGAAGTGCGAGAATAAAGACGGGCAAGCCACAACCCCCATCTAGCAGCCAAATCGCTATAGGGGATGCCCCTACTTCACCCAGTGAGAGGTCCCCCTCGAAGATATCGGTCACCTACGAGAGGGGAAGCCCAAAAAAAACTACTTGGAAAGGAAGGGTAGACCAATCAGCTTCAAAAGCCTGGCTCAAGGTCAAGGAAATGAAGAAGAGGGAAGGAGCGGCACCCTCTTCGCCACCAAGGGCAGAACAGGCAGAGCCACCAAGAGTAGGAAAGAAAGAGCGTATTCCGGAGCCTAGTTCACGGCCAAGGACAAGGAGCTGGAGCAAAATTGCTCAAGGATGAGCAAATATTTTAGCTAGGGGGTGATGATGAGCCCCAATTTTTGGTACAATTTGGGCTCATTTGGCCTACTTACCTTGCTCAACCCTTCATCTTTTATCACTTATGCATCATTTCTTAGTATATTCGTGTTATTTGTAGGAAGAAGGGTAGGCATTATTCCTATGTGACTAATACATGATGATTTCAGGTTTTTTTGATATTAAATGGACCAAAGACCACGCAAATGGAGACAAGGAGACAACAAAGGTGGCATTGCAGGTTTATAGGGAGGTTGTCCACAGTCTTGAATGACCTCCCTCGTGATCTCCACCCCAACTCCGAGCTCCAACAGCTATCCCCACCGAGCTAAAAGGCAGCCAACGGATTCTACAGGAACAACAGTTTACTTTTAGTTGGACAGCCGAGCTCCACTAATTAAGGAAGCCAACTTGATCCTCATCATGTATAAACATTGAGCCCGTAGCCTTGGATAGGGGCTTTTTGAACTTTTGAACTACTGTTGCAATTTCTAAGCACGAGCTACAGCTCGGTTTTTGCTTTTTGTAAGCCAGTTTTGGCATGTTGTTAGACTCATGATTATTTAATAAAGGCAGGCAGCTTTGGATTCAATTCTGAGTTCTTAAGGGAGCTATAGCTCTCAGGTTAGGGCCCAACCTGAGAGAAATAGACCTCCTTTTCCTTGTATTGTTACTTGTCTTTCCTTTCAGCACATCATTTCTTTGCTTTGACATGCATTTGGAAAACACAGTCTCCTAATTTAATTTCTTTAATGTGATTGAGTAGGATTAGTTTATGGTTAAAGTGCTTTCAGCAGCTTAGATTAGAGTAGTAGGATTGTAATTCATTAGAGCTCCAAGAAAAGGTTGACAGTGCACTCACTGCCATCTCTGTTTAGAGATTGGGGGTGTAGACCGTACCAACCACCAAAAAACGCAGTCTTATACGTTCATGCAAGCTGCAACACCATCATTTCAGTCATTTCAATTGTAGATCCATCCATGCATTCTGATCTTGAGCAATACTTCTTCGTTCCAACACCATGCACGATTTCTCTCTGAAGTTTACATTGTTGTTCGTTGGTTTAATAACACAGTTAAAATAGGTTGATGGAATTCTCGGTTTTGTGTAAGACATAGAGGATTTGTTCCGTTTACACTGCGCAACATTGTTCTATTATCTTCTTCTTCTTCTCAACCGCGCCTAAGCCACCTGCTTAACCTTTGTTCAGCTCGTTTGCCTTCCAACCCTTCTACTATTCACGTAGCTCCATCTTTTTGACTTTTCATTGCTTCCACCCTTCTATCCATCAACCAACTGCATGCACACTCTCTCCATCCCATCTCTCTGTCCGTGAGCCATCACTAGCTCCCTTTTCATCCTACCTATCCACCCATACCGCTCCTTCACTCCTCCATCACCAAAAACTCCAACCGCAGAACATCCTGTAGAAGTTAGCAGACTTCCTGTAGAAATCCCGAGCTTCCTGTAGGATCCCCTGCAAACATCCTGTAGAAGCTTGCAAACTCGATTTCCAAGCACCTGAACGTTGTGGACTCCTGTGGAATGATGTTAGGGATCCCCTGGAACCTCTCCTAGCCCTCCTGACCTTTTTCAAGCCTTCCTTCCCTTCGAACTACCCCTGCACAGTCAAAACCTAATAAGAAACAAAGTCATAATAACTCCAACCACTTAAGAAAAAATATAAAAACAATGTTCTTTTCAATGGAAGTAGTTTAAATTCATTCATCTCATATCACTAGAAGTAATGACACCATTTTTAGGAGTTACATTCCCATCGTTGCATTGTAAGGATTAAGCTAGTCAGATTAGGGTTTACTAGGGTTTCCATGTTTGGTTGGCTTTCAGTTCATTCTTGCAAAGTAGGTTAATTTCCTTTGAGATAGTCTTCGTTCATCATTTAGAAAGCTTCTTCTGAGAACATATAGAAGTTGGCTTGAGCCCTAGCGGACTTGTGCCATCTGACCAAGTGACAGCTGCGACAAGAGCTAGTACTTGTGCATACAACACCATTGCTTCCAAGTTTGTTATGAACTACCGGGTTGATAAAATTAAAGATAGGAAGCTCCAGGAGTTGTAGCATTATTGCTACAACACTGGAGCCCACCACCCTGCTCAAAGTTGAGAGGCCTTCTTTCATTAAATAGAGGCAAAGAAATCAGTTACAAGAAAACTTTAAAAAATGATCCTTATACTTCCATTTCGGATGATGGCCTGAAAATGGAGATGTCTATTGGAGAAATAGACCGCACGATTGGATTCTTGGCATGAAAATGTGCAAAATCAACTATAAAATTATCGAATTCTGACACTGACACCTATTTACTTATAAAGGAATCTTTTCATCATCTTGGAGATTCCCTCACTCATGGTTTCGTTACCTCTAGCCACTCAAGTTTCTAACGTCAACCCTTCGTGAGTCTGGTTCAAGTGGAAGAAGTGAGGTTAAATATAAGCTCATGGGCAGATTGACGAAAGTATGGGTTGTTGGCCCAATGTTAAGGCTTCACATATTATGTACGGCCAAACAAGGTTCAAACCCTGCCCACCCCATATTTGGTGTGAAATCGTTTTAACAAATATGGCTATATGTATTTTTAATCTCGACGGTTATAATATGATTCGGCCTTGGTATGTGGTTCCACTGGAGTTCTAACAGGGGTTGGGCGGGTCCGCTGAGGGTGGCCTGCCCACCCTATTAGTATATATATTATATTTATATTGGTCAAGGATTGTTGGGGGGTAGCGGGGCTGGCAGCCTACCCCAACCCCCCCCCCCCCCCCAAATCTATATTTTTTAAATTTTTTTATAGCTCAATAGTTAATTTTTTTTCCAAAAAATAAAGGATATTAGATAAATTAAAGAGGAAACAAATTAGCCCATTATGACTATCATTTTCTATGCACTGTGACTCTGCCAAATTTTTGCCTCATTAGTAATTGCCACTTGGACAAGTTTGACAAGAAATTTGACCATCTATAACTTGATCATACGAAATTGAATTTTAGTGTTGTTCACACCATTGGAATCATGACAATGAACACTATGATGTGGTCATGGTTTCAATTCCATCTAAGGAATTTTATTTTTGAGCTATTTTCAAGGCCACTTCTATTTCTGGATCCACCCAGATCATTCCTTCCCACTAGTGAGCTTTTGGACTACCAAAATATTTATCAGTCAATTGGAAAGTGAGGGAATTTCTCTTTCACTCTCTCCTTTCCCATCCATCGAGCCTTACTTGGATGCATTCATTTGAAACGAATATGAAGGTATCACATCTCCTTGTCGGGAAGTCCTGGTCTTCCTGTCGAGAATGATGTCCTCTGGTAGCTTGTCCAAGTATTCAGGAGTAAAATCATACACTGTAGGAACTTGACCAACCTCTTTGGTGTCCATGATCAACGAAGGCTCATAAAGCTTCAAATTTTCAACATTCACGACTGAGTACATATACATGCATGTTGGAAAATCCAAACGAAAAACATTGTCTCCAATATTCTCTAATATGGTGAATGGGAAATATCAGATTGGTCACAACTTCTTTCCTTCCCCTTTAATTTTCTCTTTGCTGATGTGGAGCCACACTTTGTCTCAAACCTAGAACTAGTGATCAACTCAGTGCTTGTCATGTCAAGCTTTGTATTGAGTTTGACGTTTATCTAACTGTGCCTACACTACCTCATGAATCATCTGAATTCACTGAATGAACATTCGCACTTTATCCCTGTCATCTTCCCCACTGGAATATTCATCCCTCCCAAATACCATGTCTAAGGGATCCTTTGGAAAATAACCAAAGCATGTCTCGAATGGTGAGCTCTGAGTGGATGAATGTGCTGCCTGGTTATATGAATGTTGTAAATAAGGAAGTTGCTCGTCCCACAACTTGGGATACTTGCCACAATAGCCTCAAAGTAAGTGTATCATTGTGCAATTGACAACCTTTATTTGTCCATTGGCCTATGGATGAAATGATGTGATCCTCTTCAACCTAGTGTCCATCATTCTCCACAAACTCATCCAAAAATCTCTAAGAAAGTGAGAGTTTCAATCAAACACAATGAATGTGGGCAGCCCAAACTGGACCGATAAAAATTGGGAGAAGAGATGAGTAGTCTTCTCTACAGTGACCTGCTTTTCACAAGGCATTAATACCCACATTTTTCTCAATCAATCCACAATGACATATAAATAGTCATGAGCTATCGTAGAAAAAGGAAAACTGCCCACAAAATCAATTGACACACTTTCCCATGGATGACTCGGAACAAGGACTGGTGTGTAGAGCCCAAATTTTTTATTAGTGGGATTTCTAACTGAGCACAACACACATCCCTTTACATATCGAGTCACAACATTTTTCATGCGAGGCCAATAACACAACCTCTGCAAATGAAACAAAATTTTGCCTACTCCAAAATGACCTGACACAAGAGAGGTATGTGCCTCTCTAATTACATGTTTTTGTTCACTGGTGGGGATACAAAATTTTCCAAGGTGATATAACAAGTTTCCCTACAAATGGTAATTATCCACCTGTGATCCATGAGTCCGCTTTGCATAAATCTCCTAAAAATCATCATCATATTGTTCAGCATAACTTTCAAAAGATAAAAAGGCATTTTAAAAACTATAGATTCAAAAATAGAAGGGTGAGAAAGCATATCTCCCACTGTATTGTTGGTTCCCTTCTTGTATTTTATTACCAAGTGAAATTGCTAAAGGAATCCCATCCATCTGAAATGATCTGCTTGTTGAAGCTTGGTATGCAACTGGAGATACAACCAGGGTTGGTGATCTGTGTGAATGATGGTCTCCTTGTTGATCAAATAGTGCTTCCACTTCTTCACGTTTTGAACCAAGGCATAAAAGTCCTTGTTTTATGTGGGATAGTTCACAAAAACTTGGGAGAATGTCTTCAAATGGTAAGATACAAGTTTTCTCTTGTACATCAATAATACTCCCATGGCGTATCCACTAGCATCAGTCTCAATCTCCGAACGTTGTTGGACATCAGGTAAGGCCAAAACTGGTGTAGGGTTGATCTTCTCTCTCAATGTATCAAAGTATTTTTGTTACATTCCTCCCCACTAAAAGGTTTTCTTCACACTCTTCAATGCATTTAAGGGGGATGTAATGATGGAGAAGTTTGAAATGAACCTTCTCGAGTATTGTAATGCACCCAAAAATCTATGTACCTATGTAACATTGGTGGGTTTAGGCCACTTTAAAATCACATTAATTTTAGAAGGATCGATTTTCAATTGTCCACCACTCGAAATGTGACCTAAGTAAACCAAAGAGGTCTTACCAAACTCACACCTCGACATTTTGACATACAATTTTTCTTTTTACAAAACATCAAGCACTTTTTTAACATGACTCATATGATCATCCCATGTCCTATTGTAAAAAATAATGTAATCAAGATACACAAGTACAAAATCATCAATAGAATGCTTAAAAATATCATTCATCACCCTCATCAATGTGGCGGGACCATTGCATTGTCTGAATGGCATCACCAACCATTCAAATGACCCTTGGTTCGTCTTGAATGCAATCTTCCATACATCCTATTCTGCAATCGTGACTTGATGATAACCATTATGCATGTCTAGTTTTCTGAAATGGATAGAATTTTTCAATTGATCTAACAAATCATAAATCTGAGGGAGAGGGTATTGATTCTTCACTATTATTTTTTTGAGTTCCTAGTAGTCCATGCACATCCTCCATGTGTTATCCTTTTTCAGAACCAACACAATAGGTGGATCACATGGAGAATAACTTGGCCTTATGACCCCTTCGTTCATCAACTCATGTACGTGCTTCTTTATGTCCTCCATCTCAATGTATGACAACCTATACATACTAATTCTAGGTAAAGCGACATGCTACTGCAACTGAATCTCATGTTGGATCTCATGCTTTAGAGGCCACCCACTTGGTAGCTGAAAAAGGTTATCATAGTTAGAAAAAATTTCATAAAATTCATTTTTATGAGTGGGATCACAACCTTGGAAATCTTCATATGTCTCAACATATTTTTCTCTCACAACCATGAGCATGCACCGTTTGGTGGAATTAATCAATATATTCATTTGACTTGCATTTACAATACTGGAACTTCTTTTGGCACGATGAATTCTAACAATCTATTCTACCTCATCTTTTGTGATATGATATTTGTTTTCATTGTAAAATAAAACTACTTTCCTATCATACAAATACGAACTCCCCAATACAATACCACGGATATCTAATGGTACAACAACAAGGTCAACCTCATCTACTAGTTTGGATGCAATCACAAACCTAACTCTACAGTACTTGGTTACATGAAATTTTTCTTTATCACCCACCCAATCAAGAAGATATGGTTTCAGATGAGGCTTGGTCTCTAATCCTAACTATTTAAAAAAGGATTATGTAATCAAATTTCCTTGTGAGCCTCAATCAAGCAACGTTTTCACATTAGTATGTTTCATTATAACTGTAATAAGGAACAATTTAATTATCTTTTGTACAATAATTTTCAAGAGGCTAATTTGAAGAACTTGTACTTGAATGTGATTTAGAATTTTCATTAGCATGAAGAGAAAGAGTACCTTGCGTGCCCACTTCTATGATCAATGTCTCCACCAAAATTAGATCCAAGGTCCTGTTGCGCAGTTGCCATCGTCTTTTGCTTTCCATTTTCACTAAATCTCTTTGGCTTCAACTCTAGATGCAACTTCCAACAATGTTCATCATCATGGAATTCCTTCTTGCAATGTGTGCAAGGGTTCGCCAAAAAAATTTTGTCCTAAAGGATTCATTCTGGTTTAATCACAGATCTATCACCTACGTCTGACATAGTAGGATTTGGTCTCATCTCATGTAATCCATGAAAAAAACTGGATTTTAATGTGATAATATTGATAATAATTCCTAGTTCTACCAAAGTATTTGGAAGACTGGTGCCTTGCACTTTTACACTGACTATAGGATTTCTAGGGTCTTCGTATTTCATAGGATCCACTGGATTAGATTGAACAGTTTCCCAATCACATGGATAGTGAGAATATATTTAGGTTTCTTAATAGGCTTCTTAATTCACAAATCCTTGATTATATTTGCATATATAGGCATATATTTAATAGCCTATAAGAGAGGAATCTTGACACAAAGGTTTTTTAGTTCCCCTATTAAATTGAATTTGGGGTATACTGGTTGTTTAATTATAGTTAATCTTTCTAAGAATGGGGGAGGAACACTTATAACCTTAGTTGCATTTTTAGTTTTGCTAGGTTTAGGAAGTGAATATGATGTTGATGGTATAAATTATTATGACCCACCATATGTTGTAGCTATTGAATATTTTTCAAATCGAATTCGACTTTCTCTTTCTTATATTTTTCATTTTTTGGTTGCAAAGAATTTATTGGATTTTTTTTGCAAAAAAAATTCGCCCTGATATTAGTTGAATCTCATTATATTATAGAGGGGGCAGTAAATACTTATAAGTATATAATATTTCTAATAGTTGAACGATTCTATTATTTGGGTTGGGGTCGGGTTGTGTGGGAAATTAAGGGCGTACGGTGGTTAAGTGTTTGGGGGTAATTCAAGCTTTAGTTTTGATGGATATAACTATCATGGTGATGTTACTATAATAATGCCCCTAAAGGTTCATTAATCAGACCAAAAGGGCATTACCAATTTTCAGGCCATACTGGCCCCTAAGAAACCTAATTTATCCATTGATAAGGGTATTGCATGTTTTGTGGACTTCATCGGGATGGCCCAAAGTATTGTTGATTTTACCATGAAGATCCAAGGTATGGTTGATTTGGCCAGGACATTGCCGAATATTTTTGACTCTGCCAGGGAGATCTAGGATATTGTTGACTCTTCGAGGTCGGTCTAGGATACTGTTGACACTTCCAGGTTAGTCCAGGATATTGTTGTTCATTATGACCAAGAAAAAGCATACAAGGATATTGGGCCATACCTGGAGGACGATATTTCCATTGTCATTTCTAGGCCACAACATATGTTGGTTCAAGTTCCTCCCCAACCTCCTTGTAAACTTCTTTTAATCTTGGAAGGGATGGAAAACAATCAGTTGAATGTTATTTTTCACAAATAACGTAGACTTCAATCACATATACTGGACATTCCTTGTGTCCATGTTTTCAATGACAACAAGGACAAAAAAGATCGAAGGCTTGCTTCACCTCTAGCTATTTTTGTTTCACCCACAAAACATCAAATTTTGTGGTAAAGATACTAAGAAAATCAGTTTTAAAATTTTCTAACAAAATACCTATTTTTGAACAAGTGACTCCTCCACTAGTAACCCTACAACTTTTACTCAAAGGCTCTTGGATTCCATGCCCTCTCCTTACACTTCCTCGAGAGCACTTGATACACAATTTAACAATACCAACATATTCTGCCTTAAAAATATCTCATTGTTCCATTAAACTAATTTTTTCTAACCATTCATATTTCATTCCTATGATAAGGGATGTTTTCAATACTTCTTTAGGACGAGTGGTGTATGGTGACCTGTGTAATTATAATTTATCGTTTATATGTATTCTTCTAAAGTATCATCCTCTTTGTAAGGAATTTAAATATTTCTTCTTTTAAATACCTATACCGATAATTAGGCATAATATTTTGTAAGAAGGGCTTCCATCATTTCATCCAAAGAATTAATGGTACCACCTCCTAATCCCATAAACCATCATATTGTTGCTCCCTTCAAAGTAGAAGGCAACAACTTCAATTTTTTGGGATCAGTGGTATAGTCATATCGTGAGCATAGAACATAAAATTTGAATATAAATGCATTTGGGTCTTCTAAGGAAAATCTATGAGAGTTTGGAAGACCTTTAAGTGGTATGGATTTCATGGGTATATTTTCCTATGGGACATTGATAGGGAATTATATTCTTGAGGTCGATTTGGATTATTTGCTTACTTGTCCCAGCATTTGGTCAAAGATTTTCCGATAGCCCTCTAGAATTACAAATTTAGGAGGAACTAATTGGAAGGGACTAGTGCGCTACTAAGGTTTTAGATCTTGTCTAGGCCTAACAACACCACCTAAGTCAAGAATCGCAATTCCTTCCCTTGATATTGGTGTTATAGGTGGTTTTTTTTGGCGAGTTGGAAATTTTGGTTACTTGTTTCACCTCTTCCTTCCCTTCAATTATAACAATGTCCCTAACTATTATTATGAATATCGAGATACCCAAGCGATGAGTATTGGAAATTCTCCTCTTATTTTACTACAAATTTTGAAGTTCTATCATGAATATTAGCTTCCGCTACAACAGACGAGCCTACCACATGAGTGATAATAGAAATAGATCCTTTATGGATAATGGTTGGGGTCCTACTTAAGCTTGATATTTTTCTTTCTCTCTAATGTCGTTTATAAAGGCTGATCTCCCAAGTTTGACTTGGCCCTCGGTTTTGTTACTTATTGGAGTAGTTTTTGGATTTCTTTCTTTTCTATTTCTACCTATGTTTCCCTTTATAATCATGCATACTATATGACCTAAACCTATTAGTTGATGATAGAATCCACCACAATTTTATCCAGTGTGCATGTGCATGTTCTTACCTACCATCTTTAATATCTGGCCCTCAAGGAATCAAGTATTCATATACAATGAGTCATTTTTTGATCTAGGTGGCTCCAGACAAATGTAGAAGTCCAAGAGGACTCAGGAAGGGTAAAAAATCAAAGTATTTAGATTATGCTCGATCTAGGATCATGTTAACTATCTCATCGTCATGATCGTGGGGGTGTGAACGGATCGTCAATCCGAGTCTGGATGAGGAAGATAGAGGTAGTCAAAGTATGGTTTACTTTTGCTGACTCAGTAGGATTAAAAGAGACACAATTTGGACTTTTCCCGGCGGACAAAATCTGACCAAATCTAGCCGGATTTTGGGCAAAATTGTTGCCTAGTTAAAATGTACCCTTCGGCCTAAAATCAGGATTTTAACAAATGACCATTTCGTTGTTAATAATAATAAAAAAAAAATTATAAAAAAAGGGGTGGTGGGCCACAAACCCCGCCACCCCAAACCTTATCCATATACTAATTAATGGAGGGGTGGGTCACTACCCCCGACACTTCCCCCATTCCACGAACTACCCTAACTATGTGCAGAATTAAGGTGGTGGGTTGGTCCTTGCGGCGCGGACCCATCCACCAGCACTAAATGAAGACTGCCAACGTGGGCTAGCCCTTGGGGCGCTGACCCAGCCTACAACCTCCTGCATAAATGAGTAGGAGTAGGGGACAGGTGAGGTGAGCAGGCAGACCAAGGTGGGCCCAGCCCGACCTTCCTTCCCATTTAAAATTTTTGTTATGTAAAAAAAGGAGGAGGCGAGGTTTGACCACCCAACCTCCTCCATAATAAATGGATCCGTAACCACTCCGCCCAATGGAGTCCTTGTGAAGTACGCCAGCTTTTTCTTATATACACCTGTCATTTCATTAGTGCACCCAGGCATGGAGGAACCAGGAGCAGGGACAAAAATCTAGGTAAATTTTTAATTAATTTATTTGCAGGTCGAATCATGATTGAGCAAAATTTCCAAGAGGGTGAAATTTTTGCAGTGTCCAAATTGGAGAAACTTTATGTCGATCTTACACCTCTCGGTGACATGAACCCGATGGAGAAATCAATTTCTTGATCTGAGAAGCTAATTTGTAGAGGACCTAGAGGAGGGAATCTTTGAGGAATCTAGGGGGAATCTAAAAGATTCCTTGAGCCCCAGAATTCCATTTTCTCAGAATTCAGAAATTTGATATTTCATTTTACACTCTTTGATGCCACAAATCTGATGCTGCATTCAAATCTTCCATTTGATCATTTCATTTTTCAGCCACTTTTCAAAGTGGAGTGTAGGTCTCAGCTTTCATGTGCGAGCAGTCATTTCCATGCGATTCGACGCCACGAGATTGATGGTACGACCAGCTTCAGTAGTTTGACATCCTTTTCTTCAGATGGCCCCAGGATGTGAGGTATATGCAGTGTGTTTATGTACTTCTCTTTCTATGAGATGCATTGTGTTGTATAGATCCTTGTTTGATGATTGATGTGGGATCTTGTTTTCTTACTTGTTTTCATGATTCCAGCTTGATGTGATGTGGAATCATTTCTGGGATGTACCTGTTGTCATGATTCATCATGTTTTATTTGAGATACCTTTGTTTTATGTTGATGGGATACTCATGTTGTCGCCATGTATGTCTGCATTGAGATCCCTTTTATGCCATGTTGGCAGGATGCTCATTATCATCATGCATGAGTTTGTGTCATACTGATAGGAGTCCTTTTTGACTAAGAGTTCCTGTAGTAGAACACCTCTTGGAGCCACTCTTGTGTGAGGGAATTTTCCTTGTCTGATAGTGACATCATCTCTTATGTACATCATCACTATTCACAACACTTAATGCAATAGCTAACACCATCTTGGCACCAGGGCCCGGAGATGTAGTCCCTCCTGGATGAACTCCGTTATCAACATCTTATGTTTTCATGTGCTGATGATTGTCATGTTCCTCTTCTTTACAACATGAAAATGTATTCATTAATGCTATTTTAAAAATTAAATTTACCACATCACGAAACTAAAAGGTCTTGGAAGGGTCCTTTGTCACACCAGGACCTAGATCAAGCAGTATCAGAGTGGTATTTGCATGGATGTGAATTGCAAGCATGAACAATGGAACGTGCAGTGATAGAGGATGAAAAAGCGATGTACGAGACCATGCTCAAAACTTCCAAAAGGGTGGAAGTAATGTACGAAACTCTACAAGAAAAGACTGAGGAAAAGGAGCGATTGCAGCTTCAGTTGCAAGCCACGAAAGAGGCCCTGGAAGAACTGAAGTACAAAAAACATAATCTTCAAACAGAGAACGCTGAATTGAAGATGCGTCTACATGAACAGAAAGAGGAGGAACATAGTTTTCTATGACAGCCACAAGCAAAGGATGAGGCCTTCGAAAAGATGCAGCGTGACCCATGTGAGGTAAAAAGTAGTTCTTTGAATTCATGTATGTGTCCTGACTATCATTCGGTGGTTTTGAAAATCATACCACATGAATTGGCTCCAAACTGTTGAAGGAAATGGGGTATGAAGGAAAAGGCTTGGGTGTTAATAGCCAAGGGATTGTCAACCCCATGAAAGTAGAAGATTTTTCCTATTGAACAGGACTTGGGTACATCAGAAAGGAAGTTGGGGAATGCACCAAGATGGCGAGAAAACCACCAACAACAGATGAAGATAGGCCATCATCAATTCTTTCCAAATTGATAGAGGAGGTAAAAGATGTTGATTTCCTTTCGGTTTCCTCTTCACATAGTATGATTTCTGTTGGAGATTTGGAGATCCCAATTACAGGGAAAAACATGAGGCTCCTTACAAGGACGAGGCACAAGGAGGAAAAAGAACTTGGTGTTAATAACCAATGAATAACTCAACCATTGGAGGTTGTGTAGAGACCTCAATTTGCAGGCTTGAGATACACCGAAGGAGAATGCTTGAATGTGTCAGATTCTTCTAATACATCATCGAAATCGTCAAAGAAAGAGAATGATAGGAACACATCCCCATCATCCCATGACATTGTCCATTGCAGGGAAAGAGTTGAGGAAAGTGCTTATCACCATACTTGCACCAGAGACAACAAGGAAAGGCATAACCAGTCTTTAGATTCGAATGTTCATTTCAATTATAATCATGTTGTTAAATATGAACATAAAACACGGCATTGAAATACATGTATCTTCTGTGGATTACATAACCATACATTTTCTAGGTGTTGGAAAAGAATGGCAACACACAAAAGGATGAGGCGTGAAAGATCCTCTCAACAGTAGGTAAAAAAACATGTTAAGGAAATCCGGAGGAGGAAGAGGTATTGTAGTCATTGCGAAAGAAATGGCCATCAAAGAGCCACATTTTGGAGGCTCCATCCAGAGTAATGCCTTAGAGACAAAAGTGTCGGTGCATGAAACAAGTGAAACGATTGTTCGACAAGAAACACCACCACAAGGAGATGACCCATTCACCTTGATAAGGGAAAAATGGTTTCTATATATGTTAGTGTTTCATGGTCATGCTTTTGTAAATCATTTTTTTCATTTTAAAATGCAAAAGTGATGATGTGTTCTCCATCACTTGTTCAACAGCAATGATGTCTTTATTTTTTTTTGCATGACAAACTGTGAAAGTGATGCATCGTGTTTCCATCATTTGTCAAAGAAACAATAGTGTTTGTCCTGTTGGGTGTGGAGCCTGATTATCTTCTGTATTCGAAGGTTTCAGCCAGATGTATACCCCAGCAAGACTGTACACCCCTCCACGCGAGGGGTGCGGGGGGGACTTGTCCCCCCTACGGGGTCCGTGGGGGGCTAATCCCCCTCGGTTGGGGGGTCTAGGGGCAAGCGGTTCCCCAACGGGGATTCGGGGGCAGCACCCCTGAAGCTAAAAATAGGTGTAAAATTGCATTCTAAAAGTCGAGTAATTTCTAGTCAATCTGGGCAGTTCATTAGGTGGATGATCTGATGGTAGAAGTTATGTTTAATTTAAGTTTTTTTCCCTAGAAGGTAACCCCTCACTATATATGAGGGAATTACATTGCATCTATGCATATCTGTTTCTGAGTGAGGAAGAGCGAGGAGATTGAGAGCGAAGAGGGTGTTACAGCGGATCTACTGTAGGTTGTATCTCTTTAGTTTGCTGGATAATATAAAAGGAAGGACTGGTTGTTTCTCCATGGACGTAGCCCAAACTGGGTGAACCACGTATATCTGTGTCTCTCTTGTTTTATGCGTTTTCTATGTTTATATTTTTGAAATATTTTATGTGTTCCATTGCTTTGTAATATATAGTTTCCTAACATGGCCTTCTTTTTATCATGCGTTGGAGTGATGATGTGTTTTCCATCACCTGTTGAAGTAACAATGATATGTTGTCCTTGTTTTTATAGCTGGGGTATTTCGTCCATCTTGATGTAAGCTTGACCACTGAGTATGTGTTATAAACTCCTGGAAGGTATGGGATGCTTGGGTCATTAGTTGTTCATGAAAGTTAAGCATGTAATTTGGAAAACAATGTACTACAGGTTATAGAGGTTGTAGGTGTCAGCTCATATCTTAAGGCTCTGAACAACAAAGGTGAAGCAGAGGGAAGCGAGACCTTTTCAAGACACATGTAATGTAGACAAGGTATAGAGAAGTTGCAGATTATTTTAATTCTTTTGGGATCCAAAAGCTCCTCAGTGGGGAGGATTGATCCAGGTGGCTCCAGAAACATGGAGAAGTCCAAGAGGACTCAGGAAGGGTAAAAACTCAATGTATTTGAATTATTCTTAAACCATTTTCATGTTAAATATCTTGTTTTTATGATCGTGGTGATGTGAATGGTTCGTCAATCCGAGTCCGGATGAGGAAGATAGATCCAGTCAAAGTTTGGTTGATTTTTGTTGACTGGGCAGGATTAAAAGAGACATGATCTGGACTTTTTCTCGCAGATGGAATCCGGCCAACTCTGACCAAATTCTGGGCAAAATTGTCACCTAGTTAAAATGTGCCCTTTGGCTTAAAATAAAGATTTTAACAAATGACCATATTGTTGTTAATAAAAAAAAACAATTATAAAAAAAAGGGTGGCGGGCCACCAACCCCGCCACCCCAAACGTTAGCCATATACTAATTAGTGGATGGGCGGGCCACTACCCCTAGCCCCTACCCCCATTCCATTGATCACCGTAACTAAGCGCAAAATTAAGGTGGTGGGTCATCCCTTGGGGCGTGAACCCAACCACCAACACTAAATGAAGACCACCAACGTTGGTCGGCCCTTGGGGCATGGACCCAGCCTACAACCGCCCAGACAAATGAGTAGGAGTAGGGGACATGTGAGGTGGGAGGGCCACCCAAGGTGGGCCTAGCCTGGCCTCCCTTCCCATTTAACAATTTTTGTTATGTAAAGAAAGGAGGAGGCAGGGTTTGACCACCCAACCTCCTCCATAATAAATGGATCGATAACCACTCAGCCCAACGAAGTCCTTATGAATTCCACTGGCTTCTTTTTTAAATATAAAACTATCATTTCATTAGTGCACCCAAGCATGGAGGAACTAGGAGTAGGCACAGAAATCGAGGTGATTTTTTAATTAATTTATTTGCAGGTGTGACCATGATTGAGCGAAATTTCCAAGAGGGTGAAATTTTTGCAGTGTCCAAATTGGAAAAACTTTATGTCAATCTTACACATCTTAGTGACATGAACCCAATAGTGCAGTCAATTTCCTAATCTGAGAAGTCGATTTGGAGAGGCCCCAGACAAGGGAATCTTTTTGGAATCAAGGGGGAATCTAAAAGATTCCTTGAGCCCCAGAATTCCATTTTCTAAGAATTTAGAAATTTGACAATCAATCTTACACTATTCAGTGCCACAAATTTGATGGTGCATTCAAATCTTCCATTTGATCATTTAATTTTCGGCCACTTTTCAAAGTGGAGTGCAGGTGTTATCTTTCATGTGCGAGCGGTCATTTCCATGCGATTTGACACTGTGAGATTGATGGTACGACCAACTTTAGCAGTTTGACATCCTTTTCTTCAAATGGCCCCAAGATGTGAGGTATATGCAATGTGTTCATGTACTTTTTTTTCTATAAGATGCATTGTGTTGTACATATCCCTGTTTGATGTTTGATGTGGGATCTTGTTTACTTACTTGTTTTCATGATTCCTACTTGATGTGATGCGAAATCATTTGTGGGATGTACTTGTTGTCATGATTCATCATGCTTTATTTGAGATCCCTTTGTCGTATGTTGATTGGATACTCACGCTGTCGCCATGTATGTTTGCATTGAGATCCCTTTTATGCCATCTTGGGTGGATGCACATTATCATCATGCATGAGTTTGTGTCATACTAATAGGAGTCCTTTGTTACTGAGCGTTCCTGTCGTAGAACATCTCTTGGAGCCACTCTTGTGTGAGGGAATTTTCCTTGTCTGATACCGACATCAACTCTTATGTACATCATCACTATTGACAACACTTAATGCAACGACCTACACCACCTTGACACCGACCCGGAGACGTAGTCCCTCCTAGACAAACTCCATTATCAATGTCTTATGTTTTTCACGTGCTGATGATTTTCATGTTCCTCTTCTTTATAGCATGCATATGTATTCATTAATGTTCTTTTAAAAATGCAATTTAACACATCACGAAAGTAAAATGTCTTGGAAGGGTCCTTTGTCACACCTGGACTTGGATCATTTGTATGGTAGCATTCTTTTTTAAAACCGCCCTGGAAACGATGCCAAAATGTTGGGACTATTGATTGTTTAAAATATACAACTATTCATCTAATATTAACTTATCAACCAAAGGATTCTTCTTTTTATTTCAAGGCAGTCAATAAAATCTATGCAAAGAACTACCAAAAACCAATGTTGGTGTGATATAAATTGATTTAAAATAATAATATTTTCTGTAAAACGTAAATTGATCGTACCTATCAGGAAATCACCACAAGCGATCAGAAAGCAAACTCTATATCTAAATCAAATCAAATAGTGCTTGTGAAACTGGAATTCAAGTGCAAAACTAGTTTCTTGTCTTATTCTTAATGAAGCTTAAATCAAGTAGCAACTAAAGAAATATTTTAATTCAAAACATTCAACTATTTTATTTTTCTCCAAATTAACCAACATCTGTTAAATAATATTAGCCTCTAAAGTAGCAACAAGAAGAAACCAAAGGAACAACAACTACCTATTCAAGAAACACCAATTAAAAATGATCCATTAAATCCTACTATTATAGAAAAATATAAATAATATTTCCAATAATGATTCGAAAGGTAAACAATGCAAAATTGTAAGCATGTAATACAACACTTCATCCATGAAGTAGGCCAAAACCACTATGTTTCAGTCTACCTTCTTAAAGGAACTTACATCAAGATATAATTGATAAAAGCTAAAACTAATTCACACTTGTTTTCATTACGATCTTCAAGGAACAAGTATAATTAGGACTTAGTTCATTGTTTTATCTCAAAATTATAACTTTTCACCCCCTACCAGAGGCAACTTATTTTGTTTTTATAATACAAAAGGAAGTTGCAATAGAAGATATACTAGATAAGGAATGTACTATGTATCAAACATTCTTAAAGCGATCTTCCTAAGTTAAGATGAATCTTCTAGCTTCACAAGAAAACAAAAGTTTTGTTACTGGAACTAACTCCATATCTAGAAACAAATCCTTTTGAATTAACCAATAACCTTCTTGGATGCATTCACTTTATACTCATATTCATAGTCCCTATTTGTAACAAAATGTTATTCAACATATTGCTAGCTCAATTTATAAATAAAATAGCCTTGTCCATATTGTTAAAGCATAGTTGTATAAATAAAATGATTGTACCAAGTTCTAAACCATATTGAGCAAGAGAATATGACTATGAATCAAGAAGGATAAAATATTGATATAAAAAGTAAGAAATTGATCATAATAAGTATAACAATTGTGAGTCCCAACAATAAAAAATAATTAAGAAATCCACAAATCTGAGGAGAAAGAAACCCTCAAAGTGTAGATTTTAGATTTTCTAATATAGTTTAGTAGATCCATTATGACAAATTGTCTAGTGAAATGTCCACAATAGTTTAGAAATCACTTAATAATTTTACTATGAGAGGGTTATGACATGAAATTTTGTTTTATAAATTGCAGTCATGCTTTCCATAAGAAAAACAATAATTTTCTAGGTGAGAATTATTGATCACATGGTAAATATAAAGAAAAAATTAGAGCTACTGTAAAGATCCCTATGGAAGGACAAAGACACTTTACTGAAAATAGACAACTAGAAACCATAATCTATTAAATTTTTACAACATCTCCAAATATACAATGCTCATTTTGGTTTAGTTCCTACCTAGAAGGGTAGTTTGTAAGGAACTTCCTTCATCTTCTTGAAGGTTTTTCTATTAAATTATGTGGTCGGAAATAAGAATTCTACTATGATTTCTCTAAGCCCTCCTTTTGAGGAATATATCATCGAGAAATATGAAGAGGTGCCAACATTTGAGGGTTGTGATTTGGACATCAAAAGCACCCTTTACTTTTACCAATCATTTGGAATAAAATTTTACCTCAATGGTTTCTATACTCCTATATCAAACTTTTACGACCATATCTATTTGTATTAAACAAAGCATTGTGAGATATATCCGTGTTGCTTGAAATATATATTTATTTTCTAGTTTTCAAATATTATTTATCATTTGAATATTTTGAGGACTTTCTTTCTTTTAGGAAAGGGAATGTATCTTAAATATCCCATGCTTCCAAAATCTTGAGCCTGCTACTATGTCTATTACGAAAAGTAAACTTCAAAATCTATCATTGCATTTCAGTTATTTAAGATTTTTTGACAATATTATGAGTACTATGGGTGAATACATAAAATAGATATTGAGTGGGTTAACTCAGACTTCTTCACACATAGTTTAATATGTGTTAAGATCAATACCAATGAGGGTCTACAAAACAAGATAATAATACAAAAGGAAAATTCTAAATGGATTAGGGTTCTAAATTATAAGATTTCATTTTTCTCTATTACATCTAATAATGAAAAATCCAATTTGTGGACTCTTGTCTCCAAGAATGAGTTTCACATAAAAATGAATAAAAAATGAATAAAGGGTAAATACCTTGGCCAATGTAGTTACAATTATGTGAGCAATTGTACACGCATAGTGAGGATTATTAAACTACATAAATTTAGCTACCAAGGACATGTTTAGAAAAGGATAATAATAGAAATCTAGAAGTGCAAGTTGAAGATTCAAACATTCCCTCAAAGGATAGAGAAGAAATAAAGAATTCAAGGCCTCCTTCCTTTAGAGTATGGAGATGAATACAACTAGGAGGAATGGACTCACTTCACAAACTTAACAACTTTGGTTCAAATAATAAATTGATACTCTATATACATCTAAGAAATATGAATTCAATATTAAAATTAATTGAGCCCTCTATAGGAGGAGGGTGGGATGAGGTTAAAAAGAACAAGGAACAAAGGGGAGGGTTAAGGATTAATTTTCTGTGGGAATATAAAGAAGTCCATTTACATATGTAACATTAAATTTGTAAGTTCAATGAGCACGTGAAAAATGTACTTTAAATTAAATTTTTGAATGGAAATTGTGACTTTTTCTCTCTAAAACATATTAATTTGATTTTTTTCATAAGAATAGGTTATTGATAAATATTATTAATGTACAAATCCCAATGTCTCCTTCTGATATCCTTTAGTTTTTCAAGTTATAATTTGTCTCCATAATCTTTTTGGATAGAATGTAGAAAGGCATAGAAGTATCTCTTGTTTTCTATTTATATCATATTTATTTTTTCTTTTCATTAATGATTTGTAATATTTTATCTTGCTAACTTTCCGGAACCATCACAAGCTTATCCATGTATTTTATAACATTGTTACAATCATTGTCATAATCGATGGTTAGCCATCTCATTTTCCTTCTTACAAGTATTTATTTCTATGTATATCACAGCTATTTTTATTTTTATTAGTGCTTTGTAACATTTTATCTTGTCAACTTGGAAGGATTCATCACAAGGTTCTTAATGGCTTTTGTCAAATCCTACAATCTTTGCCATATTCCATGAAATGATCACACACAATAATTTCATTCTTACAAACAAAGTCAATGTGTTGTTGTATGATAGAAATTTAGAATATTTCTTTTCTTCTTATTAGGATATTAATTTCAATTTATAAATATTTAAAAAAACAATAGAAAATAATGTGATTTTCTTTCTTAAATTTTTCTCATATAAATTTTTTATATACTATAAATTTTAGAAATAAAATTTAAAATATAACATATGGTTAGAATGTCAATATTCATAATTTAATTATATGCTAAAATATATGTCAAAATTAATATAATAAACACAATTTAAAAAAAAAAACTAAATATATATATCTATATATATATATATATATATATATATATATATATATATATATATATATATATATATATATATATAATTTTATTTAACAATGGTATGTTCTATGCTTAGCACAATTACTTTAATGTTCCTTTAGCAACCCAATAACAATTTCCAATTTATTTTTCGAATAGAAATCACATTAACCATTAATCACATTGAAAATAAAAATAGACATAACATGAAACAAAATACAGAAGACAAGCCAAGAGAAGAGGACACTAGCTTTGGAAAATGCTAGGGAAAATCTCCAATTTGAGGAAAACTCTTTGATTAATTCTACTTATTATTATATCAAATGTTCGGTAGAGAGATAATACAAAAATGTAAAGTTGACTTTCCAAATCACAGTCAAAACAACCCTGTCAAATCTGCAGTCAAATTGGACCCTAACTAGAAAGTCAAAGATGGTCAACGCAATAGAAAATATTCCTCTTTGGAGTTTTCCCATGCCCAGTGAAACTCAACCTAATAAGGTTGTCAAAGTTAACCCAAAACAATCCTGAAAACTACAGTCAAATTTGGTCAACTCTAGGGTGACCTCTACACTTAGGTCTATGGTCAACCTTGTGGTCAAAGTGCCCTGAAATTATCGGTTCCTCTGCCAAACAGTATGACCTGCCAAAAAAAAAAATTCCCACAAATTCATAGCCAAAGGATGAGTTAAAGTGCTCAGTAAACGTTGGTCAAACCCTACAACATTTCTGAAATTTTGGCCTTGAGATTTGTCTAAAATTTGTCCTCCTTTTCCACATGTGTGAGAGAGAATTCTCAATAAATGTACGAACCACTGAGAGAAGGAGAGAGAAAAATGTGTTAGTGATGATGACGCAAAATGAGGTAAGATTTCACTTGTGTTTATACAAGTCATTGAGGGTGAAATGACACATCCATTGGGCTTCATAAGCCTACATGATGATGTGACCGACCTAAACAATTTGCACATGGGTGGGCATAAATTCAAAATCACACTTCTGATTGTCCAAATTACATGATATTTATATCAATTTTGGTCCTCTCAAACAAAGGAATTTAATGAAATCATAATCTCCATCAAATGAGTTGTATAAAGTGGAAGTTGGCTCTAGTTTCCAATTTTAACACTCCCTCTAAACTAGGGATAATTCCACCTATGAATACATCCATCATCATCGATCATCATTCCATCCTGTTGTCATGTCCCATCTTTGAATCTCATCTCATCTCTGCTCTGATGAACACTAATGTGAATAATGAAGAAGAATAGATCGAGCGTGAGTGAGAAGAGCTAACCACTCTCCACTGACAAAATCCAGTCCACAGGTAGAACATAAACCATGCTTGATCCCAGATCAAGTTGTTGAAAATCATGCATCCTAGACACAGTGAGTACTAAAATACATGATGCATCCATCTGCAGTACTATGGTCCCTATTCACTTTTCCCAACTCATTTGATATATGGGAGGTACTTCCCATGAGTCTCAACTACATGGGTAGGATGTATGATAGGGCATCAAGAGGAGAAGGTGAACCACTCATCCTACTCATATGCCATAGGAGAAGTTGAACCGCTCACCCTATGTATATGTTGTCAATCATAGGGGAAGGTAAACCACTCACCCTACACACATTTTTCATGAATCATAGGGGAAGGTGAACCACTCACCCTACACACATGTAAACCATCATGGAGTATCATAGGGGAAGCTTGCTCTAACCGAGCTCATCCACGGATCCCATCATGATATTACCAGGGCCCACCACCTTCGTTTGGCATTCCGAGGATTCATCCACTTGGCTAACTTTGAATCTGGCTTTGATACCACATGTTAAGGACTCTTGACACAACATATCTCCACAATGGTATGATATTGTCCACTTTTGGCCTAAGCCCTCATGGATTTGCTTTTGGACTTACCCCAAAAGGCCTCATACCAATGGAGATATTTTTCCATCCTTATATACCCATGATCTTCCCCACTTCTAGTCAATGTGGGACTTTGGTCGTATACCCAACAAAGGTGAACAACTCACCCTACACACATTTTTCATCAATCATAGGGGAAGGTGAACCACTCACCCTACACACATGTAAACCATCATGGAGTATCATAGGGGAAGGTGAACCACTCACTTTTTACACAACACACCAATAGGGGCAGGTGAATCACTCACCCTATGGTTGCTCATAGCTCCTGTTAGTCCTTACAATCTCCTAGGCTGAAAAGGAAATCGACAAGGGTAACCTCAAACCACTTTAGCTTAGTAGCTAGCCCTACTGAGCATGAGAGGGATCTCTCTAAGTCTCTTATCAGTGATATGACTTTAAAGCAAATGAAGTTTAGGTTAGATATGTGTATTTGTTTGTTTATTGTGAAAATTTGGTTTTTTAAGGACTTGTTAAACTTAGGGTTTGGAGCCACAAGTAGGTCTAGGCTGTGGGAATACAGGAGCAAACATAAGAAGGAGCTAGATGTTAGAATCCATGGTGTAATTTGAAAATTTTTCATTGTAGTATAGAGGATATAGTGTGGAAGAAACTAATGAGCATAAATAAATATGATTTCATTAGCTTAGGAAGACAAAACACATAACCATGAAAACCAGATAATAGAGCTTGAAAACAAGAATTTTGAGTATTTTATCACAAGGCATTCATAGAAAGAAGAGATATAATGTAGATAAAGATGTTTAGACCATGAGAAAACAAAAATAATGAAGTACAAACACCATGAACTCAATAGGCAAGAGTTCCTTGAAAATAGCTGTAACATGTATCTGTATTAGCTGAAAGATGACTATAATGCAAGCCTCCTTCAAAAAAAAGTTAAATCCCCTTCTCCTGAAGTGAAACGGTACTTATATACTACCCTATACCACTTTCCCACCTTCAGGAGTCGAATTCCTTGGTGGAGGAAATGACTCGAGGATTCTCTCAACCAACAGGTGAGAGTCAGAAGGTGCAACTCAAACACCTCATGAAGAGTTTGTTTAGGAGTTTGCTTCTTTTATGAGGCCTAATAAACATAAAAAAACAACCTATGATGTACATTTATTCATTCCTACATCACCTAGCCTCGTAACTACTGCCATTACATAGAGAATCTTGACTTTGACCAAGTCCAACTAGAAACTAGAAATTTTACACACTGAAATTTTCCAAATAAAAACATAGAAAGTGCAGAAGCGCAGCATCGACTTCAAGCTGATTTTTAGGTCCCTTCTAGGGGTCAAAATGCAAATATGAGAGAACAGTCAACTAGCCCTTCAAGTCTAGTTTCCATAACAGTTTGAATTTGAAATTTTGGAGGATTGGAACAGCTTGAAAAATCCATTCTCCCAAGGTCGCTCCAGAAGTGCAACGCCTATCAAGAAATGGTTCAGAATGCTTGTTTTTTTGCCACTTTTTTTGAATTTTTATCCAAAACTAAGCCACCTCTACAAAATATGGGAAAATGGGTTTTTATAGGATGGCAAGACCTTTCCAAAAATGTATACCTTCCCTCAACTGGAGGCCTGAGGAAAAAGACCAGCACCAAGGCACTGCACTTCTGAAGCAGCTGAATTTTTGAACTTAGACCAAAATTTTACAAAAAACACAAAATGCTCAAAATTTTGAGGGAAGGTGTAAAAATAAGTTTGCTATAATTTCATGGATGCTTCAGCAAGAATCTCTAAGTTTTCCCCATCTTTTTTTATCTTTGTTTGGCCTCCTTGAGCTTGTTTTTAAGTTCTTTTACTTTGACATTGGCGATCATGTTTTGAGCTTGATAGTGATGCACCATGTGTCTAAGAATTTTATTGTCTCTTTTTGCCTTCTCCAAGAGCTTATCCAAGTGTTTGTTCACCCTATTTAGCCAATATTCTTTATCTTGATGTACCTCTAGGGCAATTCGTTCCACTAGGTCAAGGTCTTTATTGAACAGAATTTGCTCTTGCTCTTCTTGCAATGCCTTCTTTAGGCCCATTGTTCTTGGCCCTTTCCTCTTTCCTGTGCCTTTTGATCCTTCAGGCTTTCTTGATTCTATGATCTTCTTAACTTTTCCAACCTGCTGCAATAACTTGGCCTGTTTTTTTCCATGATTAGTTGTTTAGTCTTAAGCCGACTATTTTCTTGCTCAAGGAAGAAAATGATGGAATGAGGGAGTTAGGGAAGGGAGATGATGATAGGGGAATTTTTGGAGATGGATACGGGTGGTAGAAAACTTAAGAAGCTTAAATGGAGTGAAATGAGGGAAATAAATTATTAGGATAAATTGAAAAATAGAGCTGCTAGGAAATCTACTCAAAATGCTAGGTATGAGCTAGGGTTTAGGTAAGGGTGAGGAAATCTGATGATTGATAAGTTATTTAGTGAATAAAAAGGAATTTTAAACATTTACAGAGGCTTGAGGTGGAATATTTACATGTTTCCAATATCAACACTAACCAAACTATCAGTTACACTAGTGCTTGCAGCATGAGAGTTTCACCTAAACCCTAGATCAAGAGAACTTGCATTTGCATTCATCTCGCCAAAGGAAAAAGGTGAGAAAAAGACTTATAATTACTTGTGTGCAAGCTTAGAATAGCAATAAATATGTTTTCAAGATTCAAAATCAAAACTTGGGTGAGTTTAGATGAGTTTTGTGCTGCTCTAGCACAAGCACAGTGTAGTTCACAGAAGCACAGTGCAATTCATAGAAGCATAGCGCAGTTCACAGAAGCACAACGCCATCCTCCAAACCACTTTTGGGGGCCTTAAAATACTCCAAATTGACAGCTTGATAACTCATTGGAAATAGCTTGAAGTATACTATAAGATGGACACCTCAAGAATGTAATTTGGACACTCCATGAGTGAGAAAAATTGAGTTTCCCAAGGTCACTAAAAAAACTTAGGCTTTCTTTGACAAGAGCGCAACGCCAAATTACAAAGCACTTTTGGGTGCCTTCCAATAATCCAAATAACAAGCTGAAAGTACCACTGGAAATCCTAGAATGTCTGCTACATAATAGAGTCCTTAAGAGCTGCCACCACCTATTCCAAACCCTTGAAACATTGTCTTGAAGTCAAGTTGTCCAGAACTACAACAACTCTCCCCTAGCAAGTGTATTTTGGGAATTTATTTAAAATCATAGCACCTGTGCATAAAATGAAGGATGCTTTTATTCCTTGGACTAAAATGGACACAAACCTCTTTCACTTCTATAAAATGCTTCTCCATTCGGTTGGAAACATATTTTGAAGAAAACATGTCCCTATGAGAAATGATGAGGCGAGGTAGTGTACTACAACATTGTCTTATTTGAAATAAAACATTACCTATAACTTTATTTTGCCTTCCCTAAGCTGTTAACTCCCTTTACCCACTTAATCACATGATGGACATATTTTTGGCAACATATGGTATCGTGATGACACATGGAGTGAAAACCTAGACCATGACCTAAAATGAGGAATTTAACCATTTCATGACCCAAGACACTTAAATGAAGATATTATACCTCGAATAAGTCAATGAAAATGATGAGTGATGAATACCATGAGTAAGTGAAGGGAGCAGCAGTGACCTAGACACAACAACCAATGATCAAATTTTTATTTGAAGATTCACTGAAATGAAAAAAATTTGACTTGACACCCTAATAACACCTTGTAAGAGCATATTTGATCTAGGTGACATGCTAAAAACACTGACACTAACAGCTCCAATAAGTACCCCAAGCCCCGAGGAACTCCCAGAGATTAATGTCTAACTCAAGCAATACTCTCATGGGAGGGTCTTTCCATTACTCAAAGTCTCTCTCAAAAGGCTAAGAATTTAACCTTTCCTAAGGGATTCGTGCGGATATCTGTGACCTCCTCATCATTCATGATGTGGTTGAGCCTTATTTCTCCTTATTGCACCACATCCTGTATAAAGTGGTACATGATATTAATGTGCTTGGAGCAGTGTGGAACACGAGATTCTATGAAAGGTGAATCCCACCCTAGTTGTCATAGAATATTGCAGTGGTATCTAACACGTGCTCATATAGCTCACATAATATTTTCCACAACCAAACATCTTTACAATAGGCCATACTAGTTGTAACGTATTAGGCCTTAGCAACGCTTAGAGCAACCGATTTTTGCTTCTTTCTCATCTAAGAAATTGAAGCAAACCCTAATAGAAGCAACATCTAGATGTGATTCTACAATCCACCACACTAGCAGCCCCATCAACATTTGTATATGCATGTAGCCTCAAATTCCTGGTAATGTATCTCATTCCATAGTTTATTATGCCATGGAGATATCTCAAGGGATTCTTAGCAGCAATCTAGTGTATGTCATTAGGCTCAAGCATAAATTGACTCAATATATTTATAGAAAATCATATGTCCATACGAGAGTTTACCAAGGACATCAGGGCCCCCACAAGTTATATATTTTCAGAAAGTTTTGCTAATTCGGGCCTAGCAACACTTCCACATAGCTTCTTAAAGTTGAGTTCCAACATAGTATACACAAACATGCAATCAACCATCCCACATCTCTTGAGTAGCTTCATAATGTATTTTCCTTGAGAAAGGAAAATATCACCTGGATTTTTCCAAACCTCTACGCCTAGGAAGTAGTGCATTAGACCTATGTCCTTTATCTTGAACTTAGAAGACAAATCCCTCTTGTATTGATAAATGAGAGGTTTTTCACCTATCAGAAAGAGATCATCTACATAAAGGAAAAAAATGAGAGGCATGTCCTTTTCAACCTTGAAGTATAGGTTATAATCAAAATCACTCCTCATAAATCCCAGCTTCCTAATATAGTTATCAATCCTCTCATACTAAGCACTACCAGTTTGCTTCAACCCATATAGGTCTTTCTCCAACATACATATGTGTGTCCTTCGATCTTGTACTTCAAACCCCTGAGGTTGTTCCAAGCAGACTTCCTCCTTAAGTGAGCCATGAAAGAAAGCAACCTTAATGTCGCTTTGATGCAGGTTCCATCCTTGAGAGGCAACGAGTGAAATAATAGATTGGATAGGGTATATCGAGAATGTGGGGTAAATATTTCATCATAGTCCACTTTTTCCTTTTAGGAGAAGCCTCGAGTAACGAGTATAGCCTCATATTTTTCAAAACTACCATTACCTCCATGTTTGATTTTGTGGAGCCATCTTTATGTGATGAAAAACTTGTTCTTGGGTGTAAGAACCATGTCCTAGACATAATTCGTCAATGCGTACTCATTCATCACATCCTTCCATACTTGGTGTTTTAAGACTTCTTCAAACATGCATGGTTCATCTTCAACAATAGTACTCATAGAAGCCAAATATCATTGGTACCTTTTCAACTTCTTACTTTCACAAAATGTCCCCCTTGGAGAAATATGTCTTTCATCATCTTCGAGAGTATATTTAAGCCACAAACGTATTTTCTTAAGGTAAAGGGATCACCAGGAGGTGGATCAATGGGATCCAGCGGTCCTTCAACATTGGGCATAGGCTCATGTGTTAGAGGTTCATCTTGCTTTTCTGCAACATCGTCATTATCCTTCCTTGGAACGAGGAGATTTATGGCTTTCCCAAGAGAAGTCTCTTCATCGAAGGTAACATCATGGCTTACTTCCTCATTTATTTAACCAGGTAGGGAAATTCGATATGCCTTTCAATTTTCACTCTAGCCCACAAGTATACCTTTATTCCCAAATTCCTCTAAATCGTTTCTTTTCTCTTTAGGCACATGCAAATACATGCACAACCAAATATTCTAAAAGGAGAAACATCAAGTTTATTACTTGTGAAAAATTCTTTGGGTGTATTGAAATCCAGTGCTTGATGGAGACTCCTATTTTGAACATATAGGATAGTGTTGGAAGCTTATCTCCATAAGAACTTCGGTAGACCTTGATCATGGAGCATGGCATGGGTGTCTTCCATGATTGTTCGATTCTTCCTTTCAGCAACTCCATTTTTCTCAAGAGTGTATGGAATGGTTTTCTCCCTCTTAATTCTAGCCTCTCTGCAAAATTAATTGAATTCATTTGGTTCATATTCGATTTTGATGTCAGTCCTCAATACTTTGATCATCTTCCCTGTTTGATTTTCCACCAAGGATTTGAAAGAATGTAACCATTTGAAGATTTCATCCTTCTTTTTCAAGAAATAGATTCATGTTTTGTGGGTGAAGTCATCCACAAAAATTTCATAGTATAAGTATCCTCCAAATGATGTTATGGGAAACATACCAGATAGGTAAGAATGGACCAATTGAAGAATATTAGTAGTTTGGCTTTCACTTCAAGGGAATGGTCCCCTTTTAAGTTTCTCTATTATACAACCCTGGAAAAATCCTTCATGATTCATGTTAAACTCAGGCATACATGTGGCCATCTTCCTTACCCTAGGTAAGACTTTGTAATGAAGGTGGGAAAATCGTTGATGCCATAATTTAGATTGAAGAGAAATATCGCAAGTCAAGGCTCCCAAAGGACTTCCTACAACTTGATAGATAAATTCAACCCTAAATCAAATTTTAAATGCATATTTAGGGTTTCTTTTCAAAATACATAACTTTCCATCAAGGAATGCTACCTTGAAGCCTTTATCTTCCATTGCAGAAATAGACACCAAGTTCTTCTTCAAATCAGGTACATACAATACTTCTTGTAGATGAATGGTTTGAGCTTGATTTAATTGAAGAGTGATACTACCTATCCCTTTCACGGAATAGGTGGAATTATCTCCAAATCTTATCCTCAAATTAGTCTTCTTTTCAACCAAATTTTAGAGGGTCTCCTTGTACCCACTGAAGTACCTTGAGGCTCCACTATTAATCAAGCAATGATCCAACATATCCAAACAAGAGGTAGTAGATAGAGAAAAGATAATATAAAATTCATTTTCTTTCTCTACAACATTGCTTTCCTCATACCTGGAATTTCTAGTCCTTTTGGGAGGTTGACCATTTCCATATCGAGCAGCTCGATCATTCCTATTTCCTTTATTTTTGAACCTATTGTTTCTTTGATTTCCATTACATTTGTAATTGTTTTTATTGTTGTCGCCATCCCTTGTAGTATCCTTCTTGCGAGGACACTCTCTAGCATAGTGGCCAAACCCACTACAATTGTAGCACCTTCCTTTCCTTCCTTCTTTGAATGCCTTCTTGAACTCCTGACCCTGTCTCCTTGGACCAACATTATTTTTGTTCTTTGCATGAGCAAAGAAAGTAGTAGGTTCATTTCTATTAGAGGGATTATCTGTCTCCATCATCCTAGTCTCCTCTTGAGTGCTTCTAGCCAATAACTCATTGAAACCACATATCCTGTCATTGTTGGGAATGGTGGTGAAAAATACATCCCATGGTCTTGGAAGGCATCCAAGACCAATAAGAGTGAGCTCGAGCTGTCAGAAATAACTTCTCCAATAGATATCAAGTCATTCTTGATTTGAGTTATTCTCATGAAGTAGGATTGGATGGACTCCCCTTTATTCATTTCAATATCCTTCAAACTGCTTTTAAGAAAGAGGATTTTATTTTCATTGTTTACTTTGAACATCCCAACCAACTTATCATGCATTTCGTTAGATGTTACCAAATCATAAATATAGGAAACCAAATGCTTTTGAATGGAGTCTATGATAATTTTCTTAGCTTTAACCTCTCCTTTCTTATACTTTATATTCACAACAACAAGTGCATTTGAAGGAGGTTCCACCACTTTTCCCTTCACATAGTCCATTTCATCATGATCTTCCAAAGTCAAGTCCAAAGTCATCTTGTGTGCATGATAGTTAGATTTTTCATTGTGCTTATCATGAGTCTTGAAGTGAGATGTAGAAGCCATTTAGGCTTGACCTTGTCCAACATATCTCTCTTTTCTATTTCTTTTCCTTCTCTTGTTTGGCCTTTGTCTTCACTTGGGATTTGATACCATGTTAATTTTAGTTAACAATGGTATGTTCTATGCTTAGCACACTTCAATTTCCTTTAGCATCCCAATGGCAATTTCCAATTTAGTTTTCCAATAGAAATCACATTAACCATTAATCACATTGATAGTAAAAGTAGACAGAACATGAAACAAAATGCAGAAGACAAGTCAAGATAAGAGGACAACATATTTCGCTGATGTGAGAGAAAAGCCCCAATGTGGGGAAAACCCATTGATCAATTCTTATTATTATATCAAATGTTCAATAGAGAGAGAATAAAAAAAACTAGGTTGACTTGCCAAATCACAGTCAAAACAACCCTATCCAATCTGTAGCCAACTGGAGTAAAATTCCGCCCTAACCAAAAAGTGAAAGATGGTCAACCCATCAACAAATCTTCCTCTTTGGAGCTCAGTCATACCCAGTCAAACTCGGTATGATAACGCAGTCAAAATCAACCAAAAATAGTCTTGAAAATTACAAACAAACTTCGTCAACTCTGCGGTCATGTCTGTGGTCAACCTTGTAGTCAGCGCTACGGTCATAGTGCTCACAAATTCTTAGTTCCTGTGCCAAACAGTATGGCCTGCCAAAAAAGAAATTTTCGCACAAAAATCACATTCAAAGTATGAGTCAAAGTGTCCAATCAATGTTGGTCAAACCTTGCAACAATTCTGAAATTTTGGCCCTGTAATGTGTTTGAAATTCGTTCTCGTTTGCCACACGTGTGAGAGAAAGAGAATACCCAATAGTTGTATGAACCAATGAGAGAAGGAGAGAGAACAAAGTGTGAGTGATGTTGATGCCAAATGAGGTGAGAGGTCACCTGTATTTATGCAAGTCATCAAGGGTGAAATGACATGTCCACTAGGCTTCATGAGCCTACATGATGATGTGGTCGACCTGAACAATTTACACATGTGTGGGCATAAAGTCAAAAACACACTTCTTCTTGTCCAAATTAGATGATCTTCGTATCAATTTTGGTCCTATAGAAAACAGGAATTTAATGCAAAGCTCCCACGTATAAAGGGAACACATAAAGGAGAATTGCACATGGTGTCTCGTGGCATCTCTCCGCAACGTCCACCCTTAACTTATACCCTTCCCTTTACGACACAACAGAAAAAGGATTAAAACTCTAAAACTGTTCACGTGTGAGCCATGGTCCTTATCGAACAAACCCTAGGGTAAAAGTCAAAACCATTTGCGTTTTCATTACCATTCAACTCCCTTTACATGAATTTCACATGCCAAAATTCTGGACTATGTAATTCGTGAAGAGCTTTCAGGAAAAGTCGGTAAGTAATGAGAGTTGATCATTATCCAGTCTCCGGCCTTCTCTCCATTATAAATAGCCGTCACTACAAATTCCTTTTCGACAACATAGCCCGCGTTGAGGAGTTTCCCTTTTGGTTCCTATGCGTCCCGAAAGTAACCTAGAGATATTAATTCAGTTCTTGTGAGTTCGACTTTGTTTCATAATAGTTTTTCGCTATGAGCGTGCAAAGAAAATACATCGATATGTGCCATGTTGTGACGCTGAAGCAGTTCGCGAGAAAATGGAAGAAGCTGGCCAGCGTCCGCAAGGCGGCTCAGGCTCTGGGCGAGAAGCTTCTTTTCTGGCGGTCGTGCCGGATGACTTATGTGTCCGGTGACACACTGGTCGATGTCGTCGGGTTGAACGAGTCGAGCAACAGGCATCGTCGGTCGTTGTCGGCCATCCCGCCAGACGTGCCATTGGGACACCTGGCGCTGTACGTTGGACAGCATTGCAATATGCGATTTGTAATCCCGGTGGCCTACTTGAACCATCCGGTGTTTAGGGCACTGCTAAAGCAGGCCGAGGAGGAATTCGGCTACGCAGACCGCGGCGGACTTGCGATTCCCTGCGACGTGTTCCTGTTCGAGCACATTTTACAACTCTTCAGCCGAAACGGCCTCGCCGCCGTGAGCCATCTCGACTTGGAGGCGGTTAAGAGCAATTTCTACAACGAATAGAATTGCTCATCTGAGGCGAATGGAATACCGTTCGGCAAGGAATCGAGACGTCTTCTTCGTCCCTTCGCAAAGAAATCCATTGTCTACTACAGCTCCCGGGTGTAGAACATTGAGAGCTCGGCAATGGACACTGTTGAGCCATAAGTAATTGATTCTTATACCACTGCTGATATACGTATTCTTATACCGCTGCTGATATATATATTCTCCTCTTTAAGGAATTATGTGGGCGAGGAAGGACGGCCAATCAGCTGGAAAAACCTGCTGTTGTTGCAGGCGCTGCAATGATAGCTTGCAGAAAACTTGAGCAAATGCACCCCGGGTGTTCAGTTGTTTGGCTATAGCTAATTCATTTTCTACAACTGTTGATATAGGAATTCCACTCTATAGATAATTTATAAAAAGGCCCTCAGCTGGAAAAGCCTTCACTTGTTGCAGGCCCTCCAATGATACCTTACAGGAACTTTGAGCAAAGACATGTCGGGGTTTCAGTTGTTTGTCTAAGTTAGAAATAATGGAGAAATGGTTATGTGGTTGTAACGTACCTTCTTAATTTAGGAGTTGTTCCTAGAATTTAGGAGGTTGTTTTCAGCTACCTATTTTCCAGTCATGTATTTAATATGTAATATTCATTCATGTAATGTAGAGTGAATGAGAGAGAGAGAGTCTCCTCCTTGTTTGAGTGCAGTCTCCAGGTGATGTACACACTTGTGAGCTACAACTCCTTCTGTTAATTCAAAGTTTGATTATTTTTATCTTGGTATCAGAGCTTAGGGTAGAGGTAGCCTTAAATTTTTTTTTTTTGGAATGTATCATTAGTTGCACATCTGTAGTGGTAGGAGTACATGTAAAGGTATCTGTGTGATCAGGTGGAACTGCAATAACACCTGGAGTGAAAAGGCGTCAGCTCACTGATCATCTCTGAGCCAAAGGAAGGGTTGGAGTGAAATCTTTTTTTTGGAAGGTGCAGCAATTAGCACGAGTTTTTAAAGAACAGTCACGCCCATTAGCGCGGGTTTGAGGCTGATAAGCGCACCAGAGAAATCAACGACCAAATTGGCGCAGATCTGTGGTTGTTAAGCGCGCTAATTTTCCTGCACATCATAAATTTTTATTTTCCGCAATTAGCGCGGATTCGGAGCTGCTCAGAGCGCCAGCCCTTTCTCTCTGCAAATCTGCAATCTTTGTTGCAAATCGGAGTTGCCCGGTGGAGGTATGTGAAGGTTTCTGCTCGTTGGCAACAGATTTGATTTTCCTGGTGGTGGCAAATTGAGGATCCTTGATCAGCTTGGAGGTAGCAGATCGGATCTGCCCGGTGGTGGCGAGTTGAGGTTCTGTGATCCGCTCGGTGGTAGGAGATCGGACCTGCCCGGTGGTGGCGAATCAGAGCTTTGTGATCTGTTCGGTGGAAGCAGATCGATTTTTTCCCCGTGGTGGCACAGTGCAGCTCCTCGGTCTATCTGGTAGAAGCAGATCGTCTTTCCCGATGGTGGCGTGTTGGAGATTGTTTGTTGATATGTTCAGTGCTAGCAGATCGGTTTCGCCCGGTGGTGGCATAGTGAAGTCCCTGATCTGCTTGGTGGCAGCAGATCGGACTTTCCCGGTGGTGGCACAGTGAAGTTCCTCTTCTGTTCATTGGTAGCAGATCAGACTTGCCCGGTGGTGGCCGATTAGAGTGTTCAGTTGTGCGAAAATGAACAACAGTTTGGAATCATACCTCCACGAGTCTGGCAAGCTCGATGGAACAAATTTTTCCAACGGGAAGTTCAAAATGAAAACCTTGCTAGAGAGTGCGAACGCATGGTCGATTGTCTTGGGAAATGAACAGACATCTGGAAATACAACCCAAGAACAGGACTGGGATAAGAGAGAAACAAAGGCAAAAGTCATACTGAAGATGTCCGTCAAATACAACATTATCCCCCATATCCGAGATTGCAAGTCGGCCGCAGATATTTGGAGCACAATCAAGGGTCTGTATGAGACACAGAACACAAATCGTGTTCTGGCACTCAAGGGAAAATTGTTTGCATTAAATATGGATGAGAATGAATCTGTTGGTGGATTCATGGCCAGTGTCAAGGATCTGAAAGACAAATTGGGATCCATTGGAGAAAAGGTATCAGACTCAGATCTGGTTACACTCACACTGAATAGGATGACCGATGAATATCAAACATTCATCTCAGGGTTGTCAGCGAGGGAGAAAGCCCCCTCTTTTGATGAGTTGACAGCGATTCTGCTCCAAGAGGAGGAGCGAAGACAAAATCTAAAGACTCAGAGCAATTACCTTGCTCTGATGGCAAAGAGGCGACAACACAGAGGGAAGCAGCACCAGCACCAACACCAACACCAGTACTAGAAACCGCAGCAGCCGCAGCAGAAAGGAGCCAATTCCTTTCAAAGGAGGCCATCTAGAGGTATGAATGATAACTATGTTAAGAGATGTTTTTACTGTGGAAATCCTAGTCACCAGATTAAAGAGTGTTATAAGAGGCAAGCAAATGAAAGGAGAAGTAAACAGAAAAAACATCAGGGCTGTTTTGCCGAAGAAGAGGAGGACCACAGCTATGATCTTCGGCTATTCACAGTCGACTGTGCACTTTCAGCATCGAAAGGAGATGAGGACAATACATGGTATGTCGATCCTGGCACATCCTCGCATATGACCGGTAAGAGAGAATGTTTTGAGTTTCTTGAAGAATCTGCATGTGGATCAAAAATTTATTTAGGTGATGACAGTGGGTATGAGATCAAAGGTTGTGGGGATATTCCTGTGAAGCTACCTTGTGGTGACATCAAGCATCTCAAAAATGTTTTATATGTTCCAGGAATTAAAAAGAATTTGATCTTTGTCTCTATGATAACAGACCAGGACATGCAGGTGCAACTCTTCAAGAATGGATGTGTCATTCAGGATAGCCAATTGGAGACAGTTGCAACAGGAGTACGCGTGGGGAATTTGTACAGACTGCATGCAAGGATCATGCCACGACAAGCGATGGTTGTAGCAACATCAACAGTTGAAAATCTTTGGCATCAGAGATTTGGACATCTCAATCTACAAGATCTCATCTTACTTAAAAAGGAAGGTTTGGTCGATGGACTTCCTGCTTTACATAATATCAAGCTGGAATGTGATGGATGTGCATTAGGGAAGATGCATAGAGATGAATTTCCTGTGCATGTCAACAGAAAAGGAAGAGACATCCTAGAACTAGTACATACAGATATTTGTGGACCTATGCAAACTAGGTCTTTAGGAGGTGCATACTACTTTCTATTGTTTACAGATGATTGCACTAGGTTCTCTTGGGAGTATTTTTTAAGCAAAAACAGTCAAGGTTTTCGGTATTTTAAAGAATTCAAATCTATGATAGAGAACCAAACAGGAAAGAAGATAAAGATTCTCCACTCGGACTAAGGGGGGGAATATAGGTTAGGTGAGTTCATGAACTTCTACAAGCAACATGGGATTATACAACAATTCACAGTGCCACACACTCCACAGCAGAATGGAGTAGCAGAATGCAAGAATAGGACCCTTGTGGAGTGCGCGAGAAGTATGCTTCAAGGTAAGGGTATTTCTAATGGTATTTGGGCAGAAGCCATTAATACTGCTGTTTATTTAAATAATAGGAGTCCCACCAAATGTCTAGGCTTCAAAACCCACTTTGAAGCATTGTTTGGACTCAAACCAGAAGTTGGTCATTTAAGAATATTTGGATCTAAAGCTTTTGCTCATATACCGAAAGTAGATAGGAAAAAGCTAGACCCCAAAGCCTTGAAATGTATATTTGTAGGATATGGCACAGAGTATAAGGCATACAAGTTATATAATCCTGTGACTCATAAAGTGTTTGCAAGCAGAGATGTCATTTTTCATGAACAGACATAAGATGGAAAGGAAGACTCTAACAATGACATCCACATTCCATTCCTGATAGAATTGAACAGTGAAGAAGAAGAAGAGCAGGAGCAGGAGTAGGAGTAGAAACAGGAAGAAGTAGAAGCAGATAGTGTAATAAGTGATGATGCAGGCCCGAACAGTGCTGAAACAGATAGAGTTGAGGTAAGTCCTTTACCTAGAAGATCAGGTAGGAAGACTACACTACCTGCAAGATTGAAAGACTATGCTTTAATGTCCAAAATTTTAAATATTGTTGAACCCTCAAACTATGAAGAAGCAAGTAAATCAGATGAATGGAGGGCTGCAATGCATGAAGAAATGGAATCAATATATAAAAACCATACTTGGGACTTAGTTGAGTTTCCAAAAGGAAAAACCCCTATAGGTTGTAAGTGGCTGTATAAACCTAAGATAAATGCAGATGGGAGTGTAGAAAAATTCAAAGCTAGACTGGTATCAAAGGGTTATTCACAGCAAGAAGGAATTGATTTCGATGGCACCTTTGCCCCTGTAGCTAAACTTAATACAATTAGAATGCTAATCTCTTTAGCAACAAAACATAAATGGAAGCTACACCAGTTAGATGTTAAATCTGCATTTCTAAATGGAGAATTAAAGGAAGAAATATATTTGGTACAACCTCCTGGTTTTGTGAAAATGGGGCAGGAGCATTTAGTGTGTAAACTGCATAAGGAACTTTATGGAAAGCACCCAAGTCATGGTATGACAAAATTGATTCATTTTTATTCAGCATAGCTTTCATAGGAGCCTCAACGATCCAAACCTGTATACCAAGATAAATAAACAAAGGCAAATCATTTTGATTTCTTTGTATGTGGATGACATGATAATAACAAGAAATGCAAATAATTTGATCAAAGAAATCAAGCAGCAAATGTCATAGGTATTTGAAATGAAAGACCTTGGTGATCTTTATTATTGCCTAGGACTGGAAGTGTGGAAAGGTTCTGGTCAAACTTTTCTAACTCAAGGAAAGCATGCCAGAACCCTGTTGGAAAGATTCAGAATGGAACAGTGCAAAACAACAACAACACCATTGCAGCAGAATCTCAAGTTAAGCAGTGACGATGGCACAAAACAGGTGGATGCCACTTTGTATAGACAGCTAGTGGGAAGTCTGATATATCTTACAACAACTAGGTCTGATCTGGCATACTCTGTTAGTGTGTTGAGCCAGTTTATGTCCAGACCACTTGACAGTCACTGGAATGCAACAAAATGTGTGTGAGGTACCTTAGTGGTACTTGTAATTATGGTATTTTATACACTGACATTTCTGATGTTACTTTAGCAGGTTATTCAGATTCGGATTGGGCAGGCAACCTAGATGATCATAGATCAATCACAGGTTATGCATTTAGTATTGGATCCGGGGTTATTTCATGGAGTAGCAAAAAGCAAAGCACTGTAGCATTATCATCATGTGAAGCAGAGTACCAGGCATTCTGTGTAGCTACATGCGAACCCATCTAGTTGAGGAGATTTCTCAGTGATGTAGGCGAAGGACAAAAAGAAGCAACCAGCATCAAAACTGACAACCAAAGCACAATAAAGCTTGCATACAATCCAGTTTTCCATAAGAATACTAAACACATAGATACTCAGTTTCACTTTGTACGAGAAAAGATACATTCTAAGGAAAATTTTGTGGATTATTGTAATACTTGTGATAATTTAGCTGATATTTTTACTAAGCCTCTAGGGCGAGTAAAGTTTGAGTTATTTAGAGGGATGTTAGGTGTGCAAAATAACCCTTTCTCCATTAAGGGGGGAGTTAGAAATAATGGAGAAATGGTTATGTAGTTGTAACGTACCTTCTTAGTTTAGGAGTTGTTCCCAGAATTGAGGAGGTTGTTTTTAGCTACCTATTTTCCAGTCATGTATTTAATATGTAATATTCATTCATGTAATGTAGAGTGAACGAGAGAGAGAGAGAGTCTCCTCCTTGTTTGAGTGCAGTCTCCAGGTGATGTACACACCTGTGAGCTGCAACTCCTTCTGTTAATTCAAAGTTTGATTATTTTTATCTATCTACAAAATGTTGTAGCGGTTCTTCGACAACTACAAACACAGACTGAATCAAATCTCAGCAGATACAAAGCTAGCACAAGTTTGCGTGTCTACCCACAAGATTAGGTTGCGGTTAACGAATACTCTTCAATCCAGTAATATTAGCTTCTGCAAACTTGGAGAACCCTTTGAAGACTTCGGCTAGCATCTTGAGTTGTGGATTTTCGAAGAAAATCGAATATCTGAATGATAATGGGCTTTCTAAAGCTTACTCAATTTCAAACAGATCTCAGTATAAATATACTATGTTTTTGTATTTTCCTTGTGATTGCGTGGTGAGAAATGGAAACAGTACCATTTCATGTAAGTACCCAACTTCTCAATGAGCCTATGGTTTTACATTTTTACTGTTTGTTGTATTCATTTTCTTTTTACGTGAAATGAGGAAACATTAGCTATGTTAGCCAATACTTTTATCCATTAGGCCATTGCAAGCTTGTGTTCTATTTTTCGAAGCATCCCTTTTAATTAAAACCCAATGAGAAGCCAGTGTCAAGAATGCTTGACCACTTTCGAAGTATCCTTCGTCAAAATTATGATTATTAATTAATATTAAGAGATACTTACAAATTAATTTATTATTCCCTTAGGTAAGTATTAAGATGGACTAGCCCCAAGGGTTGGCCCAATCGGTCAAGACGGGGCCTCGCCAAATGGGAGGTCACAGGATCAATTCTCGAAAGCCCTTGGGGTTAGGGCTTGCAATAGGAACGATGTGACAAAAAATGTTAACAAAGAAATATCAAATCATGCTTGATCATGGTTGACTAAGGTTGATTATGGTTAGCCATAGTCATTCATGTCAATCTTATTCAACCAATCAAACATGGGAAATCATTATAAACCATCATCAACCTTAGTTGACCATGAATAATCATGGTAATCTATTATCAGCCATAGTCATCATATAGTCAACCATGGTCAATATTTTCAACCTCAATCAAGCATCAGCAAGCATGGTCATCTTCCATCAACCATAGTCACCATATTCGTCATTTATAAAGCTTGGATAATGTGATCGACCATAGTTAGCTATGGTTATCATGTTTTACTATGATTTCTTATGGTTAGTCAATTATCTAGCTCGTAGATAACTATGGTTAGCATCATCAACGATAGTTGACCATAGTCAACTTTAGTTCTTCATAGTCATACATGGCCAGTTATAGTCAAAGATGGTAAACAATGACCATGGTCATCTTTGATCAACAATAGTCAACCCTAGAAAACCATGGTCAATCCATTCTCAACCATGCTCAACATGGCAAACCATGATCAACCATGATTAGAATCGTCAAACATGCTTAACCAAGGTTGTCATGGTTGAACATGGACAACCATAGTCATCTATTGCCAACAAGGACAACCATAAGCTATTATAGAAAATTATTTTTAACCATTTGTGAAATTGGTCAAAGAATGTTCATTTCGTAGTCAACATAGACAACCATAGTCAATCTCAAAATGTTATAATCAACTATAGTTAGTTGCAGAAAACCGTGGCCATCCATAATAATCTATATGTTAACTACAATAATCCTTAACCATAACTTGAACATAAGTAGCTATAGTCAATCATAATCTAGCATGATCTAATAATTCTCTTTGCACACCTTCACCACCATCTAACACAATCACATTAATAAATAAGTAGCTATAATCAATCTTAATCTAGCATGATCTAATAATCTTCTTTGCACACCTTCACCACATCTAACACAATCATATTAATAAATATGGCTGATAAAATCATATTAATATGCATTTATAATACATTTTAATCACATTCTAATATAATTTTCTTAACATGATTTAAAACTTATATATTAATTACTATTTAAAAAGATTTGGATCACATGTATTTAATCAACATTGAATTGCAAAACAGAATTTCTTTTTTTAATAATTTTGATAAATAATAAGAAAAAGGGAAAATAAGCTTTAATTCTCTTATGGTTGAACTTAGAAATTATCCAAATTTGAACTGAGAAAATATCTTTGGATATGGTCGTATATTCTTGTAAATATGTATAGGTTCGTGGTTATGCTGTGCTACGAAACATAACGCACTGACATACGTTTTTAAGTCCACTTTGTTTGTAATAAATAATCCAAAATCGTTATTGTGAATTTCTTTTCAATTAATTTTAATTGCAGATGTAACATAAGTAATTTGTTTCCTCTGGGCAGTTCAAAGATCCATGAATTTTGCCATTCCCAATAACTGTATAAGATATTCAATCTCATATTCATAATAGGCAGTGCTCTTCCAACTAATCCATTGAATTAAACTCCAAAAACATTGAAAATAAATTATCATAAAATTGGCCACAAACGCTAAGTGCAGCAAAGGTGAAAATGCGTAAATCAGTATTTCATGTCACATGGAAAACATATCCATTCAACTGAGCCAAGAATATATGATACGTGAGTCGTCATCAAATTAATCACAGGAGCCTTAGAGCCAAGAATATATGATACGTGATTCATCATCAAATTAATCGCAGGAGCTTTACTCATATGGCCGGCATGTTTGGTAAATGCTTGTTTTTTCTGTCATTTGGAGTGCTCAATATAGTTATGATTTAGTTAGATCAATATTATAATTTACGCATGAGATGATATGGATATCTATGTATCTTTGCTTAAGCCACCAAGTACTGTTTATCTAACCTTTAAAGATTTAATGTTTTTTCACTCTTAAAAACATTTATCAAGTATCCGAAAGGAACAAACGTAATTATATTTTATCGCTTTGGGTGAATTATCAAGTATGGCATGAACAAATGTTCCACATCAAAAAATTTCTATTGGTTCATACCTGTTCTTCACCATAATGAATTGTTTTCTCCACGATTCTAATATATATTATTTCCTTCCATAAATAGTGGAGCAAGCATCTCAGGACCATGTTCTCTGTTGAGTGAATGTTATCTGAATGTACCTGCAACTTTTCAATGGCCAATAAGCACTGCGACTTCAATTTAAATTGAAATAAATAAACACTTTTTCAATTATTTATTTAATCTGAAAATTGGTATAGATATAAATACATAAATCATATAAGTACTCTCTTAATTAATTAGAGAATCTACTTTGATCATATAATCAATTAGTTAAGCAAAATTATAAACCTCATATAAATATAGGAATCTAGTTTATTAGAGAATATCTCTCAACCAAAGGAGATCAGACACCTAAATAATAAGAACATACTTGATGTTGGAGGATCTTCTCTCAAAGATCACCCTTATTGAAACAAACCCCATGAAGGGTCTTCCCAATTTTACCAAGGGAGTTGATTCTCATTATTAGATTCTTTAAATTGTAATATTTTAAATTAGAAGAATATGTATAGTTAGAATGCTATGCTAAGACATCCTTAGGGGACAGATGTTGAAAGTTTGTTAGGATAGCGTAGATTTTCATGAATGGTTATGATAACGTATAAAAGAAGAAAACATTGGGAGGAAAGTGTGTGAGAGCAAAAAAGTAATTTGTCGAGTGAACAAACCATATTGAAATTTTTATTATAGATATTTTGGTGGATTGATTCAAATAGCGAAATTTTGAGCATATTGAGGGGATATTGAGGAGAGCTTCGAGTAAAATTTTCAAATATTAGTTCACTATACTTTCAAATATATATTCTATGGAAGCGAACATTTGCAATTGGTTCTAAAATTTGCTTCAAACTACTCATCTTGGAACTTTTGCGATAATTTCTTAGGACATTTTGTACTATGCAATTTTGATGAGATGAAGGTGAGATCTCTGAATACTTTTCATCAAAATTTTAGGCATTTTTTCATTGTAATTTTGGGTATATGCCTTATAGAAATTAATGTTTTTTAATATTCCTAAAATTAGTTTCAAATAAATCAGTATGATTAGTGTCAGAAATTTCTAGAGGCATATAAAACATAGTTACTTATCAAACGGGAAAATGACCTAGTACCCATTTTTTTGAGGTAACAAAAAATCACTCGATTTTGAAAAATGGTGATACCAGAATACACCTTTTGTTTTGGAGCATATTTTTGGCACTTTAAATTTTTTGATGTGTAAAATATGAACAATTTTTTGAAATGTTAGTGATTTTCATGCTAATTTTGAAAAGTATCGATGCAACATCAACACATTTTTCTCAAAGACTTAATTTTGACACTTAAAATTTTTATATGTATATCATTCTTTTGTTAGTGATTTTCATCTTGATTTTGAAAATTTCTCATGAGCATCAAACCTTTTTGTTTAGAGGACTTATTTTTTACACTTTAAATTCTCTAATGAATTAAATGTAGACAATTTTTTTAAAGGTTGGTGATTTTCTTTTTTTTGGTCAAGTAAGAGTGGAGCTTTCAATTAACCAAAAAAAAGATTACATATAGTACACATCTTTACAAGTGTAAAGGCAAAGAAAAGAGAAACCCGTTGATGATAAACAAACAACAGGGTCAACAAAACCCAAAACCTTACACACAAAAACAAAATTAGACCCATGGTCATTATTCCTAAGTGTTTAGACTGTTGATCTCTCCCCAATTTTTATCACTCAATTTTTATCGGTCAATCTCCTCAATTCTTATCGCTCAATCTCCACCATCGATCTTACCTTCAATCAGATGGTTGATATTCTCTTCGATCAACAGAGTTTCATGATGATCCTACACCGTGGATCAAAACCCATTTGATCCAATGGTCCTCAATGATATCACATCGGAAACTTGCGCGACACTTACCCACTTCACAGAGCCGATATAGATTATAAACCTTGGTATATAAAACTTCAAGTCTACTCTTAGACTTAACCTCCGACCATTTTAAAACCCTATATCCATTCGATAATGAAGGTCATCAAATCCTATGGCCTGCGGCCCTTCAACTAGCATGTTGTTTACCAAATACTCAACTCCCATAGTTACCTACGACGTAAGGATTGACTGTGGGATCGACGATTAGGATTTACTATGGCACTTCAACCAAGCTCAAGATTTACTACAGCACTTCAACTAGGCTGAAGGACTTCCGCTCTCTCCTACTCCCACTAGTCTTCCTCCTACTCAGTATTCATGGTCTAGAAGTACGCCATGTCTCTGGCTGCCTATCGTTGACAATCATCACACAGTTTACCAGAGGGTATAGAATCCCAGTCGTACCGAATATAACTTTCCTTACATAGCACTCCTTCATTCGCCAGACGATCAGCTAACATATTGGCTTTTCTTCGTACATGAATGAAGCTGACGGTTCTCAGGGTTCCCAAGTGAGAATGAATACACTAAAAGACCTACGAGAGCCTCCAATGTTTCGACACTTTTCTAGGTTCCATTCCATTACACATTTTCTTGGCCGCATTAATGACCAATTCAGAGTCAGCTTCAATGATGGCATTGTGTAAATTTGACTCCATCAAGATTTCCAGGCACTGCTCTAAGGCCATGAGCTCCGCCATGTTATTAGTGGCAATGCCCAAATGACTGTGAAATATGTACTTTATGCACCCCTGCTCATCTCTTATGACACCACAAAATCCAGCCATCCCTGGGTTGTCCTTAGAGGCCCCGTCTATATTGATTTTCAAAAAACGATGAGGAGGAGGTTGCCAGATATCTTTACCAGTAGTTGTTTTGCTCACACCCTTGACAGTGGCTTTGGGAACCAGATAATGGAGACCCAACTACAGTAGTATGCGAGCATCCTGGGGCGAAAGAGGGTCCTCATAAATTTTCGACATAAGCGCTCCTACTATATATTTGAGTTGTCGTAAATTTGGGCAATGATGTTCTGCATCGAGCCTGTTTTGTTCTTGAAAATCCTGCCATTACATTCTTTCCAGACATCCCAGATAATAAAACTTGGAACCAAAGTCCAAGCCTTGTTAATGATTTCACTACTTGAGAATTCTTTCCTCCAATTCTTCTAAGTATTGGTGATGTTGAGTCTGTCCCTGTCAGTTTACCCAAAGACTAATGCCACCCAATCCCACAAGGTAGAGGTGAAGGGGTAGAGGTTTAGTAAATGTTCCATCATCTCCTCCTGTAAGCAACATAGATGGCATTTGGATGGGCCAACAAAGCCCATTTTCAGAAGATTCTCCCATGTGAGAATTTTCTTTTGGTGAACCAACCACAATAACAACTTGATTTTCATCCATTGTGAGTTCTGCCAAAGGTCATTCCAAACCTAATCAGGTTTTGGATAATTGAAACCTAGGGCAATGTGTTTAGCTTCTTTGAGGTTGAAGGTGCCTTCAGTGTTTCGACCCCATCTCAGTTGGTCAAACAAGGATGACACTAAAATCATCCTCTGCTCCAAGTCAAGAGCAAGAGAATCCTCCTAGGCCTTCAAATAACTCTTTTCATTATAACCAAGATCCTTCCACATTCGCCATTTACCATTGTTCCTTACCTGATCCCAGAAGTCACTTACCATAATCAAATCTTTGTTGTTAGTGTCATTTTTGAGATCGGTTAGTTCTTCCCTAACAAATTTGGTTCCTGGTGCCAGTTATCTCCCAAAGTCATGTAAGGTTCCCAACTCAGATCTCCCAAAAACTATGCTTCTGGACAATGAATCTATTCTCCCAAGCAAGGTTCCAAATGTGGGAGCCCTTGATGAGCCCTGACATTTGGATATGATCCCTCTCCTGCCAATTATTTGCATATTTCTACTTCCAAAGCTTGGACCAAGGGGTGGTTGATTCCTTGAGCCATCTCCACCAAAGTTTGGCTCCCGAAACTCTACTGAGGATTTCAGGTTCATGAAGCCCCAAGCCACCATGGGCCTTAGGTTTACAGAGCTTGTCCCAAGCTACCAAAGCCCACTTCCTTTTCTCTTCCCCTTTGCCCCAAAGAAAATCTCGTTGAATACTGCTGAGTTGTTGCATAACTCATTTAGGAGTAGGAAGAGCTGAAAACATGAAAATGGGTATAGCCTACAGGACAACCTTAGTGAGCACAAGACGCCCCCCCACATTCAAAGACCTACAAGTCCATTTCGTGACTTTGTCCTGAAGTTTATTACTTACTGACTCCCACACTCCCTTGCTCAGAGGTTTGTCAGTAAGAGGCATTCCAAGGTACTTAGAAGGTAACTGATCCCTTTGCAACCCAAGAATTATGGTGAGGTTCCTTTGAATATCAATGTCAGTGTTAAAGAGAACACCTTTGATTTTTCAAGGCTTACCACTGTACTAGCGGACAATGCAAAGTTGTTCAAGATTTCTTTGAAAGCTCTGGCTTCCTTGACTATAGGAATTCCCTACAACATTGCATCATCAACAAATTGTTGATGAGTAGAAGAAGCACCATTAAGAGTAAGTTTCAAACCCTCGATTCTTCCTTTAGAATTTTCCATTTTGATCGCTCTGCTTAGCCCTTCCATCATGAGAAAAAAGAGGAAGGGGGAGAGCAGATCCCCTTGTCTGAGACCCCTATAAGGCATAAAGGTTCTAGAGGGAGAGCCACTAAGTAGAATGGAGAAGTTGGTCGTGGGATACAAGGGCGATAACCCATGTTATCCAGTTGTGGTCAAAGCCATAAGCTTAGCACTTACCTGATGTAAGAAAAACTTAGCTTATCATATGCTTTTGCTAGGTCAGGTTTCATGACCACACCAGCTTGCTTATTGCTCTTAAGAGAGTGCATGACCTCCTGAGCTTGTATGATTTTGTTGAGAATCTGTCTTCCTTCCACAAATCCAATTTGCTCCTCTGAGATGAGAGCAGGAAGGAGAGGCTTGAGTCTGTTAGCGATCACTTTGGAAATAATTTTGTACACCACATTACATAAGGCTATGGGTTTGAATCTGTCTGATGTCATATCTTTTTCCTGGTTTGGAATCAAAGCTATGAAAGAGGCATTAAGAGATTTCAAAACAGTTTTGGATCTTCTAAAGTCTTGCACAACATAAAGGATATCTTGGTTGATTGTTTTCCAGCAATCTTTGAAGAAGTCCACATTGAAGCTGTCACGGCCAAAAGCTTTCCCATTTTTCATCTCATTGATAACTTCACTAACCTCCTCTTCAGACACTGTCCTGTTAATATTGTGGTTGTCTTCTCTGGTTACAAGCTTAGGAATGAACTTTGTGAATCTGTTAATGAACCAAGATCTATCAACGAGAGGCTCCTCTGCTATGCTAAGGAAGTGTTGAACTAGGGCAAATTCCATTTCTTTGTGAGAGACGAGCTCTTTCCCTTAAGAATATTTAAGTTTTGAAATTCTTTTATGAGATCTATGATCCAAGGTTGATCTATGAAAGAAATTCATTTTCCTTTCTCCTTCTCTAATGCACTGCACCCTCAATTTCTGTCTCCATAAAATCTCCTCTTGCATGCACCAATCATCCCATTCGTTCTGAAGAGAGTTAGCCTAAATTTTCCATTCCTTAGTAAAACCTTCTGAGATGATGATATGATTAATCTCCTGGAGTTTCTGCTCAACTTCTCTTTTGGCTTTAAAAATATTTATTTTCTAATTTTCAAATATTATTTATCATTTGAATATTTTGAGGACTTTCTTTCTTTTAGGAAAGAGAATGTCTCTTAAATATCCCATGCTTCCAAAATATTAAGCCTACTACTATGTCTATTACAAAAAGTAACTCCAAAATCTATCATTGCATTTCAGGAATTTATCATTTTTTATGATATTAGGAATACCATGGGTGAATACATAAAATAGATATTGAGTGGGTTAATTCAGACTTATTCACATATAGTTTAATACGTGTTAAGATCAATATCATTGAGGGTCTACAAAACAAGTTAATAATACAAAAGGAAAACTATAAATGAATTAGGGTTCTAAATTATAAAATTGCATTTTTATCTATTACATCTAATAATGAAAAATCCAACTTGTGGACTCTTGTCTCCAAGAATGAGTTTCACTTAAAAATGAATAAAGGGTAAATACCTTGGCCAATGAAGTTACAATTGTCAGACCAGGAGGTAACTCCTCAAAATAAATCATGATATTCATTCAGGTTGGTCATTATTATATACATGAAGGAGAGACTGTTCATTTCATCTCCCGATGACTCTTCATCTTTTCTATTATTTATTTACATCAATTACAGTTGTTCACCCAATCCCTATGATTAGGTGTCACCATTCCCCCCATTAATCTGAAGGGATGTTGGTGAGTCCAAGCAGCGTTCTGAATCTTTCAAGCTTTTCTCTTCCAAGCGCTTTGGTGAGCATGTCTGCAATTTGCTCATTAGTGGAACAATGGCAGAGATGGATTGTTTTGGCCTCAACATGATGTCAAATAAGATGATATTTAGTATTGATGTGCTTCATTTGATCATGGAATTTTGGCTTCTTGGCCAACTTTATTGCCGAGGTATTGCCAATCATGAGTGGAGTCAATTGTACTTGTTTTACCTTCATATATTTAAGAATTTTCCTGAGCCACACAATTTCTTTCTTTGCCTCAGCTGCTGCCACATATTCTGCCTCTATTATGGAATCTGTCGGAACTAATTTTTTCTGTGATCTCCAGTAGACAGCTCCTGATCCAAGAATCATAGCATAACATGAAGTATATACCCCAGTTTCTTTATCTCCATTAAAGTCTGAATCAAAGTATCCAATCAAGCTAAAGTCGTCCACCTGTGTATACTTGATTCCAAAGTCTTCAGTTCCCTTCAAGTACCCTAGAACTCTTTTTGCAGCAGACTAATGTCCCTCACAAGGCTTCTGTGTAAACCTGGAGAGGATTCCAATGGGAAACAAAATGTCTGGTCTGGTAGTAGTTACGTAGTTGAGACTTCCTACAAGTTGTCTATACTTTGTTGCATCCTCAAATTCTTTTCCTTAAATGGATGTGAGCTTTAAGTTTTGTTCCATTGGAGTAGTAAGAGGATTGCATTCTGTCATGCCAAACTTGTTCAACAGATCTCCAATGTACTTCTTTTGAGAAAGGAATATGGACTTTGGATGTCGAGTACTTCAATACCAAGATAGTAACGAACATAGCCCAAATCAGTCATTTCAAAACCTTTCCTCAATTACTTCTTTATCGATGCAATGTAGCTTTCATTGTTCCCTGTCATCAAAAGATCATCTACATATACCACAAGATATACAACTCTTTTTCCAAAATTCTGGACAAACAAAGTTGCATCATCAAGATCATAATGTCTGAAATTGAGTTTCAAAGGATGCTTAGGTTGTTTTTCATACCAAGCTCTCGGTGCTTTTTTGAGTCCATACAATGATTTCAAAAGTTTGCATACTTTATGTTCATGTCCTTTCAGAGAAAATCCTTAAAGCTGGGACATAAAAACATTCTCTTTTATATCTCCATTCAAGAAAGCAGTTTTTACATCCATTTGATGGACTTTCCAACTATTCTGAGCTGATAGGGAAAAGAATGTCTGGATGGTAGCCCATTTTGTTGTGGGGGGAAAGTATCCTCATAATCGACCCCTTCCTTCTGTGCAAAACCTTTTTCCACAAGCCTAGCTTTGTGCTTGTCAAGTGAGCCATCAGCTTTATACTTGTTCTTGTAGACCCACATGCAGCCAATTGGCTTGGTTCCCAATGGAGGATCAACCATCTTCCAAGTGCCATTCTTTATCAGGGCATCATACTCCTTTTGCATCACTTCTTTCCATTCATCATGAGAAGTAACTTATTTGAAGGAAGTTGGTTCAAAATCTATACACAAATTCAATTCACAATCATAAGAAACATCCATATCAACAAGTGAATAAGAGTTATCTACATCACCTCCATTTTGCTGGTTTGAATTTCTAGTTCGTGTCTTTCCAACCTCATTAGGATGAACACCTTCAAGCGTCTTTGTCAGCCACTTTGGGGGACCTTTCTCAGATGGTAATGGCTGCTTCGTTGATTTAGGAATGAATCAAGATTGAGTCTCCCAATTCTATCAATCACATCCATTAAAGTATCATCCATTGTTGGAGTTTCATGTGAGGGAGAGAGTGCTTCAGGAGAATATTCCACAGGTTGATCTAGTATAGGAATCCCCCCTTCACGATGTGGAATCTAATTATCGAATTCTTGAAATAATTTTGCATTTGCGAATCTATCCAAGAGATCAAGTTGCTGCTCAACAACATTGTCAGTTTTGGATGATTAAAGAAATATTACCTCTCTAGATATAACAAACTTTTTATTGACTTTATTATTGAGACGGTATGCTTTGGAGGTGTTTGAATACCCCAAGAAGATACACTTACGACTTCTTGCACCAATTTTGTTTCTATGTGCCTTTGGTATCAAGGCATAACAGGTGGAACCAAAGACCCTAAGATGCTTTATAGAAGGAATGTGCCCATACGGCACATAGATGGAAATCTATTCTTTATAAATACGGCACATAGAACTACATCAACCCAAAACATTACGTTTACATTTTTGAAGAACAACATGGAGCATAAAATATTTAAGATTGTCCTATTCATTCTTTCAGCTACACCGTTCCGTTGGGGATTATAAGGCACAATTGTTTGATATTTGATCCCATGTTGGCGAAGATAGTTTTCAAATTCATTTGAAGTGTATTCTTTTCCATTATCAATGTGAATAGATCCAATATGAGATTGTGCATCATTTTCAATCCATGTATGAAAGTTCTTGAATGTTTGAAAAGCATCAGATTTGTTCTTTAATAAATAAACCCAATACATTCGAGTGTAGTCATCAATAAATGTCATCATATATTTATTTCCATTTGCATAAGGGACGGGCATTGGGCCACATAAATCTGAATGAATGAGTTCAAGTTTTCTATGTGCTCTAGAGAGTGAATCATGAAAGGACTATTTGCTATGCTTTCCTAGTATGCAAGCATCACATTGCTTAAGTTTCTTAGAAATTGTAGGCAAACTAGTCACACCATTTTTCTTCAGCAAGTGGAGGTTGTCATAGTTCAAATGTCTGAATCTAGCATGCCATAATAAACTTGATGGAAGTGTACCTTCTTCATAATGAGAATTGTATGAGAAATGTTGTGCACGAGCAGAGGTAACCCGCAGCTTGAGAATCCTTTCTTCTTCTATCCCCCTCACGACAAGTGAGTGGTTAGATGCTTTACTCACCTCAAGCTTGCCATCAAACATATGAATGAAGTGACCTTGCTAGCGGATGTGGACCAAGGACAACAAGTTTCTCTTCAGTTGTGGGAGATGTAGAACATGATGTAGAAGAAAGTCTGGAAGACCAGGCAATTTAAGCTTGATTGTGCCAAGCCCTAATGGCTTGAGTTTCTATTGGTCTGCAAAGTATACTGCTCCATCAACATTGTCAGTAAATTCTTCAAAAAAATCTTTTCTATGAGTCATGTGGCAAGTTTCTCCTGAATCAAGCAACCAATCATTTTTCCAAGAAGCAAGTGAGGCATTAAATAAGTCTTCATTTACTCCAATATTACATTGTGCCACAACATAATGAGTTGATTCAGGTGCTATACCTTTGTCTGTGTCATTATTTTTACCTTTGCATTGGCTTCTTTTCTGCTCAATTTTGTCCCAAGGTAGCTGTTATGAAACCAGCTCAAGAAAGATAGAAAAGATAGATCAATGCCTTATAATTCACCCTCTTCGAGGGGGAGACCTCCTTTACATTACATAAATGAACAATTCTTAGATGATACAAATGAAAAGACCTCCTTTCTATATATAGAAGTCTAAGGGGTCATAACATAATCAGAGCCGACATAACAATAATAATGTAAGGGCACAATAATAACAATAGTGGGTTTCTATGGGGCACAATAGTAACAATATGGGAACTACATGGGTACATCAATATAATAAGTGGGTTGTACTAATAACAATAAGGGGTTACACTATTAGTATAGGGGCCTAACATGCCTTTCTCCTTCAAAAATCGTTGTCTTCAACGCTTGAGTAGTTCTTGATGCTTCTGTATAAAATTCTTGTCCTCCCATGTGGAATCTTCAACGGGTAAGTTCTTCCACTTGATGAGATACTCTGAAATTGATCGATTTTGTAGCTGTCGAGTTCTTGTTTCTGTGACTGCTCCAGGTTCCAATATGATTTTTCCTTCCTCCTCAATTTCTGGCAATATTGTTTGAATTGGGATCTTTTGCAACTTTTGAATAAGTGGCCATACTTCTTCATCGTTCTTCCATTCATCCCTTGCTTCATTTATCCAATCTGGTTGGATAATAGAAATAGCATAAAACAATGCTTCCACATCCTCATCTTTGAAGAGTCTTCCCCTTCGGTAAGGTCGCCATTTTTTAAGTGCATGTAGTATTTCCAACATTTCCTTCTCATAAATAGCTTGCTTGAGATGTAGTAGTAAAAATACCCAATCACCTACATCAAAACGTTTTTCACTACAATGTTGATCTACCTGTTGTTTCCTTTGATTTTGCACCGAAGTGGCGTTATCCTTTAAAAGTTTGAGAACTTGTTCTTGATGCTCGATGTGATCTTTCACTTCTTGAACATTTTTCTTCTTGATATGTCCTTCTACCTTGATAGTTTGAGGATTGGTAATTTCGACCAATGAATTACAAGATATGGTTGGATTCATTTCTTCTTTCTCGATGTGATCTTTCACTTCTTGCACCTTTTTCTTCTTGATATATCCTTCTATCTTGAGAGTTTGAGAAGTGGTAATTCTTGCCAATGCTTTACAAGATATCGTCTGATTCATTTCTTCTTTCTCTGGGATGGGATCCTGGCGCATATCTTCTTCTTTTGATGTTTCTTGATCCTTTTCTTCCTCCTCTTCATATTCTATATAAAATAATTTCTTCTCAGCACACTTATGACCTTTAATGCATTTGCTATCACAATTGTAACAAAGCCATTTTTCTCTTTTTTCTTCCAATTGTTGTGGTGTAACCCTTGTAGGTTGTGGAAGGCTAGGAGAAACAACACTTCCATCTTTATAGTTGTGAGGGTTATGCTTCCTGGTTTCCATAATTTTGCTTTCCACTATGTCACAAATCCCTTTTACTCTTTCCAATTGTTGTGGTGTTGCTCTAAAGAAGGTGTTGCTCTTTGTATCCTCATAATGTGTTATCATTTCCCCCATGAACATTGACCACGTAACAAGTTTTTTGCGAGAACAAAGCCCCTCATACCATAAAATTTGATCCGGTTCTAAATATGAAGATGCAATACATACCTTTTGTAACTGTTTCACCTCATGTAGATCGAAATATTTCTCCATCTGTAGTATCCAATTTACTGGATCCTTGCCATTAAACTTCCTCATCTTGATTTTTCTTGATTTTAGGAGCTTGATCTTCAAACGACCGTAACGCTGTACTTTAAGATATTTAAGTTCTAAAATTACGACCTGTAGTATCCTTCTATGTCCTCTCTCCAATGCCACAAGTCTGACCCAAATTGGATTCTCCAAGGAAGGGTTATGTGAAATCTCCCATAGTGACTTGCTTATAGACTAGTTCAGTAGAGCGAACTTGTACGACATGCCACGAGTCACTGTTTCGACCTTTGGATCTGAAACATGCATATACAGAACTACAGTCCGTCCTCTTTCTATACCTTCTTACGAAATTTCAATCTGATCCCCAGAGAGAAAGTTATGACGATTTTCCCCAGGTCACCTGTTTTGAAAGTAATTCAGGAGTCTGCAAAAAGACCAACTTCCTCAAATCATATCTCCGAAATTATCGCGCGAAAAACCCTGAAATTTTGACCCAAGGTTTAGCGCTATTTCTTCTCAAATGGGTTTTTTTTGCGACTTATGAAACGCCACAGGAAAAACGTTATAGCGAAAATTCCACGATGACCTGTTTGGAGCAGCGAAACCCTAGAATCCAGAGCTCTGATACCAAATGTTATGAAACCAGCTCAAGAAAAGATAGAAAAGATAGATCAACGCCTTATAATTCAACCTCATCGAGGGGGAAACCTCCTTTACATTACATAAATGAACAATTCTTGGATGATATTAATGAAAATACCTCCTTTCTATATATAGGAGTCTAAGGGGTCATAACATAATCAGAGCGGACATAACAATAATAATGTAAGGGCACAATAATAACAATAGTGGGTTTCTATGGGACACAATAGTAACAATATGGGAACTACATGGGAACATCAATATAATAAGTGGGTTGTACTAATAACAATAAGGGGTTACACTATTAGTATAGGGGCCTAACAGTAGCTTGCATTTGGAGGCATCATGTGATCCATTTCTTTTGCAACGTATGCAGTGAAAATATGACTTTTCTCCTTGAGAGTGTTTGCCCCCCCTTGCCTCTAAAATTTCTTCCTCTTCCTCTTCGACCACCTCTTCCTCTGGAAGAATCTTGAGCTAGATTATTTTCTCTTTGAGCAAGACACACAACCTCTTCAAAAGATTCAAGGATTGTCTTCTTTCCAAAATCTTTCTGTCTTTCAGCAAATTTTTTCACAAGAGAGTCAAAGGTAATATCTTTGAGATTTCCATTTTCTTGCAATGACTCAAGATAATTGAAGTAGGATAAAGTGCCTTGAGAAAAGCGATCAGAGCAATATCCAATTCAACCTTAATGACTTTGATATCATGCATTATAGATTTTACTTCAGATGCAAGAGAAAGAGGATCATTATTTTGTAATTTAAGAGTGAAGAGGTTAATCATGAGTTGAACAACTTGAAGTGCCGAGTGTGAGTCATAAAGTTCCTTTAGTTTTTGTAAGGCTTTGAAAGCATTTGAAAATGGAGAAATATGGCGACTCACCTTTTCACTTATTGATGCTGCAATCAATGCATAGGCCTTGCTGTTCTTATTTTCCCAAATGGCAAACTCCTTGACTGAGGTAGGTTGTTCTGGCTCTTTGTCTCCGTCTCCAACACACACTACTTTCCACAACCCATTGAAAATGAGGGTGTGTTTTATTTTCCTAGACCACTCAGGATAGTTCTCCTTGCCAATGAGAACTATTCCCACAATAGATATGATTGAATGCATTGTAAAATCTGTGTACTGTGGGAAAAAAATACTTCTGTTGAAAAAATTTACTCCTAAAAATAAATTGATTCTGATATATGGAGATAGAGGTATCACTGTACAAAATGTAATACCATACACTGCAATATCATTCAGCGTAATAACATTCACCATTCACCAACTCTAATATTCAATGCCATACACATATACAATGCAACAACAACACAGCATTGCAGCAACAGTGATATATCCCACAACAATATATCAATCTTCACCTAATTTGAACCAAAAATACCATGCCAGAACACAACATTGCCAACAAAAGCCACAAAAATATATTCACTGTGTATACATCCAGAAAATCTCATCAACAACAACAACAATCACAAAAATACCACTGCCAGAACACAACATTGCAACAACAACGATATATCATGGAGCGGTCATAGTTCTGTCCCACTTACCACGATCCCACACAGCATTATCATTCACCTTACGGAGGTCGTTCTCCTCATCGTGATTATGCTGGACCTCGAGCGAATTTGTATGTAGCTACCGCACCAGCTTTCAACGTCGAGCAACCCAACGTGGGAGGAGGGTGTGTTTAGCCGCAAATCAAACTCACGATCTTTGTTGAAATGAATGCCAAGAGATCATCAAGGAACGCATCCGTAGTGATGGTAGCATTCACCATGGAGGAGGGTGTGAGATGGGGTATGGCCGAGGTGAGCAGCGCAGCATGGGAGCAGCGACATTCGAGGTAGCATGTGGGAGTCGACTGTGTATGGAGGAAGGGTCGAACACAGCTTCGGGAATATTACCATAGTTCAATGTAGCTCTAGGAATATACATAGTTCAATGCAACTCATGGAATATACATAGTCATTGCACTGCATCGCACTAGAGCTCAAGCCACACATACTTCAAAAAAATTATAACGCATTGAGGGTAGACAGAGGATGTAGCGAAAAAATTTGGGACATAGGGACAATATTACAGAGATTTTACAGATATTTGACAAAGATGACAGTCTACAAAAATGCAGAATGGAGGCAGGAAGGAGTTACAAATTAAAGAGGGAAGCCAAAAATGGTGTTGGCTCTGATACCATGTCAGACCAGGAGGTAACTCCTCAAAACAAATCATGATATTCATTCAGGTTGGTCATTATTATATACATGAGGGAGAGACTGTTCATTTCATCTCCCGGTGACTCTTCATCTTTTCTATTATTTATTTACATTAATTATAGTTATTCACCCAATCCCTATGATTAGGTGTCAACAACAATTATGTGAGTAATTGTACGCACATAGTGAGGATTATTAAACTACAAAAATTTAGCTACGAAGGACATGTTTAGAAAAGTATAATAATAGAAATCTAGAAGTGCAAGTTGAAGATTCAAACATTCCCGCAAAGGATAGAGAACAAAGAAATACTTCAAAGCCTCCCTCCCTTAGAGTATGGAAGATGAAGACAACTAGGAGGAATGGACTCATTTCACAAGAAATATACATCTAAGAAATATGAATTCAAGATTAAAATTAATTGAGTCCTCTATAGGAGGAGGGTGGGATGAGGTTAAAAATAAGAAGGAACAATGGGGAGGGTTAAGGATTACTTTTCTGTGGGAAAATAATGAAGTTCCCTTTACATATGGAACATTAAATTTGTAAGTTCAATGAGCATGTGAAAAATGTAATTTCCATTAAATGTTTGAATAGAAATTGCGACTTTTTCTCTCTAAAACAAATTAATTTGATTTTTTCATAAGAATAGGTTATTGATAAATATTATTAATGTACAAATCCCAATGTCTCCTTATGATATCCTTTAGTTTTTCAAGTTATAATTTGTCTCCATAATCTTTTAGGATAGAATGTAGAAAGGAATAGAAGTATCTCCTGTTTTCTATTTATATCGTATTTATTTTTTCTTTTCATTAATGTTTTGTAGTATTTTATCTTGCTAACTTTCAGGGAACCATCACAAGATTATCCATGTATTTTATAACATTGTTAGAATCATTGTCATAATCAATGGTTAGCCATGTGATTTTCCTACTTACAAGTATTTATTTCTATGTATATCATACCTATTTTTTATTTTGATTAGTGCTTTGTAACATTTTATCTTGTCAACTTGGAAGGATTCATCACAAGGTTCTTAATGGCTTTTGTCAAAATCCTACAATCTTTGCCATATTCAATGAAATCATCATACACAATATTTTCATTCTTACAAACAAAGTCAATGTGTTGTTGTATGATAGATTTTTTTTCTTCTTATTAGGATATTTATTTCAATTTTTAAAAAAAATAGAAAATAATGTGATTTTCATTCTTAAAAGTTTCTCTTATAAATTTTTTATATTCTATAAATTTTAGAATTAAAATTTAAAATATAACATAAGCTTAGCATGTCAAAATTCATAATTTAATTATATGCTAAAATATATGTCAAAATTAATATAATCAACACAATTTTAAAAGAAAAAAGAAAAATTCGAAAATCAAAAAAAAAGAAAAACAAAACAAAAAACAAAACAAAACAAAAACAAACATTTTTAGATAACAATGGTATGCTCTATGCTTCGCACAATTACTTTAATGTTCCTTTAGCAACCCAGTGACAATTTCCAATTTATTTTTCAAATAGAACTCACATTAACCATTAATCACATTGAAAATAAAAGTAGACATAACATGAAACAAAATGCAGAAGACAAGCCAAGAGAAGAGGACACTATATTTGGCCGATGCTAGGGGAAAACTCCAATTTGGGGAAAATTCTTTGATCAATTCTATTTATTATTATATCAAATGTTCGGTAGAGAGAGAGTGAGTACAAAAATTCAAAGTTGACTTTCCAAATCACAGTCAAAACAACCCTGTCAAATTTGCAGTCAAATTCGACCCTAACCAGAAAGTAAAAGATGGTCAACGCAATAGAAATTCTTCCTCTTTGGAGTTTTCCCATGCCCAGTCAAACTCAACCTGATAAGGTGGTCAAAATTAACCCAAAACAATCCTAAAAATTGTAGTCAAACTTGGTCAAATCTACAGTGACCTCTGCAGTTAGGTTTGTGGTCAACCCTGTGGTCAAAGTGCCTTGAAATTATCGGTCCCTATGCCAAATAGTACAACCTGCCAAAAAACAAAATTCGCACAAAAATCATAGCCAAAGTATGAGTTAAAGTGCTCAGTCAACGTTGGTCAAACCCTGCAAAAGTTATAAAATTTTGGCCCTGTGATTTGTCTAAAATTTGTCCTCCTTTTCCACACCTGTGTGAGAGAGAGAGAGAATTCCCAATAGTTGTACGAACCAATGAGAGAAGGAGAGAGAAGAATGTGTGAGTGATGATGACGCAAAATGAGGTGAGATTTCACTTGTGTTTATACAAGTCGTTGAGGGTGAAATGACACATCCATTGGGCTTCATGAGCCTACATGATGATGTAGCCGACCTGAACAATTTGCTCATGTGTGGACATAAATTCAAAAGCACACTTCTGATTATCCAAATTACATGATCTTTATATCAAGTTTGGTCCTCTCAAACAGAGGAATTTAGTGCAATCATAATCTCCATCAAATGAGTTGTATAAAGTGGAAATTGGCTCTAGTTTCCAATTTTAACACTCCCTCTAAACTAGGGATAATTCCACCTATGAATCCATCCATCATCATCGATCATCATGCCATCCTATTATCATGTACCATCTTTGCATCTCATCTCATCTCTTCTCTGCTAAACACTGATGTGAATAATGAAGAAGAATTGATCGGGAGTGGGTGAGAAGACCTAACCACTCTCCACTCACAAAAGTCAGTCCAGAGGTAGAACCTCAATCATACTTGATCCCAGATCAAGTTATTGAAAAGCATGCATCTTAGACATAGTGAGTACGAAAATACATGATGCATTATCGGTAGTACTATGGTCCCTATTCACTTTTCCCAACTCATTGGATATATGAGAGGTACTTCCCATGACCCTCAGATTACATGGGTAGGATGTATGTTGGGGCATCAACAAGAGAAAGTGAACCACTCACCCTACGCACATGTGTCATCAATCATAGGGGAAGGTTAACCACTCACCCTACACACATGTCAACCATCATGGAGTATCATAGGGGAAGGTGAACCACTCACTCTTTACACAACACACCAATAGGGGGAGGTGAAACACTCACCCTATGGTCTCTCATAGCTCCAATAAGTACCCCAAGCCCCGAGGAGCTCCCAGAGCTTAATGTCTAACTCAAGCGATACTCTCATGGGAGGGTCTTTCCATTACTCAAAGTCTCTCTCAGAAGGCTAAGAATCTAACCTTCCCTAAGGGCTTCATGAGGATATCTATGACCTCCTCATCATTCATGATGTGTTGGAGCCTTATTGCTCCTTATTGTACCATATCCCGGATAAAGTGGTACATGATATCAATGTTCTTGGAGCAGTCGTGGAACACGAGATTCTACGAAAGGTTAATCACACTCTGGTTGTCGTAGAATATCACGTTGGTATCTAGCACGTGCTCAAATAGCTCACGAAAGATCTTCCATAACCAAACATCCTCAAAATAGGCCATACTAGCTACAATGTATTAGGCCTCAGCGACGCTTAGAGAAATTAATTTATGCTTCTTGCTCATCCAAGAAATTGAAGCAGACCCTAATGAGAAGCAACATATAGATGTGATTCTACAATCCACCACACTAGAAGCCCAGTCAACATTCGTATATCCATGTAGCCTCAAATTCCTGGCAATGTATCGCAGTCCATAGTTGATTGTGCCATAGAGATATCTCAAGAGATTCTTAGCAGCAATCTAGTCTATGTGATTAGGCTCGACCATAAATTGACTTAACATATTTACAACAAAGCATATGTCCATACGAGAGTTTGCCAAGGACATAAAGGCCCCCACAAGGTATCTATTTTCAAAAGGGTTTGCCAATTCGGCCCTAGCAACTGTTAGGGTCCCACCCTAACACCCTTATTTATGTAGTAGGATCGAGTCATAGTTATAGTTAAGTAAAGACTCAATAAAGCCCATTTTAATAATTGTAAGTGGTTAACCCACATTTAATGATGCGACCATAGTTAGTTGCAAATGGGCCTTGTATTAGATAGATGGTATTAATAAGAACCATGGTATTGCTCCATGGTATTGCATGTACGAATCATATATAAAGGATGGAGACTCCCTGCGAGGAGCATCGTGTCTTATTTTGTAATCGAGCTCTGCTCTATTGGAGGTTGCCCCCTCGAAGAGGCAAGTGAACATTGCTTCCTGAATAATAAAATACTTGCTGTTGTTTCTCATTGTTCTATGTTCTGGGTAAATATCTTGTAGGTTAAGAGCATAACAAGTGGTATCAGAGCGCTTTCTAGGGCTGGTGGGATCTCCATTTTTTAGCAAATTGTTTTTTGGCTAGAGATGTGTTTCGGCGTCTTTAAACAATGGCATCTGTCGTTGAGTGCATAAACCTGCGAATTTGGGGAGGCATGCATGCAAGAAATACAAGAGGTGGTCACGCTTGTTGGACTCCCTTGCGACACTGTTTTGGAAGAAGAATCAGAAGAATATCAAAGGGGGTATATGAATTCTTTTTCCATACAGCAGCAACGATATTCACTTAGAAACATAGACGTGTCGGCCAAGCCAATTCAGAAACAGAAAGAGGTTGAAGCAGCAAAGAATGATTCATAAACTACACAAAGAAAAGGAAAAGAGGCGGTTGGTCTGGAGAGCAACAAATCAAAATCAGCAGAACAATCACAACAGCAAACTGCATCAAAGGAAAAGGAAAAGAAAGAAATACCAGTCAAAGAGGTAGAAAAGATTCCTGCTTTTAGCTAAGAGAATGAGATTTCTAAGTTAGAGGTATCCATCCCCTTGACTGAAATAATGAAGAACAACAGTTATAGAGGACAGATATCCAAAATGTTGAATTTGGACCCAATGTTCGACATGGTAAATGTAGAATATGATCAACCTGAAATGATTTTTGGACCAGCATCAAATGGTGAGTCTCCTGATAGCGATGTGCCACCTTTTTAGATCAGTTTAAGACTGCATGATTTTGTGTTACGTAATTCCATGTTCGATTCTGGAGCTTCTCACAATCTCATGCCTAAGGCTATCATGGATAAGCTTGGTCTAGACATCACCTGACAGTACCACGATCTCTATTCATTTGATTCCAGCAGAGTGAGATGTATAGGACTCATCAAAGACTTGGTTGTGAGTTTGGATCAGTTTCCCATGAAAAATGTTTTGATGGATGTGGTGGTAGCATATATTCCTCCAAGGTTTGGCATGCTTCTTTCCAGGTCTTGGGTGGTGAAATTGAAAGGGACACTACAACTGGATTTCTCCTATGCAACGATCCCGGTGTTTGGACAAATGAGGAAATTATATCGGGAACAAAAAAATGAAATATATGATCACAAGCAAGGAGAAACCTATAAATCATCCAATTAACTATGTACATACAGATTTAAAGTCTTTTTTTTTGTTTTCAGATAGTTTAAAAATGATATAGATGGTCAGATAGTAGAAGCAGATGACATTCCAGAAATAACAGAAAAATTCAGAGAAATTTTGAAGAAAGAAGGACAAGAAAAGAAGAAAAATGTTGGGCAATCAGCTGAAAGCAATGGACAGCAAGCAATCAAGGCACAACAAACAGATTTCCAGCACTTACAAGAGGAGGAAGAAGGCTTGTGGACCATGGATTTTGATGGAGCAGTAAGAAATGATGGCGCTGGAATTGGAATTTGGGTATGCAATCCTTTCTCCGCCCTAAACAAAGTGCCTAGTAACGTGAGGGTTTGCCCTTACAAGTTGGCCTTTGAGTGTTCAAATAATGAAGCGGAGTATGAAGCTCTAATTGCTGGCCTGAAGATTCTTAGAAAACTAAATCCTAAAAGAATTTCGGTATATGGCGACTCCGAATTGGTAATTAAGCATGTCAGTGGCGAGTATCAAGCAAAGCATCCTAGGATGCGGGCCTATCGTAATGCAGTTTTAGACATCTTAAAATTAATTTCAGAATACACTTTGACATGTTTTCCCTGTATACAAAATAGTATTGCTGATGCTCTTGCCAAGGCAGCAAGTAGTTTGAAGATCCCCATGAACTCCAACAATAAATTTGAAATCCATGTCAAGCATCGTCCAACCTGTTAAACACACATGGGTAGCAAGAACAATATGAAAATAAAACATGCAAGTACATTTTTTATTGACAAATGATATACATTTATAGTACATTATGTGACCGTTGGGTTTCACATCCCAAGGTCTCTTGGACTCCTTTTTTCCATTCGGCTTTCACACTAATCCATTTAGGATTAGGTGTTCAACATTCCCCCCCTTAATCTGAAGGGTTATGTATGAGTCCAAGAAGAGATTTGTAATACAAAATGTGAAAAAATGCATGGCAGCACTAGGCTGAATGTGCTATATGAAATGTTGGTATAAAGGGCGATGGTTTAAGGATGACCACCAACACTGGAATGCTCAGTGCAGTTCCCAGAACTCTTCCAAAACTGGCAAGAAGCTGAAGTCTTCTACTAGAGGAAGTGTTCCTATTGTTTTGAAGAGAGAAACATTCAACCATGAAAGGGAGGTCTCACCGCGCATAAAAGGGAGAACTTCAGCCTGAAAAGGGAAGTCTCAACCTGTGATGGTTTAAGGATGACCAACAACTCTGGAATGCTTAATGAAATTCCTGGAACTCTTCCAAAACTGGCAAGAAGTTGGAGTCTTCTGCTAGAGGAAGTGTTCTAAATTTTGTTCCTGGAATTCTTCCAAAACTGGCAAGAAGCTGAAGTCTTCTGCTAGAGGAAGTGTTCCAGATTGCCAACTGAAGGCATGCTCAGGGGCATCTTTGTCTCTGGCTACAACTCTGAATCTGTTGTGATAGGTTGTGGCATAGGCTCGCTTGATGTGACTTTGAAGCTTGTAGATGACCATCATTTCCCCCCCTGTCAAACAAAAGGTGAGATGATGGAGAAAACTCAACTGCAAGACTGTTCAATACTCTGGAACAAGTTCTGACATGTGTTTGGAATATCTTCTTGGCTGTTGATGCCCATTGCCAAGAAGGGATCCATCCAAGATGAATCTTTGTTCTTGCAGGATGTTTGTTTTTGAAGCATCTGTGTGAAGATTTGCTAGTTTTATGACAATGCTTACATGGATGAAGATCAAAACAGTGATCTTTCAAATGGCCAACTCAGTCACAGTGTTGGCATTTTACAATCTGTTGTTTTTATTGTGGAAGAGGGGCAGAGTTTGGCACAGCTGAAAGTGAACTTTCATGAATGAATCCAGCACTCTGAAACTGAATGGGCTTGGCATAGTCTAGAATATGAAAGGACAAGTCCTTGTCATATCCAAGACCAGTTATGTGCTTGTTGTGGACAAGCTGTTCCCAAGGTCTGATGATGGGCTTGGGAAGTGCAGACTGAGTTTTGGCATCTGCATGTACAACTATTGCTTTATTTGAATGAACTGTAACATTATTGACTTGTTGCTGATGGGTTGCAGTCTCAATGTTCTGAACAGAAACATGTTCAGAATGACTCCTCTGTTTTAGTTCTTCTTGCTGTAGCTGAGTTTCAAGCTGCAAAAAATCAGTATTCTCCTGTGCATTTTGTAGACATATTTTAATATTGAATAGAAATATTTCGTTGATCTTAACCATCTCATCAAGAGTGGAATGTATCGGAGTATTTTAACAACTCTAATGCATTATCAAGTCTGGTCATTTTCTTCATTATCTTATATGTTAAAGAAACTGATCACAACTATCAACCAGTGAAGAAGAAGCAACAATCACTCACAATTCATTGTCATTGTAATATCCTTTATAAATGTCAGCAAATGATCAGTGTGCAACATAAAAGATTACAATTAGCTCACCAAACTCTTTATGCAGTGTTCCAATCAAGGAATCAATGCACTATAATGAGTTTTAAATACAATGCTACACTGGAGCAGCAGCAACTGCAAACTTGCTTGGATCCTTCAAATACTTGTTCACTCTTCAACGTATATGAACACTTCGGAATCAACTAGTGAGAAGAATATACAGCCACACAAACAGCCTCTAAATGGCATGAAAATTGTGACAAACTCATTCTGGTATGGTAGAAATTGACCCAGAATACCAATAGACCAACCAACAACAATATATTAAGTAACTCGATTACTGTGTTTGAGCTCCTCCTAGTACCACACACAAACACTTTATAATTTGGCTCAGATCGCGAAGATGATCTATGGAACCAATTAAAAATTCAATTCATATACCATGAATAACTCAATGTTTCACCACACACTAAATTTGTTTTGTTCATGCATATTCTTCGTCTCCATTTGATCTGGTTTCAACCTTCAAATTTTGAACCCCTGAGATGAAAGGCACAGATTTGCTAGGGCCTTTTCTCTTCCACCTAGCGAATGAACAATTTCACTGGTAAGAGTATCAAGGGAGAATTTCTGATGGCGCTAAGGTTCTAGGAGATGTTGGAGAACCAATTCTCTTCCCAGAGTAACAACGATTTTAAGGAGATTAGTTTGATGAAACAACAACCAAGGAGATTAGTCAGCTCAAGAAAAGGAGAAGTCTCATTGAGGAGTACAAAAAACTAAGTGCAACCATGGAAAAAACTCAACTTAATTGAAAAAACGAAGATTACGAAGACACAGAAGTTGTCGAGGAATTTTATAGCATACAAAGAATTGAGGCCACCTCGAGCTATAGTTTTGAATCGGAAACAGGGGTTCAGAGAAGCCTTTAGAGATGGAGATTCAGTTACTATTGCATTTTCATTTGATAAATTATGTAGAGGAAGAAGCCAGATAATCAATTCGGTGCAGAGGTTCAACAAAGTACATAAGAATGCTGATATATATAGCAGTGGCACCCATAAATAAACTTTTTCCTTTTAATCTAAATACACAGTCAACAAATAGAAGTACAGAGGTCATTTTCTTCCTAATAGTGGCCAAATAAACAAGGTGGATAAAATATTGGAACCTGGTTGCTTAGCTTAATTTGCAGCCTGTCTATCTCTTCAAACTCGGCTTCTTTACACTAGCAATCTGCCCAGAATTTATCTCTGATGTAACACACAGCCCCAATAAAGAAAACATCGTCCAGAAGTAGTTGTCGAGTGGTGTACAACTCCCTTGCTGTCACTTTCAGAACTTGTGGCTAGCTCGGAACTGGAGATTCAATCATAAGAAATAAATCTGGCCACGTTCAGCGGATGCACTCGATCTTATGCATTCCCAGCAAACTCAGCACTTCGAATTCAAGGACTCAGGTGTGAACTTGTCTTCAGGTGGCAGAAAATCAACTCGGGTAGGAGATAACCTGGGCAGCAACAAAAAATGAGTGGGTTCTGTTTCACCTTCCTCAAGACACCCGTCCAGCTACTCAACTGACGATTTTAACAGTCTTGAAAAATAACTCACGCACATGTAAGAACCATTTACCATACATGAGCTCCATACCATATAACCCAACATATATTGGTCGTATATATGGCGTTCAATAAATCAATCTTGCCAACACTCCAATCATACGTTCCAAACGTTGTGTTCGCACCATTCCAGCCTCTCCATGCATCGCACAAGATTATTAAAATGAAACAACCAGTAATTTATGCAGAGACAATCCAATGTTACACACCAAATATAATATATACCACAACGACTTTATTACGACCCTTTGAATGAAACTCCATAGAAGGATTCACGCATCAGCAGCATACCATAAAGGGCAAGCCAGTAAAATCAAACATAAAGGGCAAGTCGAGCAAACATTATCTCTGATGTGCCTCTAGGCAGGAGAAAATTGAAGTTTGCAGGGTGCTCAACAAAACAAAATGCTTGGGGAAGCAGTAAATACACTGGGCATTTCACTGAATCGACGTCCAGTCGGGCGTTATAGGCCCATTCGTTTGACTTGGCATCCTTTTCTTTAATCGACGCTAAATTTCCTTTGCAAATCCTCAACAGGTATGTCAAACCAGTAGTGTAGTGTTTAAGAGCTAGCAGAAAAATCAACAAATATTCTAAGCTCCTAGAAAAGGAATGATACCAAAGACAGGCAAATCCAACAGTGTTAAAAATGCAGTTGGGTCAGTCCAAACATTTGAGAGATACCAAAGACAGGGAAATCCAACAGCATTAAAAATGCAGTTGGGTCAGTCCAAACATTCGAGAGGCGTTCTTCAGCAGTGTTACTTTCGTTCAAGTGATCGAATCCCTCAGATTGCATGACAGCTTCAGTCCCCCAGGACCAGGTATCTTTGTTTTATTCCCTCCTATTGTAGGAAGCTTAATACCATGTCAAGGACAATCAATTACAGTGCTAAGGACAATCAATTATAACAACGTTCAATGACCAGCTTTCAAACGTATGAAACGTATGAATGTCAGAGAATAACGGTAAATCGCAGATGGAGTAGCGCTTTTAAATGGAGCGTTTATGGACAGAGAGCGTAGGTAATGGCAAAGAATGGGAGCACAGGTATAGAGAGCGCAGTATGGCAGACAGGGGTTAGAGATGTCAGTCAGTAGCAGATTTCAGGCAGAAAATTGTCAAGAGGGAGCGCATGCAATGTCAAGAGTATGGAGGCGCTTCTATATGGAGAGCAGACACCAGCAGTGGTATTAATAGGTTGCAGCTAAAATTTAGCTGAAGAAATATTCATGAGCAAATATTCATGAAGTTCATGGCAGAAATAAACTGCACAGAAAGGCCATAAAACAAATGGCTTAAATTAATTATGCAAGGCAGGAATACGCCTGCTCAGATACCATGTTAAACACACATGGGTAGCAAGAACAATTTGAAAGATAAAACATGCAAGTACATTTTTTATTGACAAATTATATACATTTATAGTACATTATGTGACCATTGGGTTTCACATCCCAAGGTCTCTTGGATTCCTTTTGTCCATTCAGCTTCCACACTAACCCATTGAGGATTAGGTGTCCAACACAACCATTCTAGACAATCAGAGATATTGGCAAGTATTTCAAGATGATGAGTAGATTAAGGATTTTCTGCAAAACAAAGGCAAGTTCAAAGAAACCTCCATTGATGTAGAAAATGACGATGGCAAAGGAAATGGTACAGATGAAGTGCAGATCAACGAAATGGACGTATTGCAGTTGAAGAACAACTTTATTCCTAAAGGCTTGATACCTCTAGAAGAAATTTTTGATCAAGATGATGTAGCCTGCAAGCCAACATTGCAACCAACAGAGAAGGGAGTAGAAGAGGTCAACATCGGAACAGCTGCCAATCCTAAAGTGGTAAAATTGTCGAAAGCATTACCGCCAAAGATCAAGGACAAATGCATTAGTTTGATGGATTCATTTGCAGATGTGTTTGCTTGGGATTATTCTGATTTAAAGACCTATGATACCAATATTATTTATCACACGATACCCATCAAGCCCAATCAAAAACCATTTAGACAAAAACTGAGAAGGATAAATCCAAAGTTGCTGCCATTTATCGAAAAGGATGTAAACAGGTTGTACAAGTCAGGTATCATTGTGCCCATCAGATTTTCAGATTGGATCTCTAACTTGGTGCCCATACACAAGAATACCGGTGAGATCTGCCTATGCATTGATTTCAAAAATCTCAATAAAGTCTCGTTAAAGGACAACTATCCACTGCCTAAAATGGACCATATACTTCAGCGAGTAGTGGGGCCATCGCATATGTCACTTCTTAATGGTTATTCCGGATATAACCAAATTTTTGTCCATGAGGATGACCAAGACAAAACAACATTCACCACTCCATGGGGAACCTTTCATTATGCCAAAATGCCTTTCGATTTAAAGAATGTAGATGCCAAATTTCAGCGGGAAATAGACTTTGCTTTTGCGAATGAGAACGATGTGTTTTTGGTGGTGTATTTGGATGATTTGACAGTTTTCCAAATCTGATGAAGAACACATGCACCATCTAAAAATTGTCTTTCAAAAGTGCAGAAAATATGGTTTATCGTTGAATCATAAGAAGCTCTTGTTTGCCATGGAGGAAGGCAAATTACTTGGGAACATTATCTCAAAGGATGGCATTCGTATTGAACTAGCACGTGTGCAAGCAATTTAGCAAATCGATCTGCCCAGGAACAAAAAAGAAATACAATCATTCAATGGTAAGATGAATTTTCTGCGTCGCTTTGTGCCTAATCTTGCTGAACACTTAAGAGAAATGACCAACATGCTTAAGAAGGATAGCCAGATGAAATGGATAGAGGAGGCTGTAAAATCTTTCAACTTGGTCAAATTGGCCCTTTCTTCAGCTCCAGTTCTAGTAAGCTCAGACTACACTCAAGATTTCATATTGTTTTCATTTCCTTCGGAGCACACTATGGCAGCAGTCTTATTGCAGAAAAGAGGTGATCACGAAAGACCCATAGCATTCTTCAGCAGGGCTACAAGAGATGCAGCTTTAAAGTACAACATCATTGAGAAGCAAGCCCTAGCACTTGTGAAGACATTAAAGGATTTCCGGGTATATTTTACATTTTCATATTCTAGCCTATGTTCCTAACGCTGTTGTAAAGGATGTTTTAGTGCAGACTGATATAGAAGGAAGAAGAGGCCAATGGATTGCAGCCTTGCTAGAATATGATGTGGAAATAAAGCCCACAAAGCTGGTCAAAGGACAGGGATTGGCAAGGTTAATGGCCGAATCAAACTTGCATGCCTTGGACATAAATCTGATCGCTGCCATCTCCGATGAGAATGAGGAAGGATCATCAATTCAGGTATCTGAAATGTTTGTGTTGTCCCCATGGTATTCAGATATAATATATGTGCTGAAAAATCTGTCACCACCACCCAGCGTGATTAGAAACAAAGCGAGAACACTCAAATTGAAGGCTGCCAAGTTTTGCATTTTGAATTCTGTGCTGTATTGGAAAGATCCTAGTGGCATTTTGTTAAATTGTTTGGTGGAAGAGGAGGCAAAGAAAGTCATGGAGGATTTCCACGGAGGAGAGTGTGGTGGTCACCTTTTTTGGAAGTCAACAACAAAAAAAAATTTGAGAGCAGGGTACTATTGACCTACTTTGTTTTCTGATGTATATAAGATGGTCAATCATTGTCATAAATGTCAGATTTTCGAAGGAAAACAGTAATTACAGCCTTTGCCACTTAAGCCTATTGAGGTGAGCGCTCCTTTCCAACAGTGGGGGTTGGATTTCATTGGAGAAATCCATCCCGCTTCTTCTGGACAACATAAATGGATCCTTACAAAGTTACAGGGAGAGATTATTTCACAAAATGGATTGAGGCAGCTCCCACCAGACAAGCTACATATATGGTAATCATTTCATTTCTTGAAAATAACATCTTGTCTTGCTTTGGTTGTCCATATAAGTTAATCACCGACAATGCAGCAACTTTCAAATCGAAAAGGATGGTAGAATTTTTTCATAAATATCACATCATTTTGGGTCACTCAAATGCCTATTATCCACAAGGCAGTGGATTGGCGGAATCTTCGAACAAATCATTAGTCAACACTATCAAGAAGCTGCGAAATAAATAAAAAGAGCTGGAATAAGAGGTTGATCCATGCGCTTTGGGCAGATCGGATCAGTCAGAAAAAATCCATTGGTATGTCACCATTTGAGCTTGTTTATGGAGTTGATACAATATTTCCTACCTCTCTCGCTGCCCTGATAATCAAAATTCTTCAGGAGGCTAGCAATGAAGAAGATCTCATGCAAACAAGGTTAAATCAAATGGTCCACTTGCAGCAGACAAGAGAAGAAATTTTCAAGAACACATCCAAATTGTAGGAGAAAATAAAGAAAATTTATGACAGAAAAGCAAAGGCAGATAGATTTCAGTTGGATGATGTGGTGCTGAAGTGGGATGCAAGGAATGAAGAGAGAAGGCAAGCACGGGAAGTTCGAGAATCTCTGGAAAGGTCCTTTCAAGCTTGCAGGATATAGGGGTCAGAATGCTTTTCTTATGAAGGAAATGAATGGGGAAGATTATCCAGGAGGGTCAATCAATGGTCAACTACTCAAGCAGTACCACTGCCGACTTATTAATGCTTCTTCCACTGTCATTGTAAATACCATTTTTATTTCAATTTGGTTTCAGTCTATCAAGTTGGTTTTTGAGTCATTTCAATGTCAAGTTGAGTCAATATTTTGGTCATTTTAGTTCCATAAATGAGTCAGAGTCTTGTGTTGTTTGTCGAAATGATGACTCCATAGTCCAATGGATGAAAGGCACTGTCTAGGTCCTCTAGAGATCTGTTGTTCTTGGCACCTCCAAGGAGCTACCATCCCCCATTGTAGCCAATGTTAGAGTCGGTTTGGTCATCCCTCCGCCAGAGATCAAAACTCTTTATGCATTTCATTTTTAGGTGTCTCGCTCCATTCACTCAGCTGCATTTCGCTAGGGGCATGCTATAATCTGACGGAGAAGGTCATGCTATTCATTTCCCCTCATGTCTGGTTCTTGCTGGCTTAAGTCTTTGTGTCAAATAATCAAAAAGTCCATAATAGTCAAGGTACGAACCATATTGCAAATCCTTGGTTTTATTACCATGACCTTGTAGCCTCTTCTTGTTCCATTGTAGCCATAATCTATCTCCCACCTTAAAGGAATTCTCTATTCTATGAGTGTGTTATGTGAATCATTTCCTTACTTTTCCTTCTGCACATTAGGCAAATGAAGTGTTAAAGTATAACTCATGACTGTCATGCTCTGCTTTTATGTTTGCTTAATATCAATGTTTTCTACTGTTTAAGGGGAATTCAAGGTTATTGCTTGCTCCCCTTAGCTCCTCACTTGTCATTCTCATCCATCCACCTCTATCAAAGACATCAATATTGTTTTCTACCTCGCCCCAAAGAACCCCCTGCAGAAACTGTGTCCAATCCCCGCACCCAAAATTGCCATCTCCCCAATTTTCCACCAAAAACCCTAAAAATCCCAAATCAACCCTTTTGATCAGTTTACTAGCCTAAAATCAGTGTTACCCTATTGGTTATCTTTCCCATTGAAGATCTTTACCGAGATAGACCGGAGAGAGCCCTCTCCTGCCCCGTAGGGCTAGCTACGAGGCTAAGTGGTTTGATGTTGCCTTGAGGTTTACCTTTCTCAGCCTGAGGTAAAATTTCAAGTGCTAACAACTAGCATTACTTATAATTAATATTAGATTTATTAATAATTAATTTATTAATATGATATGTAATTAGGTGAATAATAATTTTTATTATCAATATTAATAATTAATTAACAATAGCTTTATTAATAGTTAAATTTATTAACTAGTCTAGTAACATGAAAACCATAAATCTGACATAAATACAAAATGAAATTTTGAAGTGAAAGGTTGTAGGGTTTGGAATACAATAAAAAGAATGCCTAGTGGCATCAAATGTCCTCTCTGAAGTACAATTTGAGCATTTGGCCATTCGCGGATAAATCCAATGGTTCGCCTTCTAACATGCTCAAATGGAATGATTTGGGCCTAACAATGCCTTGAATGATGTATGCTCCTAACCACAAATTGTCAAATTTGTTATGCCTTCATGGTTTTTCATTATCTCGATCTCACAACAAGACCATATTCCAATCTACAAAGATCTAGGACGATATTTTTTGTCAAAGATTTTCTTGATGTTAGATTCATTCTTATACATATTATCAAAAGCCTTCCTACGAGTTTCATCCAACTATATAAGATGATCAATTCTATTCTGGATCACAGTTTTATCGTTAGCAAAGTGTTAAAGGTGTTGGTAAGCTGGAAATTTAAGGTGCACTAGAACAGTTGCATCAATTCCATAAACTAATTCAAAGGGACTTTTACTAGTAGCTTTTTTTTTGTTATCATATCTTCCAAAAAAGCATACTTGATTTTACTGTCGCGAGATTGCTTGTTATCTCCCACTATTTTCATGATAATGGTTATAAGATTTTTATTACTTGATTTAGCGAGGCCACTGCCCTAAGGATAATAGTTAGATGAATGAAATAACACAATGTCGTGCTTAAAACAAAATGATGAAAGTTCCATAGAACTTAAGGGCTTAGAATTGTCAGCAATGATCTTCACAGGGACACCAAATCTAGTAATTATTTGATTTTCAAGAAAACCCATAATAACCTTTTCAGTGACATTCTTAGCTCAAATGGCTTCTGGCCATTTTGTAAAATAATTAGTAACGGTCAAAATATACGAGTAGCCATTACTAGAATTTTCATGGAATTTCCCTATGAAATCCACACCCTAATGCTGAAAAGGAGTCTCACCAACCATAGGTTGAAGGGGAAGTGTGGCTACCTTCTGCTTCCCAATGAATAGTTGACAAGACTAGAAACTTCTAACAAATTTGTGCACATCAATAAAATTTGAAGGGCAATAATATCTAGGTCTAAGGATTTTGTGGGAGGTAGTTCTAGTAGAATAATGCCTTCCACAAAATCCGTAGTGAAACTCGAAAATCATCTTTTAAGACTCAATTTCATCAACACATCTAAGTATAATGCCCTTTGGATTTCACCACCCAAGGCCATCCTTCATGAGGAAATACATAGAATCCTTTAATCTAAGAGCCCTTCTTTTATGAGCAACTAAATGGTTAAGACATGTAAGATTCAATAGGTAATATATAATATCCTTGTACAATTCATGTTCTTCTAACCTTGGCAACTCAGGTGAAGATGAATCGTTAAGACAAATCAAACCAAGATCCTTTTCATTATTTTCATTTAACATCTGGGCTAAAACTTGACCCTTGAACAACTTGGTGGGTTTAGTTTCCAAATCATATTCTTGAATTTTCATTATGCACCTAGCATGGGTCCCTAAGAAATCGACTTGAGTTAATATATATTTGATAGCGGAATGTGCGACGTAAGCTATGACTTTGGAAAATCCCACATATGTCCTGGAATTCTTAAGAGATTTAACTAAGGTATAAGTTGGCTTTTCCATGTTAGTGTAATTGAACTTGGAATTTTGGAGTGCCCTGCTCATAAAAGCAATAGCTTATTCTTGCCCATGTTTATTTTTTTGAGCTAAGACACCAGCAATGATATCTTTAGAAGAAAAAGAGGAAATCATGAAATCCTTGGAATAATCGGGATTGATTAAAATAGGAGCTTTGGCAATAACATTCTTTATTTCTTGAAAATCCTTTCTATTGTCTTCTCCGCAGACATTTTGCATTTTTTTCAAAAGACTTTGAATAGGATTTTCTATTTCTGTGTAATTCAAAATAAATATTCTAAGGAAATTTATATTTCCTAAGAAGGACTGGAGGGATTTTAGATTGTGGGGTAGAGGAATCTTTTGAATTGCCTCAAGCCTTTCTAGATCAATCTTTATCCCATGCATTCAAATTATGTGACCAGGTAACTTCCTTTCAGTTACCCCAAAGATAGATTTAGCAGGATTAAAGGAAATTCCAAACTCCCTACATTTGTTAAAAACATGCCTAAGATCACTTATATGATCAAAACAATTCCTGGAAAAAACAGAAAGGTGATTTTGATATATTTAAGTGAATTTTCCAATTAAACCCCTAAAAGTATATTCCATACCTTTGGAAACTAGCCCCATCATTCATTAAATTGAAAGGAATTCTTATGTATTCAAATGTTCCTCATGGTGTAGTGAAAGTCGTTTTATGTCGACCCTCCTTTTTTACCTAGACTTGATTATACCCAGAAAAACTATCTAACGATGACATCATCCTGGATCCCATCACTCTTTGCAACATGGTCTCCATATTAGGCAAAGGGTAATTATCCTTTTTACAAGCTAAATTAAGGTTTTTGAAATCAACACACAATCTGATTGTACCAATCTTTTTTATAACGATCACCAAATTTGAGCACCATGTAGAATTCCTAGTTTGAGAAATAATGCTAGCAACACGCATCTTTGTGAGTTACTTTTGGACTAAGGGGGCCAATTTAGGATTTATTCGTCTAAGTTTATGATGAAATGGCTTAGCATTTTCATCTTTTAAAGGAATAATATGTTCCATAACATTTTCCCTATAGCCTTTTAACTCATTGTAATAGAGAGCTAAGACATCCCTATACTTGTGAAGTAAATTTGTTAATTAATTTCTTTCATCATCATTTGTATATTTACTAATTTTAATAATCCTAAGATCCTTAAATGTACCAATTTTTACTTCAACGAACTCTCCAGGATCAATTTTATTTTCCTCTTTCTTCTTAACAACACCATGCCAATGAAAGTGTATTGCATGAGCACCAACATTCTGAGGAGTATGATTTAAAATATCTTCATCGTTATCATGTCCATCCTCCTTATAATTTACTTGAAAACCCTGAAACTCATCCAAATTGTCTAAGAAGCGAATAATCTGTCTTTTATCATCAAAGACCTGCTAATGCTCAGAATTATCAGGGATAGAATGTCTAAAAACAATTTCCATCTTAGTTTTATCTTAAATTAAATTATCAAATAATTTCATGGTGGAAGCATAAACATCTAACTCATTGAAAAAACTATTTTTCTCCCTTGGGATAACTTCAAAGTTAATGGCATCAAAATACTCCATGGCATCGCACACAACATTTCTATAATTTTTTAATCACTAATTTTACATGCAAATTTATTTTTAATTTGCATGATAACTAAATCCGAATCACCCTTGATAATTAGAAATTTATCTTCTAAAGCATTTTCTAGCTCAATACCCAACAACAAGGCTTCATATTCAGCCACATTGTTGGTCGCTTCAAATTCTAACCGATAGAAAAATTTGAAAATATGACCAAGGGGAGATTTTAAGACAATGACCCCACCTTTACCGTGCCTAGATGTTGCACCATCAAAGTATAAATACAAAACCTTATCTCTTAAATTACCCACTTTTTCTTCAACCTTGGCCTCCAAGGTAATGATAGAATTAGATAAGATAGCATGATTCCCTAGGCTAGGTTGTTCACTTATGATTTTATTGTGGGGACTTTTAGGATATTCTACATGAAATATCCTTTTACGATCTCTATTTAATTTAAGGTATCTTTGACCATTAGGGGAAGGAATCATAGAATATGACTAGTTAATTTGTATGCTTCCTCCTAAATCAGAGACCAATTTCCTAGACAACAACATACCCCAAGCATTAGGCACATCAACCACAATTATGTCCATAACAATCATGATATCAGGGTAGACAAACATATGGAATTGTAAGTCCTTAATCAACCGATGAACTTCAATTTTCTTTGAATCCATGGCACATATGTTGCAGTATGACCTAGATATCCTTAAGCTAAGTTGCTCCATGAATCTCTTAGTCATCACACAAGCCGAAGCACCAGAGTCAAGCATGCAGTTATACAAAAGATAATTGTTCACAAGGAAAGTAATGAAGAATGGAGAGTTTTCTTTATATCAGAATCCATACTCTACAATTATATGGGAGCATCCTGATAGAAAGCCTCAGGAGGTTCCTCTTGAGTTGCATTTACCTAGGTTCTATTAATAGAATTCAATAACTTAGTTCTTTGGGAGGTTATCTTTACTATTTCAGTGACAGGGACCAAAACTTTAGAGTTATAAAACCAACCTCCTAAATCAATATTCATTCCAGAAGCTGATCCAAACCTAATACTTCGAGAATTAACTGGGTTATCATTTTGATTTCTCCTTTGATAAGTTAACCACTTGTCCTTAGTGATTTCAAGGACTTGCTCAAGTGGAGGTTTCTCACCAAAGAGTTTAACTAAGACATCAGATTCTTTACCAAATTTGATACTATATGAAGATGTCAAAGGTCTAACGGATTGACTATTTCCCTTGACCTCTTCCCAATTTTCTTGTGACAAACGATATTCTTTACCAACCATATTTATCTGGTTGCCTGTCCCAAGAATCTCATGATGCATGATACTCTTGATAACAAGACAATTGGCTTCTTCATGAATCTCATCACATGCTCTATAATAAGGCGGGTTCTCCTCCATAAGATTATTTATTTCAAGAAGATTGGGAGGCCTTTTCTCTCTAGTTTGGCCTTTTTTTTGGAAATTATTTCGATTATTATTTTTATTCTGACCCTTAGGTTGAGGATTTTACATTTTATCTCTTTCCATTTGAATCAACCTAGAATGTAATGTAGTTATTTCCTTAGCATTATCAACAATCATCCTAGCTTGATTTAACTCCATATTTTCCAACTTCTTAAGCAATTTTACATAGTTACTTATTCATATTCCTTTTCTTTTCCTTTAGGTTCTTTTATTTTAACATTAGATCTATCAAACCTAGGAATTTCATATTTACCGGAAGCCTTCTTATCTTTTTCTAGCTCTTCAACAATGATTTGACAAGCCTTGTAGTCATTAGGCTTGGTCCTTCTTAGCTCATAAGAAGTGTCAGGATTGAAAGCATATTCTAGAAGCATTTTCTTAGTTGATTTGTAATGTGTAGATGTTTCTTTAATCATAAGATTAAAACTTTTATTAAATTTTTCACATGTCTCAATTTCATTCTTTTTAATGACGCTAATGGCTTTTGCTAGAAATTTATCTTCTTTTTTATTACCACATTCCTCTCTAAAAGCATTAAGGAGGGAATTAAATGAAATAGTGCTATGATAAGGTCTACCCCTAAACCAATCCATAGCATCATACTCAAGGGTCAAGACGAAACATTTCATTTCCACATCTTCATAATTATGAGTGTTAGCGAATTTAGCCCATCAAGTCTAAAAAGCACATAAATGATTTTTAATAGTGATTGCATTATTTCCTTGGAAAGCAGGTAACTTTTCTAGACCATCATTAGGAAGGTTATGGGGATAACCCTAGATGTTACAAAGTTAAGAGGCTCATAGATATCCATGATGTCTGAAATGTGAGTAGTCAAGAAGAGTTAATGGATGTCACACAGAGCTTCCAGGTCAAGATTGTCAAGGAGTGTAATGAAGAGAGGTTGTATAATCTAGCTTTGAGAGCCCTTTCAGGATCCGAAGCGGGATTATCCAAGTTGCTTGGGTTACGACTAGTACACACCCATTTACAAGATGATGGAAGTTGAGTCACCGCCCTGACAGATATATAACTTAGACACAAAAGATGATATGATGAAAATGAGATGAAGATGAAAGGATCAAATGATGAGAAGTGATTGAGAGGATCAAGGACATGAAAACTATGTCCCTAGAAATGATGCCAAAAAATGTTGTCACACAAAGTGTCTAGGCACCACGACAACGCTCAGAGTAAGGGATGTCACTCTAATCCTTACTCACTACGTTTAAACTCTCTCTTAGACAAGTAAAGCGAGGTAGACCTTGGGGTGAATGAATGAGGATAGCTTGTGAGACATAGGCTCTAGGAGACTTAAAGATGAACAACTTGATGAATGTAAATAAGTCCTCATTAACTGAGATGAATAGATCAAACAATGAATAAGACACATACACAAGATAGAAATGATTCTAGACCAGTGCCTTTATATTCAATTAACCATAGACTAAATAAAAACAAGTTATCAAGAGAAATTTATAAATGCAGAGAAAGTGACGATCATGAAAGATTAAATGTAAACGCCCAAAAAATTATCATGCAATTTTTCTAGCAATTAAGTCCCATGAAGAATTATGAAACTTAAGTACTAAGCAGTGATTCTAGATTAAAAAAAATAAAAAAAAATCAATAACCCAGATCTAGAAAAAATTATCTTTCTCTTATATTCAATAATTTTAAAATATTAATCACACCTGACAATAGAGAAATCACTACCTAAAAATTTAAAATTTTACACTTAACACAAAAAACACCAGGGAACTTTAGATTAAAATTTTATTTATCCCTTAGGTAAGTTTAATGTGCTAAGCTAACAAAAAAATCAAAAGTACTTAATTAAATTTAAAATTTTTATGGGTCATAGGCCACATAAAAATTAAAAAAAATAAATTTGACGGCACAAATTCTCCTTTCGATTTAATTTCTTAGCAATTCTAAAGTCACCAAAAAAAAATTAAAATTCTTATATTTTTTAATGTTTTTTAATGTTTTCAATTTTTGTTTATGAATCAAAACCAAAATTAAAATTAAAAACTAAAAAAATAAAAAATAAAAAATCAAATTTGAAAAATACCTAACCATAATAAAAAATAAAAAAACAAAAATCAAAAGAAAGCCTAGAGGAAAAACTACAAGGGGAAAACAAGGAAACTACAGGAGGCCTACAGGAGGAGGCCGAGAGCAATTTTTGCTATTTTGAGGGTGTGAGAGTGGGTGGAAAAAGGTGGATGAAGGATGGAATGAGGTGTTAGAGTGTCTAAGGTCTACCATCAATCACCAAGAGAGAGAAAGATGATTGGGTTTGCTCAAGGAGAGAGGAAGAAGTTCTATGAAAAATGAAGGAGGTGTTATTCTAACTGCAGAAAAGAGAAAGACTGGAATGTAAAGCAAAACCTAGTAAACCCTAATTAACAAGCTAATTCTACTTTTTCCAAAAACACTATTAAAACCATGAAATAGATGTTGTTACCTACTCAAAGAAGTAAACAACATCTAACCATGCTATTTCTAGAAGTAAATAAGCACAAAACGTATTTTTGGATTTTTATGTGAATTTAGCATGCATATAATTTATTATATGTGAGTGTGGCAGTGAACAGGTGGCGTTAGAGGGTAGTTTTGGAGCATTCTTTACTTTCTTACATCATTTCCCATCATTTCCTTCTATACATCATATTTTAGGCCATTTTAATGCAAAGCTCTATTTTTTCCTAGGATGCACTCATTTCATTGATTGCTTGATTTTCTTGGTTGACTGTCAGTTTCTATGCAGCATATCTCTTCGAGCAGTAGGCTAGATTACCAAAAACTACACCCTCCATCTGATCCATGCCCTATAGTTCTCTCAAACCTCACCTCAATTCTGCCCTAGTTTCCTTCATTTTTCATAGAACTTCTTCCTCTCCCCTTGAGCAAACCCAATCATCTTTCTCACTCTTGGTGATTCATGGTAGAACTTAGGTGCCCTAACACCTCATTCCAACCTTTATCCGCCTTTTCCACCCACTCTCACACCCTCAAAACAACAAAAATTTCTCTCGACCTCCTCCTGTAGGCATCTTGTAGTTTCCTTGTTTTCCTCCTCTAGTTTTCCTGTGTCCTCATGTAGTTTTTCCTGTAGGCTTTCTTTCGAAGGCCGAGTGTGGGAAAAGTCTCTAAAAGGCCACTTAAGACCTCGTAGGACCCATCCACACCATCGTACATCTTCCCAAGCTCCAAAACCACCCTCTAACACCACCTATTCGCTGCCACACTCATACACAATAAATTAGATGCATGTTAAATTCACATAAAAACACATAAAAATCCAAAAATATATTTTTTGCTTATTTACTTCCAGAAATAGCATGGTTAGATGTTGTTTACTTCCTTCAGTAGGTAATGGCATTTCTTTCATGGTTTTCATAATGTTTTTGGCAAAAGTAGAATTAGCTTGTTAATTAGGGTTTACTAGTTTTTGCTTTACATTCGAGTCTTTCTCCTTTTTGTAGTTAGAATAGCATCTCTAGAGTAATGTTTCTTTCCTTTCATCACACAAAGATCTTCTTCTGAAATCTATAGAAGTTGGCTTGAGCTCCTAGTGATCTCGCGCAAGCTGACCAAGTGGCGACCTGCAGTGAGAATAACACCTCCTTCATTTTTCATAGAACATCTTCCTCTCTCCTTGAGCAAACCCAATCATATTTCTCTCTCCTGGTGATTCATGGTAGACATTAGGCACCCTAACACCTCATTCGAACCTTCATCTACCTTTTCCCACCCACTCTCACACCCTAAATATAGCGAAAATTGTTCTCGGTCTCCTCCTGTAGTTTTTCCTATAGGCTTTCTTTTGAAGTCTGAGTGTGGGAAAAGACTCTAGAAGGCCACCTAAGACCTCCTAGGGCCCATCCACACCATCCTACATCTTCAAAAGCTCCAAAACCGCCCTCTGATGCCACCTGTTCACTGCCACACTCACACACAATCAATTAGATGCATGTTAAATTCACATAAAAACACATAAAAATCCAAAAATATGTTTTTTTGCTTATTTACTTTCAAAAATATCATGGTTAGATGTTGTTTACTTCCTTGAGTAGGTAATGGCATTTTTTTCATGGTTTTCATAGTGTTTTTGGCAAAAGTAGAATTAGCTTATTAATCAGGGTTTACTAGGTTTTGCTTTAGATTCCAGTATTTCTGCTTTTTGCAGTTAGAATAGCATCTGTAGAGTAATATTTCTTTCCTTTCATCACACATAGAGCTTCTTTTGAAATCTATAGAAGTTGGCTTGAGCTCCTAGTGATGTCGTGCCAGCTAACCAAGTTTGTCACTTGGTAAGCCTTCGCGAGATCACTGGAAGCTCAAGTCAACTTCTATAGATTTTAGAAGAAGCTTTATGTGTGATGAAAGGAAGGAAATATTACTCTACAGATGCTATTCTAACTACAGAAATGAGAAATATTGAAATGTAAAGAAAAACCTAGTAAACCCTGATTAACAAGCTAATTCTACTTTTGTTAAAAACACTATGAAAACCATGAAAGAAATGCCATTACATACTCAAGGAAGTAAACAAAATATAACCATGCTATTTATAGAAGTAAATAAGTAAAACATGTTTTTGGAGTTTTATGTGTTTTTATGTGAATTTAACATGCATCTAGTTTATTGTGTGTGAGTGTGGCAGCGAACAGGTGGCGTCAGAGGGTGGTTTTGGAGCTAGGGAAGATGTAGAATGGTGTGGATGGGTCCTTGGAAGTCTTAGGTGGCCTTCTGAAGGCTTTCCCCATGCTTGGCCTTCAAAAGAAAGCGTATAGGCAAAACCACAGGAGGACACAGGAAAACTACATGAGGAAAATAGGGAAACTACAGGAGGCCTACAGGAGGAGGTCGAGAGCAATTTTCACTATTTTGAGGGTGTGAGAGTGGGTGGAAAAGGTGGATGAAGGTTGGAATGAGGTGTTAGGGTGCTTAAGATCTACCATGAATCACTAGTAGAGAGAAAGATGGTTGGGTTTTCTCAAAGAGAGAGGAAAACGTTCTGTGAAAAATGAAGGAAACTAGGATAGAATTGAGGTGAGGTTTGGGAGACCTATAGGGCATGGATCAGATGGAGGGTGTGATTGCTAGTAAGCTGGCTTACTACTAGAAGAGATCTTCTACATAGAAATTGACTGTCAACTAAGAAAATCAAGCAACCAATGAAATGAGTGCATCCTAGTAAAAACCAAGTTTTGCATTAAAATGGCCTAAACTATGATGTATAGAAATAAATGCTAGGAAATTCTATAAGAAAGGAAAGCATGAAAAACGACTATTGAAAATCAGGAAGTTAACATGATAAATAAGAACTAAAGCAAAGCAAAATTGGACTATCAACTTACTAGAGAGCTACAAACACTAGAAGTCCAAGGAATGAGAAATATTCTTGTTTTTGGGGTAGCAAGAGAGTATTTGCCTCAAATCATGGTCCCAGAGGGAGGAAGAGAGGCCAAGGCACTATTTCTAGCCTTTTGAATATTCTCTAATCACCACCTAACTGCTACAGAAAGCACAAATGGAAGCAAGCTACTAAATCATCAAAAGCAACCTATTCTTAACTATAAGAGAAATACATCTAATAGCAAACTAATCTACAAATTGATGTAAAGTATACAAATACAAGTAAAGAGAAGTTTTGCTGCTTAGATTTGGCTCCAACCCAAGAGCTTTAGCCCTTTGAGATAACTTAGTGCTAGCTCAAAAAGGATTCCATCTTCATTATAAAAAAATAGCAAGATTACATAAAACTATCATAAAATAGTAAGCTTGAAATTTGAACAGAGTTTACACAATAAAAAAAAAGTTGACCTTAGTGAGGCCCTAGGCCTCTCTACTTATACATTTGAAGCTACCAACAAGTTCCTTAAAATTAGGGAGGCTTGTCTCCCAAAACTCGATATAACTATCAATCATCTTCCACTTGCTCGGTTGCCTTCTAGTGCATGATTCGGTTGCTTGTACTCCAAGCTGAATGAAGGGGAATTCGAAGTGAGGAGAAATAAATGAGGGGGATTCCATCTTATAAGTCCTATCCTTTGTCTACTTCGAGTTATTGTTGTAGTTTGACCACTAGATCCTTGACTTTGACCTCGAAATCCATCAATAATCTGTATTAGATACTTGTTAGACCACATGGCATAATAACTAACTCAACTCACCCTATAAGCATAAATATAATAAAAAATTCATACAATAAGCTAAGAGAATGGTTGATTTGACTAGGTTAGGAGGTAAAATGAGCCCATATAATTACCCATTTATGAGGCTCATCATCACCCTCTACTAAAGGTGTTGCTCATCCTCTGAGAAACCTAGTCAGTCTCTTGGTCTTTCATGGCCCTGGTGGCCTCCCTAGAATTCCAAGCTTCTGTTGTGGCTTGCTCATGCTCTCCATAAAATCCTGCCTTTCTGTCTATGTCCTTCCATTGCTCTTTCTCTTCTTCTTCTCTTCTGCCTTCCAGCATGCTTAATATGAGTGGAGGATTTAGTTTGAGGCCAATCTAGTTGACCTTTAGCCTTTGCATGGAGCGCTTGTACATTGGCACTCTTTTTAATGCCTCCTTCAGCCTCGTGGGGGAATGGTATTCTCTGATCTACAAGCTATGGGGTAGGGTGTTCCATCTTCTCATGCATGCATGCACACAGTCATCCCCAAGTAGCCTATGCATATCTTCAAAGTGTGCAATCGCTTCTTCCTGATTGGCTAGATATTTAGGGGCAATCTGAGAATCATTGGCAAGTAGGTTTTGTGTGTTGATGACTGCCATAGGATTTGATGGCTTAGCTCTTATCATCAATGGTTCATTCTACTCTTTTATTAAAAATATTTTCATTTCTGCTGCCCTCAATTCTTCATTGTTCATCCATGATGCCATGGCCATTAATTTCATATCCCCTAGCTTAGCATTGGGATCCCACACATTCAGGTCTGTGAGTGCCATGTTGTGTAGATAGAACTCTGCCATCTTTGCTTTTTCCTCGGAGGTGCTTTGGTCACACAAATCCATGAACTTCTTGTAGTCTTGGAAAGGCATTATTCCTCTTTGTGCCAAAGTTTTTATTTGGAATTGAAGCCATTGATCCTTCAGATAGAGGCCATAAGATTTGGCTGGTGTTCTACATTGTATTGCTTCTATGGATAAGTTGGCCATGTATGCAAAATGAGTCTCTTTCTCCTATAGCTGCCTCCTTAGTAATTCATTCTCATTCTCAAGGTGGCTTCTTGTAATGGCTTCTCTGTCTCTGAGAGCACTCAATTCCTTGCCCATTTTCCTGAGTTTGTCTTCCATGTGACCAATATCCTCAACTCCTTTGGACTTGGCTATCTGCATACACCTATGCATTCTCACTCTCTCTTTTTCCAATTCGGAAAACAATGGAATTGCATATTTCTGTGGGATTACCTTGCCTCTCTCAAGTAGATTGTAATAGGATTCAAGATTAGGCTAGGGGTCAGGTTCTTGTAGCTCTTGTGCTTCCTCTTTAACCTCTTGCTATCCTCCTATCTTTTCCTCAAGTTTTTGTGTCTCCTGTAGTTCGGACAGTGTCTCCTATAGGATTGTTTTAGCCTCTTGTAGGTCTGGTTTAGGGTCCTGTAGAATTGCATTTCCCTTCCATGTAGAAGATCTTGTAGTCATCCTTTCATAGGTTATGGGTGTCTTAGAAGAAGCTTCTTTCACCTTAGCAGATGGTGAATCTTCAATGTTAATGGGAGTCTTTGAGAAGGGCTGATGTTTTCCTGTTTTAATTTTGGTACTCTTCCTTGCCTTGAAATACATGGAGGTTTTTCTTCTCCTCTTCTGCTTCTGCTTGACTGGTGTACTGAGGGTAGTGAGGGCAGCTGCTACCTCTCTTCCCAAAGTTTCATGGGAATCTTCTCTTTGCTCTGCCCTCTCTGCCTCCTTTTCTCCCTCTTCTGTCTCTTTTTCCTCCTCCTGCTCTATCTCCTTTTCTACTTCCTGTTATGTCTCTTCAACTCTCCCCTCCTCTATTTCTTTACTTTCCTCCTTCCTCTCTTGCTCTGTGATGTCACCACTAGCTTCATCTTCTCCTCCTTGCTGTTCTCCCTCCTCACTAACAGAAGGACTGACATCATAGGTTAATGCCTTGATGTCACCCTTAGCTATCATATTTCTGAAAATTTCTCATGCTATAGGGATTGTAAGGGTATGGAGGGCTTCTTCTACTAGGATCTTGATTAGGCCATGGTGAACTAGCTGTTGTGAATTTCCTTCTTGTACCTTGGTGCTAGAGTCAATGAGGGACTGAAGGAGAAAGTAAGGGATACTGAGCTTTTGATGTTCTAGGGTATCCATGCCATATCTCAATTCTTGGAGGATTCTGAAATGATATCCATAAAAAATGTTGTGCCTCCTCTCACAAGAAATTTATTTGATCACTTGGTAGCTAACCTCATCCTAGGGACATGGTACAATAGCCCTCGTAATTCCATTTTTGTCTTCAACAGGGGTTTCATTATCTTGGAAAAAATTTCTCTTGGCAACCTGGCCAATTATTTTCTCATCTTTACTCCAAGGCAACCCAAGAGGAAGGGTAGTGACCCTACTGATGAATTAAGGGGTTATTTAAATGGAGATGCCTCTAATGGTTATAGTAGCATGAGTTCTTGTGTGAGGGACCAGAGAGAGAGAAAATTCATGGGAAATTTCATCATCAAACCCTCTAAACTTCTTAAAGAAATTCATCCAGTTTGCCCTTGTAAATATTTCCACCACTTGAGGATGTGCATGGAGTCTAGTGGAGTTAGTGGGTTCTCTTCCCATAAATCCCCCTATCATGCTACATGTACTTATTTTGAAAAACTAGATATGGAGGTGGAGAAAAATAATTTTGAGTGAAATAGAAAAATAGAGGGGACTGTTTTTTTCTTTTTAAGATATATATATTTTTAATGTATTTCTACCCTCTTAAAGACTCATTTTATCTTCAATTTGAGACCAACTCTTTCACATTTTGATATTCAACAGAGGGCATTCATGAACTCTACCTCTTTAGACTGAAATTCGTGCCAAAAATCACGTTTCCTCCCTTCAAAATCACTCACTGCCCCTCCTGTAGGTGCTCTTGTAGAAAACCTGTACGGGTCATATAGAAGATTCTGAGAGAAAAAATATGGAGGAAGTCAATGGAGGATGGTGAATACGAGGCTATGGAGGCATCAAAAGACTACTGTGTGGCTAAGTTACGAGGAGAAATGGAAAAAAAAGTGGTGAGAATGAGCGAGGAGGAGTGCTCATTACCTTTTATGGTGATTTTCGGTTATGAGTGCTGAGCTGGCAAGGTGTATGATGCCCAAATTAGGACCATTGGTCCCCACCTGCTTGGTCATCATGACCCCCCTCGTAATCATCCCCTCATTACTACATCAGAGTTAACTCTTCCTCCCACTACCTATCCTTCGCATCTTTTGCTTGAGTTGACTGTGCACATGTGTGGGTGATATCTCGGTTAAGTGGAGTCAACTAAATGAAGGTGGCCAATTTAATTGGCCACCTCTCCCTTTTTTGATTTCAACCATCTCATTGCCTTCGTATGATTCCAAATTACACAAATGTAGATAGAGGAGTGACTTAGCTACTTACCTATAATCCAAGTGTATTTGCTACCATTGACTGTGAGGTGTTGTGGCTTTCTCTGCTGCATGCCTTCATTTTCCTTCATGCATGTTGTCTTCGCTTGTTGATGTGTTGTTGTGTGTTTTTGCAGGTTCTTTTTTTGTTAGAGCTGAGCTGCATGTGCCTTTTCAACCTTCAGATGTGTTGTCCCTTGCTACTGGTGTTGGATTTCTATGGGATCAACTACTACAGGAATTCCTATAGGGGCTCCTGTAGCGACTTCTCCCCTTGAAACTTTAGCTATTTCCCTATGCTTGGAGCTCTAGAATTATGCCAAAGGTGGAGATGAATGATGGAGGGATAGTAGGTAAGCTTTAGGTAAAGTTAATGGTGTTTTTTCCACTTTTTATTTTTATTTTTTTTCAAAACTGAAAAATTGTTTTTCCGTGTTTTTTCTTGGAAAGGAAAAAAATAATAATGATTCTTGGAGTGCGATGCAGGCTTGGAAATGATGGAAAGGAGGTTTGAAGATGGTAAGAGGGATTATAGATTCTTCATGAAGCTTTTCTTGTCGCTCAAATTGCCTCCTGTAGACACTTTTGGCTCTTTGTAATTCCTTCAAGAGCCTCCTGTAGAAAACACAGTTTTAGAAGAAGAGGTACAATGGGGTGAAAGAGATGCCAAAAATGATGGAGGAAGGTGTGGATAAGATGAGATGGATGTTGGTATGAATTTTAGGGTCCCCTTGGCACCTTCGTCTACTCCCTGTAGTCCTCCTGCAAACCTACAATGCAATAAAAATTCATCTTTTCCTTTTCTCTTTTCTTTTTTTGAAAATAGCTAGGGCACCTCAGAGAGGTTTTCACCTTAATTACCTGCCCTGGGCACCTCCAAGGGAGGTTTTCACCCAGAGATCTTATTCTTTTCCCATTTTTTTTTTTTACATCACTGGGCAGCCTCAGAAGAGGTTTTCAACCCAATGATGGGACTCAAGAACCTCATGGAGGTTTTCACTTGAGTCCTTATTTTTTTCTCTTTTTTCTTTAGTGAGTGGGTGAAGTGGAAGCTAAGACATGCTCCACTACCATCACTATTTTATTCAAATCTTTAATAAACTCTCGCATGGAGAGGGGTTTTGTGTAGACTTTCAACTGATGTCCATTGACAAGCATGGGGATGGCTTCATATCAATAGTTCTGATCCGAACTGAACCATTATCATTGCATTTCTCCACATTGTAGGGTCCCAACCATCTTTTCCTCAACTTGCTTTTGAAATAATTGTATCTTGTATCATAGAATAGTGCCCAATATCCTCTTAGAATTGCTTCTCCCTGATATTTTTGTCATGCCATATCTTTCTCTAAAGCTAAACTACCTCTATATGGAGAAAGGCTTGCAATCTGTATTCATCCAATCCATTGAGCTGAAGTAATCTCTCCTTCTGTGCATGGTTGAGGTCTAGGGCCAGGTGTACACTTGACCCTGAGTCTCTGAAGTTGGTCTTTTCTTCATAGTCTTCCAAGGACTCATCACTTCCTATGGTCATTCAAAAGATTTATTCTTTAGTATATTTTAACCTACAATAGCCTTGATATTTGTTGTTAAAGGCGTATTGTATCTAAGCCCAAGTTGCGATGCTATTGCCAGGTAATCCCATGAGCCAGCGTAGTGATGTGTCCTTGAGAGTAGAAGGGAACAATTTCAACTTTTGCTCGTCTTCTGCATAGTCATAAGTTTGACAGATGACAACAAACTTGAACAAGAAGGTGTCAAGATCTTTTACAGTCAGACCATGGAAGTGAGGCAGGGCTGAAGGAATTATATTCTTCATTTTGGTGTCCCCATTAGTCCTCCGAATTGGGAAGGTACCCTCTACTCTCTCTCCATTTCCCTATCATTTCTGTTTTTAGCCATTGGCTCCAGGGGAATGTTTTCTTCTTCTTCTTCCCCTATAGGTTCTTCAAATATGTCTGGATGTTCACCTAAGGGTTCTTCTTTATTACAACCACCGGAGAAGAGAGAGTTTTGGCTGTGTGAAGCAGTGGGGGTGTTGGGAAAAAATTTTCCTCCGTTATCTCTACTCCTACAATCCATGAAAGGAAATATTTTTGGTTGGTTTTTTTGTTTCTTTTTCCCCAAACTGAAAATAGCTGCAGAAACTAAAATTGTGATTGAACGAAACAAATTGCAACTCGCTGAAATGAACTCGTTGAATGGAAATTTGTAGAATTGAAAAGGAAACCAAGGAAATGAAGAACTGAAAGAAAAGAAATGACTAGTCTACTTTTTCCAAAATAAACTATTAGTAGAATGTTGCAATAAGAAATAGAAGAAAGCAATAATCACAAAATACTCTGATTCTTCCAAATAAAGTTAAAAGAAAAAAATGAGATCGAAAAAATACATAAACCCTAACATAAAACGAACAAATGGAAAATAAGAAGAACAAAGTCGAGTTTTTTGTTTTGTGTGTATGCAGGTCTTTAACGATGGCAGCAAAGAGGGAGCTCGAAGGAAAAAACTGATCAGCGAAAGGGTTCGACGTAGGAGAGGATGCATATTGAGAGGGAGAAGGCAACCGAGATGGAAGAGGAGCTCAGGCTTACAATAACGGTGTCATAGTCTGGTTTAGGACAAGGGAGCTGTGATGTAGAGGAAGAGGGCATGTAGAAGAGCAACAGGTGGGATGCATGTGGGCAAGAAAGAGGAAGAGTGATGGCCACAGGTTTTTGTGGGTAGCAGACAGAAGAAGAGAGGGGCAGCGCTGACAACGTATGGTGAACACAACATTTTGGAGCCACGAATGGGTCAATGGCAGCGTCGAGATAAGCAAGCAGTGAAAAACACACGCTGAAGAAGATGGCAAGGCTTGTGTTTTGATGGAGGTTGCATATTAGGAGATGAGGGTAGAGCAGGAAGCAGGAGAGGGAAGAAGAGGAAAGTTTTAGTTGTTGTTGTTTTTGTTTTTGTTTTTTTCTTTTTCTTTTCGAAATTTGCAGCGAATCAATAAACCCAAGAATTACATAAATGTTAGTTGATAAAATCAAGATAAACACAAAAAAAATGAATTCCACAAAAATATATTTTTATGCTTCAGATTTGGCCTTAGCACCCTTCAAAATTTCCAGATCTAAAAAAATTGGAAACTCTTGAAGTGCAAAAAAGTTGGAATAATATCCCTGCAAAGAGATGTTGAGGCCAAATCTTACCCTCCGGGGCCTAGATCTGGCTTCAAACAAAAATTATCCTTCAGATTTGTACCTATCATGACAAAACGACACACCTAGAAATGAGATATACAATGATAAAAAACAAAAACAAAAAACAAAAACAAAAACAAAAAACAAAAAACAAAACAAAAAAACAAAAAACAAAAAAAACAAAAACTAGCTAAATTACAATAATTGGAAACTCAAGGCTCTAAGTAGCAAGATCTATCATTATTCGGCACAAAAAATTAAATTTTTAAATTTTAAAGGAGGTGCTAACTCGAAACCCTTCGTGTATCACTAACAAAATCTTATGATAATCTCGGAGATAATTTCGTTTAGCTTTTCAACAAACACAGATCAAGATTTGGCTAGTCCAAATGAAAGCTTCCCCTAACACCCCAGGATCTAAAACCAAGATTTCCCTACAAAACATGATCTAGCCATTAAAAATAGAGTGAGAAAATAATAATAAAAGTGACACAAATAGAGATACATGCAATTACGTTCAAAATTTAGATTATATTCAAACTCCAGAGATTGAGCAAGATACTTGTATTCAAATCACTCTCCAGAAGCTGTCATCAATGGCTTTAGAAAAATTTATGCATGAAAACTGCACATATTACAATATTCTCAGGAAGAGTAACACCAACAGAATTTATTTCCAAAGTCTTTCTTTATTATACAGATAAAATATTACACCAGAGCTTCTTGCTAATCACACGACTCAAAGATCGGATAAATCAACTAACAAATGACTTTTTATTTAAAGATAAATCCTCCAACAAAGAGTTCAAGTGCTCTTCGTCAAAGCAATTGCGACCATTAACGAAGATTAAGATTTATTTTTAAGCTCATCTATCGAAATATTTACATATTTGGGGAAATTTGAAATTTTTAATTAAATGCATTTTAATTAACTCAAAAATAGATTTTTTGAGTTAATTTCCCCAAAACATTGACTTTGACTTAATTCCCAAAGATCAAAGGTTTAAAATTTAACAAAATGGTTAATTTACCTTAGTTCTGGGACCTTTTAAATTTTTCTTTTTAAGACCAGCGAATTTTTCCTTTGGAGAATTTCAATTTATCTAGGATCTAAAATTAATTAAATTTCTCGCTTAAGATTTTAATTAATTTTTGGCCAGAAAATTTACTTAATTAACCTATGAGGGGATAAATTAATTTTTTAACCCTCGAAACACTTTAAATCATGATTTTCATATTTTTTACATCATAAAGGGGAAAACCCTTCTGTAGAAGGCCCTCACAAACTACCCATTTCTGCGACACAAAAATAATCCGACAAACCAATCAATTTGTAATAAAATAACCTAATGAAATAGTTAGGATTATTTCCAAATCACTTTTACATACACTCAATCTAGAACACTAGGACTCGCTTATGCTCCTAGGAAAAAAATCCATTCCATCTTTGCGGTAAGATTATCCCTTTTGCCAAAAAAGGGGGTGTACTGCTATGGTTCATTGACACATTGTGGTAAAAACTATCCATGAAGAATAAAAAAATATAACACAACTTACCATTGATGAGTTGAAGAGATCCTTACTATCCCATGAGATAAGGATTAATAGAGATGATGATTCTATGGAGAATGACTTCAAATCATTGGAATATTTTAACATAGGTCAAGGAAGGAACATCAAAGCGAGTAACAAATATAATAAGGTCATCTTACATAGAGGAAATTCAAGCTTAGATCAAGAAGATTTTCCCTAGCAAAACCCTCAAAACTTAAGGTGGAGTTGTACAAGTCATCTGCAAATATGAGAATATGAAAATTTGATTTTTTAATTTGATTATTGTAAATGGTATGTGAATTATGCTACTTAATAGATGGCCAAGGAGTTTATTACTTGTGATGATTAGGAAGAGAATAAAAAATATATTTGGTTGTTAGATACTAGTTGTAGTAACCATACGATTGGAAATAGAAATATGTTTACAATATTAGAAATTTCTATTAAGGTTGAAGTCAAATTGGTTGATGACAATATTGTTAATGTTGTTGGTAAAGGTACACTCGTTGTCCTTATTAAAAAAGGGTGAAAAAGAAAAACAGAAGTCGATTTGGTCCAAGGATTAAAACATAACCATATAGGCATTGATTAACTCACCGAAAAGGGTTATAAGTTACATTCAATGGAAATACTCAAAGAAACCTTGACAAATTTCCTAGGAGGAGACTAATTGTTATAATTCAAAGGAGCAAGAATACGATGGATCCTTTGACTATAACAAATTCCAATGAGTAAATCACAATTTCCCATAAAGTAACCAACATATATGACCTATGGCTTTGCAATTTTAGATATTAACACATGAATTTTGGAAGGCTAAATTTGTTTCCACAAAAACACTTGGTGAAAGGCCACCAATAATACATGAATCGACTTTAGGCCATAGGGTGTAGAATAGATAGTGGCAGTGTGTTTTGTTAAGGCGCTCCATAGTACAAATATCGTTGATTCAAAACTTCATGGGAGCCTACGTGCTAAGGGCTGGTGTGGGCTAGGATGAGCAACGATCTCCATTCTTTGATGATTTTATTTAGAAAAGTTGGATACATTGTTTTAAAATTCAAATATAATATTTTTCACAATTTCAATGAGCTTAAAGCTCTCATTGACGAATTATAAATATATTAAAATATTAAGATGGGTAAAGGAGGAGAATATAAACCTTAAATAAATGGAAGATATACCAAATGGATGTGAAACATCCATTATTAAATGGAATTTTATGTCAAGAAACTACAAAGGTATTAAATCAAATGATATAAAGATGAAGTAATGGGAATTTTTATTTTTTTATTTATACTTGGATAATATGTACACTAAAAAATTAGATCAGTTCAAAACACCAATGAAACAAGGATATGAGATGATAAATTTTGGCTTAAAGTACTTCTTTGGCATTAAAGTAAATAAGTCAAATTTTGAAATACATATATGTCAAACAAAATATGGATTAGATGCACTGAAAATATTTAGATTAAAAGGAAACATCCACACCCGTAGCAATATGAACAAAACCTAACAAATAAGATAAAAGTTCAAATGAAAATTGAAAATTTTTCATATATAAATTGAAAATTGTTCAAAAAATTATTTGATAGTAATATGTATATTTTGACTAGATTTTAAAAAACCTATTTACAAATTGACAAAATAATTTCAACATGCATTCTAGTAATAACAAAATATGGTATTTTATACTCAAATTACTGAGTACTAAATAAGAAAGACCCTCTCCACTCAAATTGCTGAGTACTAGATAAAAATAATCAAACTTTGAATTAATCAGAAGGAGTTGCAGCTCACAGGTGTGTACATCACCTGTAGACTGCACTCAAACAAGGAGGAGACTCTCTCTCTCTCTCGTTCACTCTACATTACATGAATGAATATTACATATTAAATACATGACTAAAAAATAGGTAGCTGAAACCAACCTCCTAAATTCTAGGAACAACTCCTAAACAAAGAAGGTACGTTACAACCACATAACCATTTCTCCATTATTTCTAACTCCCCCCCTTAATGGAGAAAGGGTTATTTTGCACACCTAACATCCCTCTAAATAACTCAAACTTTACTCGCCCTAGAGGCTTAGTAAAAATATCAGCTAAATTATCACAAGTATTACAATAATCCACACAAATTTCCTTAGACTGTATCTTTTCTCGTACAAAGTGAAACTGAGTATCAATGTGTTTAGTATTCTTATGGAAAACTAGATTGTATGCGAGCTTTATTGTGCTTTGGTTGTCAGTTTTGATGCTGGTTGCTTCTTTTTGTCCTTCGCCTGCATCACTGAGCAATCTCCTCAACCAGATGGCTTCACATGTAGCTGCACACAACCCCTGGTACTCTGCTTCACATGATGATAATGCTACAGTGCTTTGCTTTTTGCTGCTCCACGAAATAACCCCGGATCCAATACTAAATACATAACCTGTGAAGGATCTACGATCATCCAAGTTGCCTGCCCAATCAGAATCTGAATAACCTACTAAAGTAACATCAGAAATGTCAGTGTATAAAATACCATAATTACAAGTACCACTAAGGTACCTCAACACACACTTTGCTGCATTCCAGTGACTTTCAAGTGGTCTGGACATAAACTGGCTCAGCACACTAACAGAGTATGCCAGATCAGGCCTAGTTGTCATGAGATATATCGGACTTCCCACTAGCTGTCTATACAAAGTGGCATCCACCTGTTTTGTGCCATCATCACTGCTTAACTTGAGATTCTGCTGCAATGGTGTTGCTGTTGCTTTGCACTGTTCCATTCTGAATCTATCCAACAGGGTTCTGGCATACTTTCCTTGAGTCAGAAAAGTTTGACCAGAATCTTTCCACACTTCGAGTCCTAGGCAATAATGAAGATCACCAAGGTCTTTCATTTCAAATACCTGTGACATTTGGTGCTTGATTTCTTTGATCAAATTATTTGCATTACCTGTTATTATCATGTCATCCACATGTAAAGAAATTAAAATGATTTGCCTCTGTTTATTTATCTTGGTGTACAGGTTTGGATCATTGAGGCTCTTATGAAAGCTATGCTGAATAAAAAATGAATCAATTTTGTCATACCATGACCTGGGTGCTTTCTTTAATCCATAAAGTGCCTTATGAAGTTTACACACTAAATCCTCCTGCCCCTTTTTCGCAAAACCAGGAGGCTATACTAAATATATTTCTTCTTTTAATTCCCCATTCAGAAATGCAGATTTAACATCTAACTGGTGTAGCTTCCATTTATGTTTTGTTGCTAAACAGATTAGCATTCTAATTGTATTAAGTTTAGCTACAGGGGCAAAGGTGTCATCGAAATCAATTCCTTCTTGATGTGAATAACCCTTTGCTACCAGTCTAGCTTTGAATTTTTCTACACTCCCATCTGCATTTATCTTAGGTTTATACAACCACTTACAACCTATAGGGGTTTTTCCTTCTGGAAATTCAACTAAGTCCCAAGTATGGTTTCTATATATTGATTCCATTTCTTCATGCATTGCAGCCCTCCATTCATCTGATTTACTTGCTTCTTCATAGTTTGAGGGTTCTACAATATTTAAAATTTTGGACATTAAAGCATAGTCTTTCAATCTTGCAGGTAGTCTAGTCTTCCTACCTGATCTTCTAGGTAAAGGAATTACCTCAACTCTATCTATTTCAGCATTTTCCGGGCCTGCATCATCACTTATCACACTATCTACTGCTACTTCTTCCTGTTTCTGCTCTTGCTCCTGCTCTTCTTCTTCATCACTGTTCAGTTCTATCAAGAATGGAATGTGGCTGTCATTGTTAGAGTCTTCCTTTCCATCTTCTGTCTGTTCATGAAAAATGACATCTCTGCTTGCAAACACTTTATGAGTCACAGGATTATATAACTTGTATGCCTTATACTCTGTGTCATATCCTACAAATATACATTTCAAGGCTTTGGGGTCTAGCTTTTTCCTATTTGCTTTCGGTACATGAGCAAAAGCTTTAGATCCAAATATTCTTAAATGACCGACTACTGGTTTGAGTCCAAAGAGTGCTTCAAAGGGGGTTTTGAAGCCTAGAAATTTGGTGGGACTCCTATTCTTTAAATAAACAACAGTATTAATGGCTTCTACCTAAAGACCATTAGAAATACCCTTACCTTGAAGCATACTTCTCGCGCACTCCACAAGTGCCCTGTTCTTGCGTTCTGCTACTCCATTCTGCTGTGGAGTGTGTGGCACTGTAAATTGCTATATAATCCCATGCTTCTTGCAGAAGTTCATGAACTCATTTAATCTATATTCCCCCCTTGGTCCGAGCGGAGAATCTTTATCTTCTTTCCTATTTGGTTCTCTATCATAGATTTGAATTCTTTAAAATATCGAAAAGCCTGACTCTTTTTGCTTAAAAAATACACCCAAGAGAACCCAGTGCAATCATCTGTAAACAGTAGAAAGTAGTATGCACCTCCTAAAGACCTAGTCTGCATAGGTCCACAAATGTCTGTATGCACTAGTTCTAGGATGTCTCTTTCTTTTCTGTTGACATGCAAAGGGAATTCATCTCTATGCATCTTCCCTAATGCACATCCATCACATTCCAGTTTGATATTATGTAAAGCAGAAAGTCCATCGACCATACCTTTCTTTTTAAGTAAGATGAGATCTTGTAGATTGAGATGTCCAAATATCTGATGCCAGAGATTTTCAACTGTTGATGTTGCTGCAACCATCGCTTGTCGTGGCATGCTCCTTGCATCCAGTCTGTACAAATTCCCCAAGCGTACTCCTGTTGCAATTGTCTCCAATTTGCTATCCTGAATGACACATCCATTCTTGAAGAATTGCACCTGCATGTCCTGGTATGTTATCATAGAGACAAAGATCAAATTATTTTTAATTCCTGGAACATATAAAACATTTTTGAGATGTTTGATGTCGCCACTAGGTAGCTTCACAGGAATATCCCCACAACCTTTGATCTCATACCCACTGTCATCACCCAAATAAATTTTGGATCCACATGCAGATTCTTCAAGAAACTCAAAACATTCTCTCTTACCAGTCATATGCGAGGATGCGCCAGAATCGACATACCATGTATTGTCCTCATCTCCTTTCGATGCTGAAAGTGCACAGTCGACTGTGAATAGTCAAAGATCATAGTTGTGGTCTTCCTCTTCTTCAGCAAAACAGCCCTGATGTTTCTTCTGTTTACTTCTCCTTTCATTTGCTTGCCTCTTATAACACTCTCTGATCTGGTGACCAGGCTTTCCACAGTAAAAACATCTCTTTACATAGTTATCATTCATACCTCTAGATGGCCTCCTCTGAAAGGAATTGGCTCCTTTCTGCTGCAGCTGCTGTGGTTGCTGGTACTGGGGTTGGTGCTGGTGCTGATGCTACTTTCCTCTGTGCTGTCGCCTCTTTGCCATCAGAGCAAGGTCATTGCTCTGAGTCTTCAGATTTTGTCTTCGCTCCTCCTCCTGGAGCAGAATCGCTATCAACTCATCAAAAGAGGGGGCTTTCTCCCTCACTAACAACCCTGAGATGAATGTCTGATATTCATCGGTCATCGTGTTCAGTGTGAGTGTAACCAGATCTGAGTCTAATACCTTTGCTCCAATGGATCCCAATTTGTCTTTCAGATCCTTGACTCTGGCCATGAATCCTCCAACAGATTCATTCTCATCCATCTTTAATGCAAACAATTTTCCTTTGAGTGCCAGAACACGATTTGTGTTATGTGTCTCGTACAGACCCTTGATCGTGCTCCAAATATCCGCGGCCGACTTGCAATCTTGAATATGAGGGATAATGTTGTCTTTGACAGACATCATTAGTATTACTTTTGCCTTTGTTTCTCTCTTATCCCAATCCTGTTCTTGGGTTGTATTTCCAGATCTCTGTTCATTTCCCAAGACGATCGACCATGCGTTCGCACTCTCCAGCAAGGTTTGCATTTTGAACTTCCAGTTGGAAAAGTTCGTTCCATCGAGCTTGCCAGACTCGTGGAGGTATGATTCCAAGCTGTTGTTCATTTTCACACAACTGAACACTCCAATCGGCCACCACCGGGCAAGTCTGATCTGCTACCAACGAACAGATCAGGAACTTTACTATGCCACCACCGGGCAAGTCTGATCTGCTACCACCGAGCAGATCAGAGACTTCACTATGCCACCACTGGGCAAAACCGATCTGTTACCACCGAACAGATCAACAAACAAGCTCCAACATGCCACCACCGAGCAAAGGCGATCTACTTCCACCGAACAAACCGAGGAGCTGCACTGCGCCACCACCGGGCAAAAAAATAAAATGGATCTGCTTCCACCGAACAGATCACAGAGCTCTGATTCGTCACCACCGGGCAGGTCTGATCTGCTACCTCCGAGTAGATCACGGAACCTCAATTCGCCACCACCGGGCATATCCGATCTGCTACCTCCAAGTTGATCAAGGATCCTCAATTCGCCACGACCGGGCAAATCAAATCTGCTGCCACCGAGCAGAAACCTTCACGTGCCTCCATTGGGCAACTCTGATCTGCAAAAAAGATTGCAGATTTATAGAGAGAAAGGGCTGGCGCTCAGAACAGCGCCGAATCCGCGCCAATTGCAGAAAATGAAAATTTATGATGTGCAGGAAAATTGGCGTGCTTTACAGCCTTGGATCCGCGCCAATTTGGTCGTTGATTTTCTTGGCGTGCTTTTCAGCCTCAAACCTGCGCTAATTGGCGCGACTGTTCCTCAAAAAAATCGCACTAATTGCTACAACTTCCCAAAAAAAAATTCCGCTCCAACCCTTCCTTTGGCTCAGAGATGATCAGCGATCTGATGCCTTTTCGCTCCAGGTGTTACTGCAGCTCCACCTGATCACACAGATATCTTTACATGTACTCCTACCACTATAGATGTGCAACTAATGATACATCCCAGAAAAAAAAATAAGGCTACCTCTACCCTAAGCTCTGATACCAAGATAAAAATAATCAAACTTTGAATTAATCAGAAGGAGTTGCAGCTCACAGGTGTGTACATCACCTAGAGACTGCACTCAAACAAGGAGGAGACTCTCTCTCTCTCGTTCACTCTACATTACATGAATGAATATTACATATTAAATACATGAGTGAAAAATAGGTAGCTGAAACCAACCTCCTAAATTCTAAGAACAACTCCTAAACAAAGAAGGTACTTTACAACCACATAACCATTTCTCCATTATTTCTAACTGTACTAAATAAGAAAAACCCTCTCCAAAATATGGTATTTTATACTCAAGTTACTGAGTACTAGATAAGAAAGACCTCTCCAAATTATCATGATAATATTCCAATAATTACCTTTTCCATGAATTCTGTCTTTAACTTTTATAGGTAAAACCAAAAAGTTGTAAAGACTAAAACATTTAATAAATTTAATTAAAAAGCGTGTTGAAATTGTCCTTCAAAGTTCTAAACCTATCATAAATAAATCTTGATTTTTATATTGAACTTTACTGGTTTTTTTTTCCAAAGCTCCTCTAAATGAAATTGAAAATATATATAGATATATACAAAAAAAATCTGATATCAAAACTTATAATTCATAACAGATTTACATGATTGTGTATGTTTCTCATTAAATACAAGAGTTGTACGGGTATTAAATTCGCTCGCCCTTCTATCACGCATTTTAGATCTTTTGACTTTACTTTCTATAACGAAAAATGATTTTAGATCTTTTGACTTTACTTTCTATAATGAAAAATGATACAATTTCCCATTATCTATATGGTGCTTTTATCCTTCCCCATTTCCAACTTGTAGCATTTTGCACAAATTCAACTGGTGAAGAAGGTAAGGTACGAAAGATGTAATCACAGTTCTGCTTCAAGGAATTAGTTTGGTTTCTTCCGTTGGTCGGTCGTGGAAATGACATTCTCTAAATAAGTATAAGACCCTAGCTCATGAAACTGAACCACTCCAAGTTCCTAACAGACAGAATATTAGCTGTCTAAATCTATTCACTATCTGAATGGGTTCCACAATCCCACCATTCGAACGTCAAGTAAAAATAGAAGAATTGTAAGAGGACGCGATTCGATAACGGAAATGGTTTTATTTATCCTGGCGGTTTTGTGGAAATGGACAGTGGTTCACACGTTGATTCCACACAGTTTTTCTCTCTCGCAATTAATTTCTTCACGATGTTCGGCAAGAAGTAACTTGTAACGAACTGGGATGTATATTTTAAGAACATACGTGAGATGTATGTGACCCAATATGGCGTTGAGTGTTGTTGTTGCGGAGATTTTTAGGAGAACCCCTGTGCACTTTTTCTTTATGTACTCTACTCTAGGGTAGGAAAACCTGGGAATATATGTAATATCATCCGCGGGCGTTGGGTGTCGTTGTCGCAGATAATGTAAGACCCCGTCTGCACTTCTCCTTTATGTACAGTCCTTAAATCTAGAAAACTGGCTTTAAAAGAAAAGAGATAAAGCTTCGATAGTAACACATATACTTGCATGTCGTAATAACGGAGCATCTGCACTATCGTAGGTAGTGAAGGTTCTAATGTCTTCTACGAAATTCATGTCACAGCCACTCTCTTAATGTGATAAACTTAAAAACCGCAACCAACATAAGCGTGGGTGACAGAAATTTTCCTCTCTCTTGTGAAGAAATCAACTGCATTGCTTTGATTGACATGAAGAAACAAAACTTCAGGTCCCTTGCTGGCCAGCTTATTGACACCCCATTTCATGGAAAATTTGCTTCAGTTCACCCCAACACTAATATATCGATTACCGATCATTTTTATTAGTAATATAAATACCAGTATACGTTAATGGTGAGTTATAAAATAGGGTGAAGCAAAATATTTGATCCTTTTTCCCCTGGTAAGTATGAAAATGAGGGAGATGGGTAATTTTTTATATGCTAAATGTTTAACTTAGATGAAATTTAAAAAGAAAAGATTATTAAAATGAAAATAAATAAATTATATTGTATTTATTGGTTCTTAATATTAGTATAAAAGATATGTTAAAAATATTTTACTTTTACTCTTTTATTTATATATAAAATATGTGTTTGTATATGTTATAATATAATTTTCTATTAACATTATAGTGATAAATTAGTTTTTAATCAAATATCTACTTTAAATTATATATCTTTATATTAATATAAATATTTTTTTATTGGAAGGCATTTTCTACAAATTGGTATCAGCATGAAAGAGATGAGTAATTCCTTACATGCTAAATGTTAACTGACATTAAACTTAAAAGAAAGACTCTTAACAATATAAGAGATAATGAAAATAAATAAATTTTATTGTATTTATTGGTTCTTAATATTAGTATGAAAGATATATTAAAAATATTTCACTTTCACTGGCAAGTCCGGGCCGGGTAGTTCAAGTACGTGGCCTTGATAACAAAACGCTATTGCAATTCTGCCCGACATACACCCCCACGTGTCCCGACATACATCCGACATCAACCTGTGTGTCGCCAAACACGTAAGTCACTCCGCACGACCGCGAGAAAAGCAGCTTGCCAGCCTAAGCCGCATTGCGGAAGCTGGCGAGCTTCCTCCATTTTCTCGCGACCTGCTTCAGTTTCACAACATGGCGGATCTCGAGGCATTTGTTTTGCAAGTTCATGCCGAAATCCTATTATGAAACAAAGTGGACCTCACGAAAACTGAATCAATATCTCTTGGCTACTTTCAGAATACACAGCGAATGAGCCAATCACTGATCTACAAACGTTCCTTATGTTATGATTCTAGAATACACCATAAATGAGCGTGAGATATTTGGTGTAAATTTTAGTTATAAATCTAGTTGGCATTATTTTGATATTATAGAGCTACCACTTTTTTCCCGAAAATTTAGATTGAAATTTGGTGGGAATTATATTGAAATTTTAAGTTAAATATTTCTGTAAGGAGTTTTGTTCATTACACTTGTTGTGAAGGTTTTTGGCTAGCTTTTAGAATCAATTAAATTATCAAGTTTATTAATTAAATAAAATAAATAGAAATAAACATTTAAATTATCAAGTTTTTTAATTAAATAAAATAAATTTAAATAAGGTTTAGCCAAAAAAAACAAGTGTCATAGAAATGAGACCATATATCAAATAAAAACATAAAACATAACAAAAAACGTAGTTTAATTTTCATGTGATGTGAATATAAAAATTATATTAAATAATAATTATATATATATATATATATATATATATATATATATATTCTTATTCTTTTGTCTAAAGTTTTTTAGATTTTTTTTCTATAGTTTTGTGGATTATATTGAGTTTTTATTATATAGTTAAATTATTAATTTTGATATGTTAAGCTTATGTTGTTGGGTCTTAAAATTTTGCAAGATAAAATATTACAAAATATTAAAGAAATGAAAAAAATATGATATAAATAAAGAGTGAGAAATACATTTATGATTTTTGAGTTTTATAGTAAAAGGTTATTGAGACAAATTATATTTTGAAAGACTCAAGGATATAATAAAGAGACATTGGGATTTGTACATTAATAATATATATGAATAGTTAATAAATATACCTTGGTATTAGGAACACAATTCAAATTAATAAAAACTCACAAATTTTATTCAATTATTTAATGGAAAATGTATCTTTAACCTACTAATTGCACTTACAAACTTAATGTTGCAAACATAATGTACACTTCATGTTCTTCTCATTGAAAATGAATCCTCAATCCTCCTCTTTGTTCCTTCTTCTTTTGTATAGGGAGTATCAATTTCTTATTTGAATCAAAGTTCTTAGGTTTTTGGAATCCATTCCTCCTAGTTGGCTTCATCTTCGATAACAAATCTAAAGGAGGGAGGTTTTTAAATCTTTCTTCCTTCTCTATCCTTTAAGGGAAAATTTGAATCAATAACTTGTGCTTCTAGACATCTATTATTATCTTTTTCTAAACATGTCTTTGGTAGCTAAAATTATACAATTTAATCATCCTTTTATGTGGGTAGAATTGCTCACATAATTGTAACTCATTTGACCAAGGCCTTTACCATTTGATTATTTTTAAGTGAATCTCATTCTTGGAGCCACAAGGTCGCTTGTTAATTGGTAGATCTAATATAGAAAAACATGTTCCTGTAATCTAGAACCCCAATTCATCTATCATGTTCCTATAATATTGTCTATTCCTAGACACTCAATGATGTTGATTTCAACACATGTTCAACTATATGTGAAAATTTTTAACTTAATCCACACAATATCTATTTATGTATCCACCCATGGTATTGCTAATATCTTCAAAAAAATGGTAAATGCCTAAAATATGATGATACATTCAGGAGTTGATTTTCCCTAATATACATAGTAGTAGTGCTCTGCTCCTACATAAAAGAAAAGAGAATCCTCTCAAAACCTGCATATGACAAATAAAGTTTGAAAATTAGACAATAAAGAGATCTTTCAACGAACATAGTTATACTTCACAATGCCTTATAATTATACTTCACAGTGCCTTGTTCAATTCAAACAAATGTAGTGTTACAATTTTTATATAGTAGCATAGACACCATTGAAGTGAAAAATTATTCCAAATGATTCATAAAAGTGAAGGTTGTTTCTGATGTCGAGCTCATAGTCCTCAAACATTGGCACCTTTTCATATTTCTTGATGATATATTCCTCAGAAGGAGGGTTTAGATAAATTGAAGTAGAGTTTATTTTTTAACCACAACATTGAATAAGATAGGAACCAAACAGAATGAAAGTTGTGCCTTTGGAGATGTCGTAAACATATAATAAATTATGGTTTCTAGTTTTTTACTTTCATTCAAATGCCCTTTTCCTTCCACTGGGATCCTTTATAGGATCTCTAATTTTTTCTTTATATTTACCATGTGATCAAGAATGTCCACCGACAAAATTAATATTTTTCCTATGAGGGGCATGACCATTATTTGTAATATTTGTTTTATGTTGTAACCCTCTCATAGTAAGATGATTCAGTGATTTCTAAACTATTGTGGATATTCTGCTTGATAATTTGTCACAACATATTTACTAAAATATATTAGAAAATATAAAATCTACACTATGAGGGTTTATTTCTCCTTAAATTTCTAGATTTATTAATTATTGTTTACTACACATTCACGCAAATTACAATAATGCACAAAATAGAGAATAAAAAATAAAACTCACAAACCACAAATTAACACAAGATATCATTGGAAGCCCTTTGAAGAGAAAACCTAGTTGGAGCTAAGATTACTGTTCTTTGTTTCTCTTAATGGAAAATGCATACAATTACAAAGAAGTGAGAAATGTGGCTTGTGGGCTACTACAATGCACAAATCATCTCTCTCTATTTGCTCCCCGTCCACTCTTAATGACTTTAATTATTTATTGAACAAAAATCACATGAATAGAATGGAACCCTTTTTCCTCCTAGTAGCTCTGTTTTTGCTCCAAAAATTTTGTTTGATGCATCAAATGGCTTCTAGAAGGTTTTTTTACCACAATTTTCCAAATTTGGACCTGATATTAGAAATAGTACTATGAGATGATTCCTCTTGTTTTTCCACTCTAAAATCATAAATATGGGTTGAAAAATATATAATGACCTAATCCATATTAGATCTCCCCATTTCGAGAGGCTTTTGGTCACAAAAAAATTCTACTTAATGAGGCTTTAACTAGAAAATATCTTTTCATCCCAATATGAATAAGATAATGATTCTGCTTGGTTGTAATTTTCTACCACTTCTACAAAACTATAACATATGTCGGATCTACTTAAGCATTTGGTGCCAAATCCTTTGCAAAATGTAGGGCCTATTCCTCTTCATGATCTAGCTTTGAAGGCTCATAGAATTTCAAAATATGTACATTCACCACTATGTAAATATGCATGTATGTAGGTAGATTGAGTATATAGGAATTATCTCCCACATTTTTTGATATCTCAAACGGACCATATCGCAAAGCCTTGATTTTATTGCCATGACCTTTTAGCCTCTTCTTGTTCTATTGTAGCCATAATCTATCTCCCACTTTAAAGGAATTCTCTATTCTATGTTGATCATGCCTATATTTATATTTTTTTGTAGCATTTATATTATCTCTTGTGATGGTATATGAATGTCCCTTACCTTCTCAATGGATTTTTCATCCCTAATGACATCCCCTCTAAGATATTCACTCACTTCTCCTTTAATCCATATGAAATATCCAAAAGGTGAAGAGGAAAATATCCAAAACAAGCATCAAATGAGGACTTACTCGTAGAAGTGTGGATTACTAAACCATAAGTGTTGTATATGCGAAATTTTCATCCCATGTCTTTTGTTGCTGTCAATAGATGTTATCTTGTTGAGTACTTTTATTTCCCCATCTGTATATGAATAGAGTGTTATAAACCTATTTGACAACATATATATATTCTCCTATAATTTAATCTAAAATGCACTAAAAAATATGGCATGATCTTCTTTGGTTTGCCAAAAATGCACCCAAAAATATCTAAAAAAACAATTCCATTACTTCTTTCATGTTGATTATCTTTTTATAAAACATTAAAGCACACATATTTATAAACATATCAACTACCATAAACAAATAATGGTATCCCTTCCTAGTTATTAATAAAACTCTTCCTAATTATTAATAACACTCTTAAAAATTAACGAGGAATATTTTTTGAAAAATAAATTGATAAAATAAAAACAATATATACCATATTTCCTATTACTAAACTTGTTGGTACAACAAAAAAAAATGCATCATTTTATGAAACTACGTACCTATGCTGGAGTTATAAACCAATACGCATTGCCGTGTGACTTAGTGTCTTAATTTAGTAATTTAATATATATAATTTGATTACAGGAAAAGTCAATATGGCTTAATTTTAAATTTATTTAATTATTTAATTCTCCTCGAAGGTTGGTTGAGTGGAAAACCTTAGAATCTTATTTTATTCTTTGGTTCAGTGGGAAACCTTAGACTCTTATTATCCTTTTACAACACTCGCCCGGCCTTGTGAATTAATTTTGTATATATAATCCTTAGAATCTTATTTTATTCTTTGGTTGAGTGTAAAACCTTATAATCTTATTTTATTCTTTTACAACAGTCGCCCTGCCTCGTGAATTAATTTTGTATATATAATTTGATCATATGGCAAGGTAACATTCATACGAATTAATTTAAAATTAATAAGTTCTTTAATTAGCCGTTGATCTTGCTGGACGTCGGTTGAGTCAGTCGATTTCCTTTTCCTCGTCGTGGGTACATCGATGTGTTATGCGTAATTATTATTAGCGTTTTTTAAATTAATTTTTTGATATAATATTTTTAAATCACATAAAAATATCAAAATAATTTTTTTTGTAAATTTAGGTAGATTTTTTTATTTTAGAGGTTTTATATGTCTGTTATTCATCTTATTTTCGGGGAGGGTAGCACAAGAATCAAACCCAAGATCTCGGGTTTCGCAAGACTTCATTTCCACGACCATTGCCACTTCAGCTACCCCTTGCGGACATGATATTGAATTAATATTAATCATTAATAAAAAATCATTTTTATTTTTATTTTAAAAATATATTTTAATAAAAATTATGAAAATTTTAATTTTTAATAAAAAGTAATTTTAAGGTATGGGGTATGTTTTAAAACTGTTTTGTTTAGTTATGAATTAGTTTTGGTCAGATTTAAAGAAATAGGTTAACGGCAAAAAAACTAGAGGCATATGAGCGAAAGCTTGCCCGGTTAGGTATCACCAACTAATTATTCTCGGTGGCCTGATTTTCCTTAAATAAGAGTGATGAGTTAACCTCAATTCATAATTAGCAACCAAAAAACACCTCAATAATAATTTGACGAATAAATTCATAAATTTTACCGCTTATAAAAAAACACAAGTATATATATATATATATACTTTTCTTTTTTTCAAGAATATATTTTAAGGAAAATTATGAAAACTTCAGTTTTAATAAAAATCAAAGCCGAAGGGAAAGTTCACACGGGTCTCATAAAATATCTTCCCAGCCCCGTGACTCTACAGAGGATTGGGTTATATAATTCTCACTTACCTTTACGACACATACATTACCGGCATCATCAGCCATCTATTTCCATCTCTTTCCACGACGTCTTCCCAGTGACGTCTTCCCTGTTCGTAACAGTTAGCCACACCTGGACACCTCCATAGCAAATTAATTGCCAAAGAGAAAACAGTCGAACTCGTTCAACATAGTAGCCACTGTCTACATCGACAAAACCGCCAGACAATTACAAAACCATTTGCGTATTCGATTATTGTCATAGTAACATGCTTTAACGTGACTTTCAGATACTGAGACTGTGAGACAGCATGTAATTCGTGAATTGATTTGACACAAAGTAGTAGTCTGTTAGTAGAAACTTTGAAGTGATTAGGTTTCTTTGAGTAACTTTCTTATGCTGATATAGCAGTATAGAGAATGTGATTTCCACAGCCGATCCACGGGGGAAACCAAACCAATTCCTTGAAGCCGATGTAAGAAAACATCTTGAGTATTTAACATTGTTCACCAGCTAAATTGCCACAAAGTACGAACTGTCAGTTATACTACCGGTTGGAAATGGCTGAAGAATGAAGGCATTTAATATGTAACGGGAATTGGGAAAATGTATCGGTTTTCCTTTCACAGTATAAAGGGATGAGATGGAAACATAAAACTTAATCCACTTTGATTTAGTCATTTTGATATATGTTTTGATTGAATAGAACCTGCAATCATAAACATACACTCAACCTAACATTTTTTTCAGAACAGTTCATATTTTATAACATTTACGAAATTTTTTGAAAAATTATCCTATACTAAATATTATATGTAAATTATAATTTACACTGGAGTGGATATGTATTCTCCCAATGACTAAGTAGTTTGGAATTTGGGTCACTATACAAAAGAGATCGTTTAAAACTAATAATTTTAAAACTAGTAATTTTAAGAGAAAACCTTTGTTTTATAAATTAATTAAAATAATTTTCATGTTTTATTATTATTTCAAAATGAATAATATTAAAAAAATGTGTAAAAAGAAAATAAAACATGGCAAAATCATAATATGTCAAATTTCAATTTTTTTTTTTTTTAAACTAAATCAGTTTTCTTCTTAATTTTAAAAATATTTTTGGCTTTTCTCATCACCTTTTTAATTTTACTCATCTCAGTTTCCCATGAACTTAAAAATTAATAGTTATTTTCACGAGGATCTTTAATGATGGGAAACAAGATGGCAGTTATTTTGACAAAGAGATTCTAGCTGCACTTAAGTTGAAGTAAAATCTTGTAAGTAAATATTGATTTCAGATTCTCAAGCTGAAGTAAAATCTTGTAAGTAAATGTTGATTTCGGATTTTCATAATAAACAAGGAGGGCTGCAAGGCAGCAAGTCCCTGCTCAAGGTAGGTTGATTGGGTGAAGTGTGTGAAGGTTGACTAGGTGAAGCGTGTGAACTTTGACACTGATGTTCTATTCCCTTAACCTTTTCTCTGCTCAGTCGAATAAGGGGTCACTATAAATGTATAGATTGTGCTATAAAGATGACCATCATTGCTATGCTAGCCACAAAAAAAACAAGTTCCAGGAAGCTCCATGAACCATATCTCCATGCTAGATTTAATGCATTATACATGCAAATACGTGTTTGTAATCATGGCATCAATTTTCTTAATGATTAATTGAATGGAGTCAACTTCATTACACTTAAGTAGCAGTGATCATAGTCATGGTCTTAACCCATAGGACCTACCTAATCGCCGCTAACGAGTCACTATTTTGTTACATCGGACTAAAGAGACTATCTACAGATTACCCAGGTAGCTTATTTAGAAGAAGAAAAAGAATGTATGGGCTTGATTGAAGGCTTGTAACTAACTCTTTCCACTGGCCAAGCAGTAAGGAATGAACCTTCTTGCCAAGGTAAGGTTTTTTCACTTTCTTTCAGGCTGGTCACGCTCGCTTCTAATTATGTTCTGAAGAAAAATTTCCCTACTTGTGAGTGCGCACTCAATTAAGGGGAATATATTCATAAACCAACCTCCCAGAACTAGAATTATTTGTCACTAACCAACCTTAACTTGAAGGCTTGATAGTGACAAAAAGTGAGGAAAGAAGTTGTTACATTGAGTTACAAAGAGTGACAAAAAGCAAATACAAAGAGTGACAATGGGAAATAGTTACAAATAGTGACAAAAGGGTGATGATGGGAAAGAAGCTCGGGCATAGGACAGGAAGGTCTGTAGTGTAGGAACACCTCACGCAAGCCAGTTTAATAAGAAATTGGTCTCTCTCATTAGGATCCAAGCTTGCATCCCGACTATTTGCATTAGCGATGGGCTTACACGTGGAATCAACGCTTCCCATCGTTTACAGTCATGTTGAATGTATATATGTCGTTTCATTTATTCCATCCATGAATGACGGATGGAAGAGCGTGCAATTGATCTCCGGGATGTAGCGTTTGCTCTTTACGGTCAGGTGAGGCACTTATTTATGATTTTATCCATCCATGGGTTTAGACTTGGTGGATAAGCTGTTGCTGAATGCACAACATCTACTTCTGGATCTGCTGTCTCCATAGTTCTTGCTACTGTTTCTGCTGCACTTGCCCTAGTTTCTTCAGGATCTCGATCTCATCCTGGAACCAGCACTACCACTGGCTTTGCTACCTTTGCTTTTGGATCCATCTTTGCTTCTCTTGCTTGTTAAAATAAGATAATTACTCCCACATGAGGAGTTGGCGAAACTTAAAGAGGCAGTTAATTTAGTGTTGAGGGTTGAGTGTTTGAGTCCTGAGTCAAGTCGAGTTGAGTGATAAACAACTTTTAGTGTGTGGTTACATGTCAAGATATTTTAAGCAATTCTTTAGTTGAAAAAGGATAAATAGCTTTCAACGGGTTCATTACAAGCATCAAGTTTTGTGTGATCAATAGAAGAAACGCAATTTGTGTATTTTGAGTGAATTGTGTGTTTAACTCCTTTAACTTTCAAACAAATTAGTATCTGAACTTAAAAAAATTCACAAGATCCATGGTGCTGTAGAGTCAATGAAAGAGGGCCAACCAACAAAGACCGACGATTTAAAGAAAAAATACGTTAAACATTTGTGAAACTGTTAACGGGCGCCCAAATTTCACACCTCGTTAATATAAAAAACCGCAAAATTTACGTTTGCCTTCGAATATGAAAATATTCCGTGCGCAGTTTTATGTTGGTCCGAAGCGCGTAACGCATATCACGTTGTTTATTAAAGCCGTTTTCAAACTCCCGAGAACCGTGTTATTAATTCAAACGTCAAATGTCGGTCCCGCTCTTTATTGCAGGCGTTGCGTATGCTTACTTTCATAAGTGATTCACAAGCATGTGGGCATTTTTTATTAACGGTGCTGTTAAAGTGTTTGACAAGTTACAGTTGTGATATTAAAGTTTATTGATTTATAACTTTTTTATATATAAAATTTTGTTATAAAAGTTTTTTATATTAATTTTTTTTATATATGAAAAAAAAATTATAAAAAAAGTTTTTATATACAATTCTTTTATATAAAAAGGGGAGATAACTACGGTTCATATGGAATTTTTTTTAGGAGTTTTGTAAATTTATAAAAAAATAATGGTTTTTGAAGAAAGATGACTTTCTCAAATTTCTAGCCCCAGTTCTCATTGTTTACAGGGAAATATTATGATGTGTGGGCCATTAAGGTGGCAACCACTTTGCAAGCTCATGATGTTTGAGATTATGTCCAGTTTTTGGTTTTCAAGGACTAAAAATGAAGCAGAAGAACAAGCTCTCATTAATACAGAGAGGGAACAATGGAAGAAAGACAAGAAGAAGAATACACAAGTGTTACATCTTATCTAGCAGGGAGTGGACCAAGCAGTGTTCTAGAAGATTATGATCACGTCTTCAGCAAAATTAACATGTGATACTTTGGTGACAAACTATACAGGTATGGCCAAAGTCAATATTGTTAAGTTGCAGAATACTAGGAGAGATTTTTAAAGTCTGCAGATGAAGGAGACATAGGACATCGATTCTTTCATGAATCGAGTTATAACTGTCGTAAATCAATTAAAAATCTATTAAACAATAGTTGAGAAGGTCCTCAGATATTTGTCTACCAAATTTGATGTTGTCGTCACAGCCATAGAAGAAGCTAAGGATTTGGCACCATTGACAATTGATGAGCTAATGGGATCACTTCTATCACATGAGGCAAGGATAGACATAAATAAGTATTCCACTTTAGAGACCGCTTTCAAAAGTCGAGTTTCTATTTCAAGAGATAGAGGTCGAGGCAGAAGTAGAACGAGAGGCAGAGGACGAAGTGGAAGATATGGCGGTGAGAGAGATGGGCGAGAAGAGCATGAACATGAAAGTGGGAGCAACTACAAAAGCTTCAACAATAATCAAAGAGTTGACAAATCAAAGATGACATGTTATTATTGCAATAAATTTGGTCACTATGCTCGTGATTACACAAAGAAGATAGTTGATCAAGGGAACCAGAGAGCTAATGACACTACAGAGAGTACTAACTCTATGTTCCTAGCTTTCCATACCATGCACGAACCTTCTGCTAGTGTGTATCTATTAGACAGTGGTTGCAATAACCATATGACAGGAAACAAGAATTTGGTTGCAAATTTCGATCAATCTGTGAAAACAAAGGTAAATTTGGGGACTGACAAGACTTTGGAAGTAGATGGCAAAGGAGTGGTCAACATTCTAACCAAGCAGGGGGAGTCGAGGACAATCTTAGAGGTATATTATGTTCCTGGTGTCAAACATAATTTGTTAAGTGTCGATCAATTGACACAGAAATGATACAGAGTTATCTTTCAAGGTCAAGAATGTGTTATATATGACAAGCCCCCATGCAAGTAGCTTATAACAAAGGTGCATATGACGAGGAACAAACTCTTTCCTCTAATTATGAATTACAATGGTGAGGTGAGTCCTTTTACAGTTCCATGTTCTGATTATTATTGGTTATGGAACTTCTAATTTGGACACTTTCAATTTTCTGGTATAAGATTGTTGCGGTAGAAACAGATGGTTAGAGGATTACCTCCCATCAAAGAACTTGCTAGTACTTGTGAGTGTTTCAGATTTGGAAAGCAACACCATGAAAGTTTTCCAAAGGGAGTTGCATACAGAGAAAAGCAACATCTCGAGCTAGTGCATACAGACTTGTGTGGACCTATGAGGACACAATCGATTGGTGGAAGTTGTTACTTCCTCACTTTCATTGATGACTACGGCAGAAAGACTTGGGTTTACTTCTTGAAGCAGAAGCTTGAAACTTTTGCAAAGTTCAAGGAATTAAAATCCTTAGCAAAGAAACAAAGTGATCGACAGATCAAGGTATTGAGGTCAGATCATGGTGTAGAATATGATTCAAAGGCATTCCATTATTACTGCAAACAACATGGAATCAAAAGACAATTTACAACCAAGTACACATCGTAGCAGAATGGTGTAGCAGAGAGAAAGAATATGACCATTATGAATATGGTAAGAAGCGTGTTGAAAGCAAGAAATGTGTCTAATGAGTATTGGGCAGAAGAAGTTGCATGTGTTATTTATGTGATCACTAGATCTCCCACAAAGAGTGTGATGAATAGAGTACTAGAACAAGCATGGTCAGGTGTGTATTGCAGCATATCTCATATCATAGTATTTGGATGTGTAGCTTATGCACATGTGCCTAGGGAGTGAAGAGGCAAATTGGATGATAAAAGTGAAAAATGCATATTCACTGGTTATAGTGAACAATCAAAAGCTTACAAATTGTATAACCATGTCACAAAGAAGACCATAATTAGCAGAGATGTTGTGTTCAAATAACAAGAGTCATAGAATGGAACTATAGACACAATAGTTGATGCACAAGTGCCATTGACAGAAGAAGATGATGTAGCAGAAAAGGAGTAGCAAGAATCACACGTGAAGACACGAAACAAAGAAACACGAACAAGGAATCCAAGATTTTTAGAGCAGCATGGAGCTTTAAGGAGATCAACAGATCAAGATTCTCCCAACAATTAATCAGGTGATGAATCAAGCAATGGTAAGAGAAAGATGAGAAATTTGAGAGATATTTATGATGATTTGGATGTCAGTTCAAATTTTGCATTGTTGTCATTCCAGCCTTCTTCGTTGAAGAAGAAATCGGAGATGAAAATTGGGTGCAAGCCATGGATGAATAAATTGAAGCTATTGAAAAGAATGATACATGGGATTTGATTGATTTACAAAAGGACAAAAATCTCATTGATGTAAAGTCGGTGTACAAGACAAAGCTGAATGAGAAAGGTGAAATTGACAGATTCAAAGCTAGACTTGTAGCAAAAGGATTCTTGCAGCAACCAGGAATAGATTTTGGAGAAACGTTTGCTCTGGTAGCCCTATTGGGTACCGTAAGAGTAGTTTCAACTAAAAAAACTCAAAACAAGTGGAAAGTATATCAGATGGATGTGAAATCAGCCTTCCTAAATGGAATTCTAGAAGAAGAAATTTATGTGTAGCAACCTCCAAGTTATGAAGTTGAAGGTAACGAAGATAATGTTTACAGGTTGAATAAAGCGCTTTATGGACATAAGCAAGCACCTAGAGGTTGGTATAGCATATTCGACATCTACATGATTAAGAATGGATTTTGCATAAGCAACATTGAGCCTACTTTATACACAAAGGGAAATGAGCATGGACATATTTTGATTTTTTGCTTATATATTGATGACACGATTTTTACAGGTGATTTTGACATAGATGAATGTAAAGTAGCTATGACGAAATAATTTGAGATGATAGATCTTGGTCAAATGAAATATTTTCATCGCATAAAAGTTGAGCAATTTAAAAAGGGAATTTTTATTTGTGAAAATAAATATGCCAAAGATTTGTTGAAAAGATTCAGGATGGAAAATTGCAGACTTGTCCCTACACCAGTTGCAACAAGTACAAAGTTAAGCAAGGATGATGAAGGATCATATGTAAATCAAACTCTATTCAAAACATTGGTTGAAAACCTCATGTATCTCACAACTACAAGACTAGATATCATGCAAGGAGAGTTTGATTTCGAGATTTATGGAGACTCCAAAAGACACACATTGGAGTGGAGGAAAAAGAATTCTTAGATACATAGGAGGAACTAGAGATTGTGGCATAATGTATGCAAGCACAGAAAAGAAGGATTTGATTGGATACATAGATAGTGATTTTGCAGGAAGTTTGGATGATAGGAAGAGAACTTATGGTTTTTTGTTCCATCTTGGTTCAGGTGTGATTTCATGGGCATCTAAGAAGCAACCCATTGTGACACCTTCGTTAGTAGAAGAAGAATATGTAGCAACAACATCAACAGCATGTCAAGCAGTGTGGTTAAGAAGAGTATTTGACGGAATGAAGCAGAAACAACAAGGATCAACAACAATTTACGGTGACAACACCTCAACGATTGCACTATCCAAGAATAGTGTGTTTCATCAAAAGAGAAAGCATATTGATACTAGATATCACTTTATTAGAGAACTTGTTAGCAATGGAGGAGTTCACTCGAAGGCTTGTAAATATAGTGATAAATTGGTTGATATATTTAAAATTTCATTAGCTCAAGTGTTGTAAGCCTAGCTGAGACATAGACCAATAGGTATGTTTGAGTTGTCATGAGTCATGTTTTAGTTTAACAGTCGTAATTAAGGGGGAGTGTTAAAATAAGATAATTACTCCCGCATGAGGAGTTGGCTAAACTTAGAGAGTCAGTTAACTGAGTGTTGAGGGTTGAGTGTTTGAGTGTTGAGTCAAGTCGAGTTAAGTGATAGACGACTTTTAGTGTGTGGTTGCATGTCAAGATATTTTAGGCAAGTCGCTAGTTGGAAAAGGATAAATACCCTTCACCGGGTTCATTGTAAGCATCAAGTTTTGTGTGATCAATAGAAGAGCCACAACTCGTGTGTTTTGGGTGAATTTTGTGTTTAGCATCTTTGCCTTCCTAACATTGCTTTCTCCAACAAGTCATAATATCTTGGAAACGATTAGACACTATTTTTTTCTACAAAGTTAGCCCCTTGTTCACTAGGTTTGAAAAATATATCGTACGATATCTAATTGAGTTGGGGCATATATATTGTATATGTATAGATCTATATATAAGGGAGGGAATTCCAAATCTTATAGGAAGGCACCAACAAAAGGAATCCGGGATTGGTTATTATATAGATATAAGAAAAGGCACGAGAAGGCCCAGTGAGGTAAGAGCATAACATATCTATATTAGTTGTTGATAGGATGTTTAGTAGCGTAGCTACGAAGTGGAATATGAGTTAGGAAGGGTAGTTCAAGTAGCATTGGCAGTAGAGGTAGTTCATGCTAATGTTAATCCTCCCTAGTTAGCCCATTCATTGGATCTGGCACTATTGATCTTGGCCCTGTTCTTATTATTCTTGGACCAGTTATTCTTGCACTACACTATTGATCTGGCACTGCAGTTATTTTTGCACTACACTATTGATCTGACATTATTTTCTCTAGCACTATAGTAGGTCCCACTAGCTTGGTTCTATCTTTATATAAATTAATACTATTGACGAATTGCCTTACATGCATAAAATAGAATAACAACTAGAATGACAAAGGTAACCTTTCTCCGATGCTTGATATGAGCTTTTTTTGGTACCAGATAATAAATACAGAGTGGATCAAGATAATACAGGATCATAAGAACTAGCTTTCATGAGGATATTTGCCCGGAAGACAAGCTTCCCCTCCTTTCATCAAGTAGTATCGCTTAAGTCTGAAGATAAGGATCCTTGAAATACAACAATGAGCCTCCATAAACAACGTATGCAGGCCTCTCTCTCTCCAATTTGAACACAATCATCCCACTTTCATGCCCAACTGCTTCGAGATTCATGTCAGGATGTGTTGCAACAAGAATTCAAAATCGATCATGTTCTCTACGAAAAGTTTGAACAGTTCACTTGAACATATCCCACATACTTTTATCTTCAAAATTTGAAAAATCACAGAGGAGAAATTTGAAAAATCACACAGGATATGTTGTTTGTATGCCCTCGTAGAGTGTCAACCTTGCAATCCTTTGTATATGATTTACAAAAGAGAGTGATACTTTCAAAAGTTTATTTTACACTAAACCAACAAAGAAATAGGATAAAATATATACCCTCGAAAACATAGATGGAAAATAAGCTCAAAAAAGGAATGAATATCTTACCATGTTGTACACTTAGTTATATAATAATACAAATTTAAACCAAAAATTTTAAACAACTATTTTTATAATATATTATAATTTTAAACAATTACTTATACTTATGTACATCGGTTTTAATAAATAAATTTGAAAATATAAATTTAAATAATGTAATTCGGTGCACGTTACTTTTTTACGCAGGGGCTTCCATGAAGCTTGCAACAACAACACAGCTGCTCGGCCTTGCTGAGTTTCTTCTCTACGTTTTCCACTTATTCTCTTTTACATGAACCCATACACAAACCTGCTCAAGCATTTCATGCTCTGTCGACTTTCTTTGCGGCTTCCCTCACCTTTTAACGGTCTGGCGTGCCTTCTGCCCTTTAGTGAACCTCTCGCGAACCTCTAGCGAACCTCAAATGAGAATAACTTAAGCAGATACTATCTCAACAGCTCATTCAATGCACAAATACTCAGATGCAAAATAAAGAACACTCTCATATATTACTTTAGAAAAGTGGATTACAGAATATTACAGTCTGTTCTTTCCTGAGATTAACTGTGTTCACATTTATCAGACTTTGCTTCTCAATATATGAGATAGCTTACTGAAGGCTTCGTGGTGAAATCACAGACTCAGTCTTTGAACATATAAACACACAGACTCACTATATTGATCTGGCCACTTTAGGTTCTCACCTGTGCCAAACACACAGATGTGCAGGATTCTCAAATCACCTATAACTTTGAGATAATTTTGTGGTGCAAGCAGATCAGACAATCGGCCACAGTTACAGAGCAAGAAAATTTCTCGACTCTTAGACTCTCTATTTCTCACACCCTCCACCCCGAATGCCTCTAATGAGCCTTACTCCTTTTTTATATAGGAATGGGAGGGGACAGACATCTGACCATCGGACAAACAAACTGAGTACTAATATTCTGTCAGTACATGAGATGTGGCTCAAAGCGCACCAAAAGTCAGAGAAGTGCTCCGAGTCTCATTACTGAAGAATCTTGGTACAAAAAAGCTTCTTTTTACAGTGTGGATGCTTTTTGGACAGTAAAGCTCATGAGAAAACTGGTCACAAATAGTCCTTGTGACTAGACATCATAGTTACAATGTGGAGGCTTTCAGGACAAACCCACGAGAACCATTTATGAGGTGGGGTCACAAAGAGGTGTAATCCTCGGAAAACAGAATCTAGGATACTGGAGGCCATCCCATGCCTTCGTATAAATTCGTCTAACTATCATAGGTTTATTCAAAATATACTGGTGTTTTATTTTGGTCATGACTAGACATTCATCATGTCTAGCCATAAATTGGTGTAGGACTCCATGTTCTGGAAATTTTAGGAGGTCTTTTATAGCTTTACATCGATCATGGAAACAATCTACAATTTTCTTTTCAAAACATACATCACACTTCATATGGTAGTAAGATTCATAACAGACTGGGTCTATGGATGTTTTTTTTACTCCGTAGTCTCTCCACCAATTTTGCAGCCATTCAGCTTGCTGGTTTCTCTGCATACTCCCAGTTGATCCAAATTTGAGTTTTGTATAATGAATTTCATTCTTCCTGTCAACATTTAGAATGTCCCACCATAACTTCTTATATCCTGCAAAATTATAAATGGTATCGGGAAATATTAAGTTTGGATCATTTCTAGGCCAGAGTGCATCATTATTTTTGGTAATTGGCCAATGTGTATTCCTGGTTCTATTTATGCAAAAAAATCTGTGATATATTTTTTGCCTATCTCCCCCTTCTGACCAAATCATTGAAATGTCATGGAAATCATTTTGTAATGATTCTTCTGCTTGATGTGTTGCTGCCATACTGCTGGTGTATACCATATCATGAATCCATCGAGCTCCTTTTGGAAAAACTCTCCTTTCAGGAACTAGATGCAAGATATCAGTGTGAGGTTGTAGATCAGCATCTAAAACCTTAGTATTTCTTAATTGCCATGTAGGTTTCCAGTTGTCTCTATATTCAGCCCAAGTTTGGTCTTCTCTGATAGACCTCAAAGTTTCCTGCTGCTGATTTGAATCCCATTCAGTAAGAATAATCATAACTTGTTCTTGATGTTGGATGTATTCCCTGCTGAGAAAATCTGGTAAACTATTCTCAACACCCTTAATGTGCTCAACTTCAAAATCAAAGTTAGCAAACAAAGCTTGCCACCTGGAAAATTTAGCTTCTCCTGGCTTCTTTATATCTTTTGTTAATACTTTTTTAAGAGCTAAAGCATCTGTTCTTAAGAGAAAGGGTTTGTTGACCAGATGAATTTCAAATTTATCTATACAATTCCACACTGCTTTTACCTCTTTTTCAATGGTGGAATAATTCTTTTCTGCAGGGTTCCAAGTGCCTGATACAAATTGCACTATTTGTTCTTCTCCATCCTTCTTTTGTTTAAGAATTCCTCCCCATCCGATGTCACTGGCATCAGATTCAACAATTTTGTAAGCTTCATCATCAGAAATATGCAAAATAGGGAGAGATTTGACCTTAGCCTTTATGTTTCTGACTGCTTTAGTATGTGCTTCGGTCCATGGTGAAGGATTCTTTCTGAGACACTGGTTCAACAAACTTTTGTCTTTTGCACAATCCTTGTAGAAGTTGCTAACATAATTTAGGCATCCAAGGAATCTTTGGAGTTGTGTCTTGTCAATGATTACATCTAGAAATTTGCTAGAAAAATCTAGAACATGTTTTTGTAAAGATATTTGGCCATTATATATGGTATGGCCAAGAAACTTGATGGAGGTTTGGAATACCTCAATCTTCTTTTTACTAAGAACTAGACCATTTCTTTTTATTGTCTGTACAAAAGTCTGGATATGCTTAAAATGGTCTTGGACATTTTTAGAAAAGATGAGTATATCATCTATATACACTATCAACCAGTCAAAATAGGGTTTGAAAATGGAGTCCATTACCTTCTGGAATTTTGATGGTGCATGCTTCAACCCAAAAGGCATATAATTTATTACCAGTCTTGGTATACCTCTGATTTGTTCGGCCCTTTTGTTGACATAGAACCCATAGCAATTCCATGGGCTGTTAGATTCTCTGATCAGTTTTTTCTCCAACAGTTGTTTTATCTCCTTCTCGCAGAGATCTCTATATTCTTTGTTCATTGGAATAGCTCTGCTCTTGCAAGGCCTTCCTGTATATTCTGCCTTATAAGGCAGCTCAACTGAGTACTGCTTCCTGTGCCAGAAAGCATTTGGTTCTTCGGCGCAACATTCTTCTTCAATCTTTTTTCTGATCTCAACAATCTTCTTCTGGTTTACTAGATTTTTTAACTGTTCTGAAACTTGGATCGTGGACTTTAAATCCTTGAGGTCCATTAGCTTAGATTCAACTTTGTCTAATTCTTTCATTGCCTGGACCATTGTGGATATTCTTGGATTTGAGATATAAGGCATCTCAATCCTCTTGGGAAATCCGCTAGAAGTTGGGACAGTGATAAAATATCCTCCTCGATTTCCTTTCAGTCTAATCGATCCATGTGGTTCTACTGCTACTAGAAAAACATTGCCTAAAATGCAATCAACTGGAATATCAGCAACTGCAAATTTTAATTTGATACAATGTTGCTCAAAAAAAATTGAGGCTTTGGGCACTTCATATTTGAGGGTTTTATTACCCAAGCCGATCACCTTCCTGTTTGCAGACACCCAATATTTTGCTGGAATTACTTTGGTGTTGAGTATATTTACATCTGCACCAGAGTCTATAAATGAAGTTAATGAAAACATTTCATTCTGTATACATAAATTAATATGTACATGGTGTTGTTGGTATTCTACAGCCAGGATTCTCATTTCTTGAAATCCTGCAGTGGGATCCTTCTTTCCTTCAATTATCTCAACATTTGATCTGTGATAGACTGGTGAATCATATTCATCAAATGGATTTGCAGTAATAGACTGCTTTCCTTTTTCTAATTTTTCAACTTGAAGTTTTAAAGCAGAGATTTCAGATTTAAGATTATGTATCTCTCTACTTACCTCCCCCAAGGTGAGTGAGCGAACCTTATCTTGCTGCTTATGCCTTTGAAAAGACTTAGTGTTCGCTCATAGGAAGCATCTATGAATAAAGGTTTCTTTGAAGATCCCTTATTGGAAGAATGGAGTTGATCCATAAAGGCATCTGTGAGACGATTTTTCATTTCTCCATCTTCCATTGCACGAATTTGTGCCAATATCTTCATCTCTTCTTCTTCTGTTTGTGCCATAAGCACTTTTTCCTTGTGCTGAATAGGCGGCATAGCATCTTCTGAAGATTCACTGGAATAGTCAGAATCAGAATTAGTAGAATAATTACAATTACATTCATCTGAGTCTGAACAATTGCATGGTTGGGCATGAAGATTTAATTCTTCATATTCTTCATCTGATGCACTGTCAGAAGAAGAGCTAGTATAATCAGCAGATGAATAAATAAATTGCTGCTACTATGTTTGTTCTCGAATCACTACATTTGGGCAGTGATCTGTCTTGTGACTTCTGGACCCACATTTCATACAAAGAATTGGGGTCTCTGTCTTGACTATTTTCTTCTGCATGTGTAGAGGTTGTGATTTCTTACCTCTATTTTTCTTTGATTCTTCTCCTACCAGGCACTTATTGGAAGTGTGTCCAGTTTTCCCACAAAGCCAACAAGTTAACTTGTTCCACTTTTCTTGTTTTGAACCATGCAAGTGGATGTCTGAAGGCTTATAATAGTGAGTTCTTGGAATATATTTGTAATAGCCCTTGCGAGGCTTGGGAGGCCTAGAAGAGACTCTCCTTGTTCTTTTGTGAAGTTTGGTTGTTTGTTTTCTTTCTTTCTTAGCTCTTCTCTTGGCTTTCCTTTTCTTGACTAATGGGTCATCTATGCTTAAGCCATACCTGCTACAAATAGATTTACTATCTGGAAATCTAGATAGCTTTTCAAGAGATTTATTTACTTTAGAGCTAGTGCACAAACCAACCAAAGCTTTTGTAATAATTGAATAAATTTCTCCCCAAGTATAAGATTCAAAAGGCAACTGAAAAACTTCTTGCAGACGGATATAATCTACAAATCTGGAGGGGAGTGCTGCAAGATATACCTGCTTCCAAAGAAGATTTTTGGAATCCTTTACCTCATATATTCGTTGCATCCAATCCCTGTGGAAATCTTCATACTGAGACATCTTATTACATTTTAAATTCATTAAGATAACTTCATGTTTATCTGCTATCTCAGTTTCTGAACCACACTAGTGTTCCAGAATCATGGAGGTTAAAGCTCCAATCATATTATTCTGTGTAGTTCCATCAGAATTGTGTATGATATCACCTACTTCATCTTTAAGCAGCTCATCCTGCATCTTTTGTACCAAAGCTGGAGAGGATTCTATTTCCCACCATCTTAATAGTGTTCCAGTAAAACACTAAATAATAGTTTTGCATGCTTCTATTTCATTTTTTCCCCTGAGACACATTAATTTATACTTATTGAACATCACATCAATCATCTGTCTTATTTGTCCAACACTGAGATTGTCTATATTCCACTCTCTATGGGAGTCAGGGAAAAATGTGTGGGCTTTTGGGAGCTTCCCTTTGCCACTTAGATCTAGAGCAGGGTATTTGCTGAATTGACTTTCTAAGGGCTCATAGACATGAAGGACTTCAGCTTCTTTTTCTTCTCCTTTGAACAAGGATGCTAAGGAGATATGTTCTGAAGACTCGGCTTTATCTGTCTGAGGTGATGCAACTTCTTTTGGAAATAGCTGGGGAAATCTGTCAACAGGTTTGACAGGGTCTTGGATCTTCACACTCCTTTTATGTAAAAAGGAGGCATGAACTGGCTTGTCAATTTTAGACACAGTCATTTTATCTACCTTCTCAACCAGTTCATTTATCAATCCTTTTGTAGACCCAAATTGGTCTACCATTTTCTCTTCTACTTCTTCTATTTTACTCAGAGATTCTCTAGCATAACTTCTAACAACTGAGGATGAATATTGTACATCATTCAAAGACTTATTTACATCATTTATTGAAATTTTAACAGTGTTAAACTGTTCTTTGACTTCTGCAGACTTTGCTATTACCATTTCAAGGCCTTTTACAGTTGTGTTTGTCCAATTTAGCTGTTCACTGACCTTCTGTATTCTTCCATCAATTCCTAAGGCACTACCATCTTTTAGAACAAGAGGTATGGCTTTTGCAGAACTTTGGCCTTCCCCTAGTATAATGCCTTTATAAGGAGGGAATGTGGATGTTGTTTCAACCTTACTGCCATCTAAGGCTGACCAGGAGTGTTGAGATGAAGTGGAGGCTGTGGCATCAGTCATCATGACTTTTTCTGGTTGTCTCTTGCTATTCCATGAATAAAATGATATCCAGGAATTTGTATCATCCATATATTTCTTCCAGGCTTGAGACAATTTAATTTTTTCTTCAACAGAATGACTTAGGCCAAAATGTTCAGCCTCAGGATGGGTAAATAAGTCCCAATTCAACATTGCTTTCATCCATTGGGCACTTATTTTATGTTTTGGACATCCATCCATTAAAGTAAAAAAAAATTGCATCTCCATTACAGCTGGCTTTTTACAATCATCTGGGATTGGACCAAACCTTGATTGAGGGATTAGGCCATTTTCTTGCTCTAGGTAGCCTAGTCCATATCTCGGCTTTGCTGGCCTCATCATACTAAAAATTTCTATTAATCTTGGATATTCATTTTCCAAGGTAGTTATCTCATGCATCATCAAGACATGTTCAGACTCACAAGGGAATGGTATGTCTGAGCATTTTGGATTAGGACAAGGATTTATGGATGTAGAGGGTGGTGCTTCACCAGTCCTAGGATGATGGTTTTCATGTATAACTAATTCAGCAAGATGACTGAGATTAACAACAGAATTGCATTCTGGACATTTGACTTCAAGGGAAGAAAAGTTAACTATTTGTGCAAACTCAAATAATGAAACATGTCTACAGGAACTTGAACAAGTTGCATCTACAATATCTGGATTTCTGTACAAATGAGAACCTCTGCAGGCTTGGTCTATTCTTCTTCGATCAATGGTTGATCTTCTAGGAAATGAAAGAATAGCAGAAGATTGTTCTTCATGGATATTGGTAGAAGTTATTTTCTTCATGACAAGAGGTTTGGGATTTGACACCACCTAGTGTTCTGGGAAAGTAAGGTCTTCCTATCTGATGGTTTTTTGTTCGATCTTCTGGTTTCTATAATTAGTTAACACCACCACACTAGCTTTAGAATCTTTGCTGGGTGCATGAAGTATTGTTCGGTAGAGGGTATTAGTATGTCTGAAGCAACCTCTGGTTTGAATAGCAATAATAAATATTAGGTCTCTTTTTGGCCCTATCAAAATTAGTTAACACCACCACACTAGCTTTAGAATCTTTGTTGGGTGCATGAAGTACTGCTGGGTAGAGGGTATTAGTATGTCTGAAGCAACCTCTGGTTTGAATAGAAATATTATGTCTCTTTTTGGCCATATCAAATCTAGTGGTTTGGATTTGTAACTGAAGAATAATTTCATCTATTTCATCATATACATAAACAGAAAATTTTTGGTAACAATTAAAGTAGACGGGGCCATTGGACAAAGGGGCTACAATACCTCCTATCAAGGAATCAGTATATTTATTGTGGGTCAAGTCTCTGACAGTAGCTAAGACAAAAGTATTTAGACCCTGGTGTGTCAAAGCATGAATCCCAATTCTTATACATCCCAAATGAAGATACTGAGTTTTTAACCTCTTGGCTTCAGCTTGAAGTTGTTTTGGATCTAATAGAGGAATAGACTGTACACAATTAAATTTCTCTTGGCTCTACCTAATTGAATTTTTAATACATATTCTAGTAGGTTCTTTTAAATGAAAGACTAAGAGATCTGAATATACTTCAGAAGCATTTGTGCTTGGAAGCTGCCATCTTGCCGAAGGCTGTGACTCTTCATACTCTAGTTCAGATAAATTTAAAACACGACTAGAGGCTGATGCAAACATATCCCTAAGGGGATTTTCTTGAGCAGATGACTCTCTCTCTTTTAACTCTCAGAAAGAAATAAACATTTTGAAAGGTTCCATTTTTAATATAGAGTATTTTTTGAGTACTAACTTGAACCAATTTTGGCTCTGATACCAATTTTATGCAAGGGTTTCCACGAAGCTTGCAACAACAACGCAGGTGCTCGGCCTTGCTAAGTCTCTTCTCTGCTTTTGCCACTTATTCTCTTTTACATGAACCCATACACGAACCAACCATGGAAGCATCCCCACATTTCAAGATAAAGAAAGGTTGGTTATAATCGTTATTCAAAAACGATGGGCAGCTACTTGAATTTTTGATCAACTAAGATATAATTTTTTATTTGGTTACACAAAAATAAAATGACAATTTATTATTTCAAGTACCACTTGATAAAAATTAAAGAAAATATATAATTATATATTTGGTTAAAATATAAAATGACAATTTATCAATTCAAATAAAGATGAAACAAAAGATTTTAGGTATAAGAGTAGTTTCTCTAAGTCGGTTCCAAAGACTCATTGACAAATGACGCTAATTCCATGACAATCAAGATGTGGTATAAAAAATCTTCCGTTTAATTATCAAGTTTTCATATAGATAGACACAGAAGTATTAGGTTCCTCGAAGAAGAAAGTGGCGAGGATACACTAAATAAGAGTGAGAAATATATCAGAAGAAAATTATGTTCAACTACATATGATGGAGAAAAAAAGGTAAGTGACTATGTGTCTGACATGAAAATTCTCGATCCCCGCATTGAAAGAAACATTTCAATTTCATGAAGAGAAATGGCAAGACCCAGTCGAGTTTTGATGCAAAGAACAATCTAACAATCATTGCAAAGATGTTGCTTCGGAAAACTGTAGTGTTGATAGCAATGGTGGATGGAACCTAGTGGTTTCCTTGATGCAGCCTCCCTCTGCTTTCTGTATATAGGCTCGTAAGTAGGCATTCATTTTCAATTTTATGTTTCTATGTAAAATATGTCTTTGGTTGCTAAATTTAATGTCTATTTTTTGTAGGCCGTGTAGGGGATTCTTTTGCCTCGACCAGCTATCTCGTGTCCGTGGTTGGTGAAGAAAGACATCATAGTGCCGGGTATTCATCCAGAAATCTCCTCTCTCTTTTTTTATTCTGGGTACTCAACCAACAATCTCCTGTCTTTGCTTTTATTTTTAGAGGAAAGATAATATAAATGAAAAACTAATTAGTAAGGAATCAAAACTTGACAATATCTAAAATAGTAAAATAAATAAGAACAGATCTTTGAACATACTAAAATTTATAGACTAGCAATAAAATTGAGGTGCGACAGGCTTAATGTATCGAGCTTGGGATTCCTCATTGTATCAATTGTACACAAACGAAGTTTCAATTTATCTGAATAAACAAAGGGGGTTTCACTCCCCAAAAATATGACTGGATCAAGACCCAATTGGGCTAATGAACGCGGCCTCTAAACAACCTAAAATAGCACAGCTAGTAGCATAGGTGGAAAAAACTAGGGTTTCAATACCAATCTGATTAGTCAACCATGAAGCACCAGCAAGACCAACCGTACCAGCAAGCCATCAAACCATCCTTGCATCAATAATGTAAATAAAATTGATATTATCGATATATAAAAATGTATTTTATGTCATTGAATATTTTTAGTTGCAATAGTTTTCTTACCAAAATTGACACATTGTCTGCATTCCCTGTAAGTCGAACACCTCAACCTTAAATTTAACTTTGTTGCTAGTCACATCAACAGGCGAGAACCTGTCCAACATGTTTTCAAAAAATTGATGCAAAGGAATTATGTTGTTGAGCAAAGTGAAGGGAAATTATGTTATTACACAAAGCTAACGGGAAGAAGGAGATGTTGGAATATCAGCACAATGAAAACAAATCCAATGGAATAGGGATGGCTATTCATTCAAGAATTCATGTGGCACTATTAGATTTCCAGTGGAACAACGATGGCTTTTCATTTGCGTATTCGGGTGGCACCACCAGATTATGAGCCGGAGCAGGGTCTATGAGCTTTTGTTCCACAGTGCACAACGAAGGTGTTGTTGCAACGTTGTTTCCATGTGAACAAGGGACGAATACATAGAGATGTTTATTTATGGGCATATACAGGGAATAGAGAGAGAGGGACAAAGCTACAGAGAATAGAGAGGCACAAAAATACGTTAGAGATAAAGATGGGTGAACAGGGGGGAACAACGAAAAAAAACACCACGGTAAAACACCACGGTTCTGGTTCACCAAGATCAAAAGGTGTATGCACTAAGATCAAAAAGCGTATGCACTAAGCCTGCAAGGTGAAGAGCATGCACTAGACCTGCAAGGTGAAGAGCATATACTAGATGAGAGGGAAAATATGGAAAGCTAAGGTGAATAGCTTCAGTGAAGCCCAGCTGTAGACACCACCACACTAGTTAAGTTGAGTTGTAGACACCACCACACCATTACATGCAAATAGCCATGTAATGTTCCATGTTTACTGACCATAGATAATGTTTTACGAACCAATGTTTTTATTGGAAAATAAAAAACTAACATTTAATGTTTGTTAACTAATGCTAGCTCGTAAACCATTGGTTCATAAAAGATTTAAGAACCCTAAAATAACAAATAGCAAATAACCCTAAAATACAACATTTAGGAACCTTTAATAAAACGTCACCAAATATCATTAACAGGGATCTGAAAGTATATTGAAAGTTGGTATTGTATTTAATATTAGTAATAGGTTTTAATAGCGTTTACAGTTAATATTGATATTTATAAGTTTAACAAGTTATTAATAGGTTTTATAATCCATATTAAAAAATAACTAATATTAAATTTTATTTATTAATATATTTATTAGCTTTATTAGTTAATATTCATATTAATAGGTTTTGTGATTAATAGATTTTATGACCCGCATTAATTATAATTAATATTAGTAATTAATTAATATTAGATTTTATTAATAATTTGTTTATTAA